>CM068827.1:40524430-41124430 GCA_028554795.2 Sinohyriopsis cumingii
ATCAATCAGATTTAAACGCTGGCTGAATAGAATAAAGTAGATTAGTGTCAGTATTCTTATGTTACTGTGTTTAGGCTCGAATAAAAAGTAACAAAAGAAAGAATGAATACAACAAGCTTAGAAAAATTTAACAAATAATTTATTTCCCTGGAAAACCGCTGTAAAAATGAAAACATAAGAACTTACGGTTTGAAGAATCAAATCCAAACATAATCCAAGAATAATCCACGAATTAAATTTTAGAAGTCCTAGTAATGAAATGTTCTAATGAAACTTGAATTCGCGTCCCGACGACGCATCCAAAATGGAAGGCGTTGGCCTATACTGAAATCAGTACTGTGCTGTTATGTATATAGTTCCTCGTTGGTTAGCAAACAATAATATTCTAGTGTTTGAATTTCCGAATAAAATTTAGAGAAAAATCTTTGTGCTAGAATTATGTATGAGCACTCAAATATTTCCAGGAAAAAGAATTAATCTTTTAGAATCCAAATAATTTGAATAAAAATTAAAATGTTAACTCCAAACTGGTCACAAACAAACACTTTTCCAGTCTCCAAGGTAAAAGCCAAAAACTGAGAAATATCTCTCTAAACATCACTAATAAATCTAACTAGTGCGCAATTTCGGAAAACCCAGAGATGCGAAATATGGCTGTTTACAATCTAAAATGACGTACTCCCAGTATGACCTTGATAAAAACCAATTATTTCACTCCGTGAATAAAAATAAAAATAAAACGTTGTTTACTTCTCTCAGTGATTTCTGAATCAAGGTCGGGAACTAAGTCAAAACTAGAAACATTGTTTCTATTATTAGGTATTTATGAAAAGATTCAGGTCAATTTGAATTTTCTGGAAAATATCAAATTCCCAGTAAACAAAATTACACTACATGGACGTGTAATGAAATTATAAATAAAAAATTAAAATTTATATACAATTAAATTAAATCAAATATACATAACAGTATTCGTATGTAAGTCAGGTCCAGCTCAACAGGTTCTATGATAGACTGATTGCACATAATAAGACGGCACATCTTGATCTGGGTCTCTGCAGTTGGTAATTGAAATGTTTGATATCCATCGGGTTACGGTATGCTTTTAATATGACTGTCAGTGAAGGGATCGGGTTGACTGAAAGAAGACCAAAATGGCAGCCAATATTACGTGGCTTCGTAGTGTTTGCCACATGGACTGTACGCAAAGTCCAATGTAAATAAAACAATGTAACTCTCATCGCATATTGATTAGTCCTCGTGCAACCGGATAATGACAATGCCATCTCAGTGCAGTGATTTACTGCGAGTATTAAGCAATATCAAACTGCCTCTTTTAGCTCATATAAATAAATTTTCCGCAAAACACATTGCCCGTAAACGTTTACACGACAGTTTTGTCATTGCCCGTAAACGTTTACACGACAGTTTTGTCATTGCCCGTAAACGTTTACACGACAGTTTTGTAAGTTAATAATGTTATATCTTTTCACTAATTACGTACTATACGTGATATTTGGCTATAGCATACCCACCTACCCATTTAAGCCAATTCGTACTACTGCTACTACTACTAACATCCCTTAAACTATTCATATCATTAGTTATCACATAAACCCAGGAGATGATACCCTTTCATGTGTAATAAAAGTTTTGGATACCCGCGCGGAAGATAGTGTCTAACATGGTAAAAAATATTAAAAGGTTAGTTAGAGGTTTAAAAGGTTAATATTTATTTAATTATGATAAATATTTTCCGTACTCTCAAATGGCTGCCTCATGGCGATGGTTGTGATTGTAATTAAACTAAATAGCTCAGGAGCGATTATGTTTAATTTATAATCTCGCTAAATCATTTTAATTTATCCCTTTAGGTTATTGATGCAGAACGATAATTACTTTGGTGAGCTTCAATCTTGTTCATCGAAAATCTGACCTATTGGGATGGACGTGGGAAAATTCAAAGGTTTTTGTCTTTTGTTTTGTCTTATTTTGGCAAGAAAAGTCTATCCATCGCAACAATTGTATATGATAAGTGGGGTCCAACTTATACTAGCACGAAGACATGGGAATATAAACAACCGAAAGTAAAACAAATATTCCATAATATTCGTTTACACTTGCTGAACTTTATTTCCCTGCACACAGTTCATGTAACTCCAGGAAACGTATCTGGAAGTTTAATGATGCAGATTTTGATCTTGTGAGCCAGCTGCAAACTGAATCCGATTGGGAAACACTTTTTTTTGGACAATATTTGATGAGAAGACTTACAGCATTGCCAATGTACTTATTGACTCCTCGGCAATTGCCATCAGTTCGAAAATTGTAAGAGTTAAACCAAAATATCCCATTCGGCTAACTATAGATATCGGTAGAATAAATCATGCAGATATAATACAAAAGAGCATAGGAATCGAATAATCTAGAACATTGTGATAAATGCAGGAAATTTAAAAGTGAATACAGAGTTATTAATCATGTGCACTCTGAAAATCAGAAGTGCTGTTATAAGCTTATTGGCACTTTGGCAAGAAATCTACACCCATCTACTGGTGGAAGACAATGCACGTTTTGATTGAAAAAGTAATTAAATAATACAGTTGCCCCACCACCACCACCTCCCCTCGACCCCCTCCCCTCGACCCCCATTCTTCTCCCAATTTTATATCTATATCAGTGGTATGAGGATGAGAACTCAGGAACTGATGACTTTGACAATTATTTTTCATCCCAAGCCAACGTAGATGAAAGATGACTATAACATAGTGTAGATTCAAATATTTTAAGTGGGAATGTTCTTGGTTCAACTGAAAATCATTTATAAAGTAAAAAGAAAATTCTCTCAAATCTTGATAGAAACGAAGCTTCAGTTCCGGATCTCCCAAGCCAAAAACTCTCGAAGAAATCAGCTGATTAAATTTGGAATCCCCATGACCACTTATTCAACTGTTTATCAAACATATCTAAATTTCCCTAGCATGGAACTCCCGTGTAAAGAACAATGTGGGATTTAAATTACTGTATACTTTTAAACTTTAAATATTTTTGGGAAAGCATTACATCAAAGTAGAGAGGTCATGATTATCTTCTGCGACATTAAGATTGCATTTGACATTGTGGCACTCTGGACTGCTTTGCCAGCTATGTCTTTTGCGGTTGTTAGAACAGTAGGTTCAAAACAGAAAAAGTGATTATTCCTTGTGGACACTGACTGGAGGCCAGCACAGGCTGGTTCTAGGACAAGTATTAGGATCCATTTTATATGTAGTCTCGATAAACGAAGTTGTAGACGAGATACAGTCAAGTATACGTTTTTTTGATGATTGAACTTGTTTATATACAGTTTTAGAATCCTATTATATATATATATATATATATATATATATATATATATATATATATATATATATATATATATATATATA
This sequence comes from Sinohyriopsis cumingii, assembly GCA_028554795.2. Taxonomy (NCBI): domain Eukaryota; kingdom Metazoa; phylum Mollusca; class Bivalvia; order Unionida; family Unionidae; genus Sinohyriopsis; species Sinohyriopsis cumingii. The sequence continues at coordinate 40,527,859 of CM068827.1, forward strand.
TATATATATATATATATATATATATAGCTGGGATTAGATTTTAGATAAGACACATAAAGCATTTTAGTAAAAGAGTTGTTTATTTGCAATGAAATGAACACTAAATGAATCTGACACCAGCCTAATCCGCACAAAGTTCAAAATTGGATTTGACTGTATGTTGAGCATCGAGTAAGACAACCGCTATAAGGGTAATGATGTCGTTCCAAACGGGAACTAATCAGAACATGTAACTTAAACGAATAATCGATCGAGAATCAACGCATGGAACTTATAAACAAATATGATTGGTATATGGAACTGTCACCATGGATTATTAATGTTTCAAAATTAATCACACAAATGAACAATGTTGCATCTACCACCACGGGTATCAACGCACTGGACCTGCACAACTATGAATAAAGGATGATCCTGTCACCAAGGGTGATTATCGTATAATATTTATACAAACATATTGACGATCGCGAAGTAGTTCGGGCCCACCGCTCTCGTGTAATGGTCATGGAGCCACCACTCATGGCTCTTCTTCCCAGTCTGCCGGTCCTTCAAGGGTCTCTGTTTTCGCTGCAGACCTGTTGGTCCAGAAGCTTTGGTTACTCACTGCGAGAACACCAACATCGTCCTCCGAGCAAATATCGATAGCAGCGTGTGGGTTATAAGAAACCCTAAATAGTTCTACAACTGCCATCTAAAATCAGCTAAAAATAGAATTATTAGAGCCATGTAATACAGAAGACACGGTGAACTACAAATGCGATGAAATACGTTACGCAAGCGCACACTTGAAGTTACTTGTTGCATTTTATATAATTTCACCAGAATTACTGTTCCAGATTATTATTATATATTCGTATATGAATCTGTATTCGACAAGAATAATCTCAATGAATTATAAGAGCTTGAACATCTCGTCCTTTAATACGTGCAACGTATGAATGGATTCAGTTTGAATGTTCAGTTATATAAAATGGCAACATGAAAGAGATAGGATGGTGTTATTTGATATATATTTGAATATCTATATAATCTAACAAAATTCTGAACATTCAATATTTCAAACCATTCTATCACATAATACTGAGAGCGAAACAAAAAGCGGTCTTATAGTTTTACATACCTCTCGAGCTGATGATTGCGCCCGTCAAGGGTTATTGGAGCGTGGCAGAAACACACAATCAATAGATAGTTTGATTGGACAGAGCCCGCTGTAAGACATTTTGCCTTAAAGGCTTTTGGCTAATCAGAAAGCTGTTGGAAATGGTTATTGTTGTATGTATTTTTCAACACACAAACAGCACACGGGTTTGGTTGGGAAGTGCCCGCTGAAAGACATTTTGTCTTACAGGATATTTGTTTTATTCAGGAAGTCGTCAGTAAAAGCTATTGGTGTCTCTTGGGCAGAGCTCGCTCTAAGGTATTTTGCCTTACCGGAAGCCACCTGTAATGTAGACAGCTTCCTAACAATATTCTTTGCATTGTGGTAACACAATCATGCTTTACTCTGCAGATACCCTGGTTATGGCGAAATCCAATGTCAGAGAGCTTCGATTTTCTCACTGCAAGCACATCGCTTGTGTAGCACGGAGTGAACGCACGGAGTGAACCGAACTGAATACTTTGAGAGAACTAAAAGCACAATAAACTATTTTTGGGTAACGTTGTACTCGGTAGCGAAACCTGAGTACATTTTCGTTCATATATAATGTATTAACATTAAATATACACTGTTCTGTGTCATATATGCTGATATACTTAATACAAATCATGGTAACATACACGAATAGTCTCAAGAATCGATAGTCAAATTTCTTCCCAATAAAACAGAATAAAATCTAAATAATTCATTTATATATGTAGGGAAAATAAATGAACATATGCTGCATTGACGTTTAAAGCTATGGTGCAGTGAACTGAAAGAATGCGTATTTAATAGAAATATGATTGATTTTTCTCTGTGTTTTTGTGGAGAAATACAAAACGCGGTATATTTTCTACTACACTGTCAAAATTGTACTGAAGTTAGGCAAATTACTTTAGGAGGCACATATTCAGTTACATGTGCACACCCTCTAATAGGGTAAATCTCAACTAACAGGCTGAGATAAAACGAAGTCATTTTCTTAAAGATTTTTTATTCAATATCTTTGGTCTTACGCAGAGGTGGGCAAACGTTCCAGTGCAAGTGCCGCATACACAAATTTACACCTTGTGGCGGGCCGCATAGTTCATTAAGTAAAATAATTAATATTTGAAATGGCAAAAACACAAGGTTTTTCTAAATAACATCTAATTAATTTTCAACTGTTAATATGTTGTTAATATTTGAAAACTTAAACTTACACTTCAAAAGAAGCACATTTATTTGATAAACAGAGTAACATAAACAGAGTCAGTGCGAATGATGATTTGTTCCTAGGCCGCATGAAAACCCTTGGCGGGCCGCATGAAAGCCCTTGGCGGGCCGCACGAGGCCCGCGGCCGTAGTTTGCCCACCCCTGGTCTTACGTATTCACCAAATGGCAGTTCCTCTATGCCTACTGTTCACTTCTACTATCCTTACTGTACACTTCCACTATCCCTACTGTTCACTTCCACTATCCCTACTGTTCACTTCCATTATCCCAATTGTACACGTCCACTATTCCTACTGCTCGCTTCCACTATCCTTACTGTACATTTCCACTATCCCTACTGTACACTTCCACTATCCCTACTGTTCACTTGCACTATCCCTACTGTACACTTCCAATATCCCTACTGTTCACTTCCACTAACCCTGCTTCACATTTCCACTATCCATACTGTACACTTCCCACTATTCACACTGTACACATCCGCTATGCCTGCTATACATTTCCATTATCTCTATTGTATACTTTTAATATTCCTAATGCACACTTCCGCTATTGCTACTCTATACTTCCACTAGTCCTACTGTATATTTCCACTATCGCTACTGTACATTTGCACTACCCCAACTGTAGACCTCTGCTATCTCTACTATGCACCTCCAATATGCCTACTGTCAACTATTACGTATTTACAGACCCAAATATTTCACAACCATAAGGAAAATAAAAATAAAACTGTACGACCAAAAAGCCAAATTTGAAAATGTAGGTTCAAGTTACGTATTCTTTTAAATAGAAGATACATGAACTTTGATTTGGGTTTAGCTGAAATGACCTGAGCTGAGCTGAGTTCAGTTCAGTTCAGTTGAGCTGAGTTGAGTTGAACTACTGAGCTGAGCTGAGTTGACTTTGGATATTTTCGCTCTTTTAAAATGGTGTTTCGTTGCTTGAAAGAATCTACGGTTTGGGGGAAAAGACATCACGGTACTTAAATTCAACATATATAAAAATACAATTCTTTGAAATTTAAACTGAACGGATTTATGTGTACCAAATATCATGATCTTTGTCTTTTAAAAAAAAGTTAATATCAAGCATCCATATATTAACATACTCGCACAAAGCGTTTAAAGTGCTTTTAAGATGTATCAGCCCCAAATGACGCAGCGTCTCCTGCATATAATAAAATTCAATTTTGAGACAGGTTCAGGGTTCGAAATTACTAAATTCATCTTGTTACAACAGCTATTTTAGATTGGTAATATTGAGAATAATACTCATGAGGGATTAAATCTTTGCCTAATCCCACAAATCTTCTGAAAAAAGCCATACTGGACTCCAGCGAACAGCGAACATCACATTGGTCTTTAGGTTCAAATACAAGTTATAAAGAATTCAAACAAAATCTTGCTGTTCGCATTATGAAGAAGTAGTTTCATCTCAAAGCCCGAACACCAAACAGAATCAAAAGCTTTTTTAAAAATTGATAAAATATTAGAATAGGTTTTGTTTTCTGAACTTTAGAAATTATATTGACACATTGGTGCAAATATATGATCAGTTCTTGAATATCTGCCTTCAAATCCAGATTCGTTTACCTCTAGTATTTTGTGAGAACTAATAAAATTGTTGAGTCTGAGATTTAGAACGGTAGTGAATAATTTACAGGGCAATTTAAAATTATTATTGGGCGATAACTTTTCAGGAGAGTAGGATCCCCACTATATTTATAAATATATCTTATGATTTCTTCAAGCGAAGAATCTGGGACTTTTTTCTGTCTCTAGTAATAAGTTGAAAAATACAACATAACATGCATCAGAATATCTTTAGATACATGGCTTCTTTTAGTGTTTGATGTGTCCTGTTATGTTTTAGGAATATAAAGCAATGTAGATCAACTTCCTCTGTTATTGGGGAGTTCTGTAAAACATCATCATAGTCAAGGTCTATTTCAAGTTCATCAGTTAAGTCATCATCACCATTTTTTGTATAACGTTTTACATGGTTTATCTATTGTGTATAATGGTTTATGTATTGTGCATAATGTAATGTTTGATTCATAGCTTTTACTTTTAAATTTGTTAACTTCTCAAAATCTTTGGCATTTTCCTCCACTACTTTGACACTGACGCCCAAGCCAACGTTGACTTGATTTTTGTTGTTATCATCTTTACCATCATTTGTTCAGTTATCTAAACTTTTTGCAAGCTGAAGCATTAAATAGTTTGGATACTGAAACGTGTATATTTTTAATAACTTCGGTTCATATTCCGTTCATATTTTGTTGTGTTCTTTTGATGTTATTAATTACTTTATTTTTATCAGAATTAATTTTATTGATCAAATTAATCTAATTTTGTTCTTTCCACATTGGCTTCTAAAACGATATTTTATTTTTCTATCAAAACATTTTCTTGTGGGTAACGTGTGTCCGTTTCGGTACAGTCAGTAATGTTCTAATGGTGACGTGTGTCCGTTTCGCTACAGTGAGTAATGATCTGTTATATTCAGATTATAATCATAAATTAGAGCATGAACGGATTCTATTGAATAGTTTATTCACATAAACATTCCGGAATGTGAATGCTGCTATGGCTTTTATGTCACCGTATTTTTACTACTCTAGGTCTTAAAATTTCGTAACCAAAAGAGTGAAACCACTACTTTAGTTATCTAAACGTTTTGAAGATTTTAAAGATTTTGGAAGTTAGCAAATTTAAAAGCTATGAATCAAACATTACATTATACAATCAACAATCAGCTTATTTCTCTATAGTACAAAGTGAAATACAGTGCAGTGTAGTACAGACAAGACCAGTGCAGTACAGTACAGTACAATACAGTACAGTACAGTACAGTACAGTACAGTACAGTACAGTACAGTACAGTACAATATAATATAATATAATATAATATAATATAATATAATATAATATAATATAATATAATATAATATAATATAATATAATATAATATAATCCAATAGTCTTAAATATCCTGTAACACAATGATGCAGTCCAGTATCTCTTTTGATGAGTTCATACTAATCCCAAAGTAGTGTAAACAAGTCATTAAGTGAATGAGCACTTTAGGAATTCCAATGAATATTTTAAATGACATCTGGAAACTCTGATAATAGATTCCCACGGACTGATATATAAATAATTACTTTTTGCTCTTCGACATTCGGTAAATAATGATAAGAACATCTATGTTTCCATCGTTGAAATGCATCTTTAGTGCAGTTTTAAAAAATATAATATTTTAATACCTGAAAGGCAAAGATATTGCAATCTCTTTTCAAGAAATGAAATCCAATTTATCGCATTGCGATGACATTAACAAAGTAAGATTTTAATCTATTCAACAAACTGATTACTATGAAACATAAGTAAACGAATTATTACGTCTACACACTACTTTGAGCTGTGAATCTCAGTTTCATTTTGATATGAATGTACATAATACATAACATACTAAATTTAGTCAATGGTGTAATGTTTATTTTATTTTATTTATATTTGATTTCCTTTAATTTTTTGTGCGTTTTAAAAAAAATGTTTATTTTTAATTTCATTTTATGTCAAAATAATTAATTTTTTTCCCTAGGAATTTGATATTTTCCAGAAATTAGTTTGACCTTAGAGTTAATCGTAAACACCTAACTTTGTATCTTATGCTGACCTAGGTCCCGAACCCAATTCAAAAATCAATGAGACAAGTAAACAATTTTTTATTTTTGTCTTATTCTTAGAGTAAACTGATCGGTTTTTGTCAAGGTCATACTGGGACTACGTGCTTTTAGACGCAAATACTTCTCGATTATTCTGGAGAGTTGACCCTCATCCGGGAATCTGTTTTGCGTTTCAAGTTACTGTATAACCTTTGTTTAATGAGATATTTCTCATTTGTTGCTTTTTCTTTACACTGGAAAGTGTGTGTTTGTGACCAGTGTGTAAATTGCATTTTAATTTTTATTCGAATTATTTGGATTCTAAAAGAATAATTCTTTTTCCTGGAAATATTTGAGTGCTCATACAGAATTATTGGACAAAGACATTTATTTAAATTTTATTCTGAAATTCAAACACCGGAATATTATTTACTGTGGAATAAAAAATAACTGTAGACGATACTACACCATACTAAATACAGTATACGTCATCGCCTTCCATTTTGGATTCTTCGTCCGGACTAGAATTTGAATTCATTAGAACATTTTATTATTAGGATTAATAAAATTTAATTCGTGGATTATTCTTGGATTATGTTAGGATTTGATTCTTAAAACCGTAAGTTTTTATGTTTTCATTTTTACAGCCTTTATTCAGAGAAATAAATCATTTGTTAATTTGTCAAAGCTTGCTGCTTTCACTCTTTTTTGTTACTGTTTATTCGAGACTAAACACAGTAACATACTATATGGTTATACATCTGGCCATGGAAGACTGACCTGTATTTAACGGCAAACTGGTTGAAACAGTTTGTGATGCATGTACAAGTTTATGAAGAAGAACACGAACTATGTCAGAAACACCAATTGATTTAAGTTACCCAAAAGTATGTGTATATCTTTAAAATTGTCTGCATTTAATACCTTATGTCAAATCACGTGCTTTGATATTTATTCTTTTGTGTGTGTGTGTGTGTGTGTGTGTGTGTGTGAGAGAGAGAGAGAGAGAGAGAGAGAGAGAGAGAGAGATTTTAACGAGACATTCATTTGTTTTCGTCGGTATGAATTATTTGAATAATTATTCACGCAAAATATTATCTATTCACCGCACACATTAGTTGATTACTTTTCAGCATTAGAATAATACTAATTTATCACAATACATCTTTTAGACACAAATCCATAAGTTATCGAGATATCCAAATTATAATTGACTACTAATGTGTGTGAAACCACGCGTTAGCTTTAGCAATGTAGAAAATTAGCTATCTTTTCAACGGATCCAAAAGATATCAAATTTTGCATAAAAGGTGCCCAACATTTAAGCTTGCTGATTAATCACCTAACACGGGACAATGATGATGATATTGTGTGAATCTGTTGTTTTGCGTGAAATTTGACAGTTTAATATTTTAAAAGGCTAAACATTATAAACAAAGATAAAACGCCAATCGTTGCTGGATAGGTACATTTGGAGTGCAATTAACATTTTCTAACTCTTTTAATTAAGAAATGCAACAAGTGGCATAACTTGTATAGAGATACTTAGAAAAAATTGCTCATTAAATGAAACTGTCAAATAAAATAAAATCAACCTAACTAAATGACTTGCTAAAAGAAGATTTAAAAAAAAGAACAATGCTAATCTATATATTTATTGCCTTCAAATTCAGCAAGACAACCCAATGTTGTGTTAACCTACTGATACCAACACTACGCATACGTGTTTATACATATTATTAAATAATTACATACTAGTGGGTAAATTTAATTTCAAGAAGATGATGATTCATTTCTCTTTGGGCATTCCATGTTAAAAAAATGTGTAAGTCATACCCCGAAAAATTAATTATATGTTCGTTGTTTGCAGTTTTAAAATTTCCTTCAACTGCAGCCAGAAGACATTTCGTTCAGCATTTCAATTATGTTTTGTGTTCGTTATAACTAGTTAGTAAAATAACAGTTTTGAAAACTTTAATTATTCTGAAGCTTAATCATTTGTTAATCTCGTTAACAAACCTTTTGCACATTAATCGTAGGGAATTAAATAAATTATTGTTCACATTTATATGGGAGTCCGACAAGGACAAAGTTAGAAGAGAAGTTTTGTATCAAATTTTCATAAAGCTGGCTTGGTGATATAAGATGTTGATAGATTTACAATTGACAATAACTTGGGTTTGAAGAGTAGAGCATTTATGAATTCGTTTGAATATAAAATATGCAATATAAATAGCTTTTCCAGTTAGGAGATGAAAATATGACATTATGCAATAGACCAAAATATCGTTGACAGAGAAAAATATACACCGGTTAGGAAAAAAATCTTATGGAAAAATACGGATGAACTAAATTTAATAAGTGTTAAGAAGCTATTATTTTTCTGTAAGAAATGGTTTGAATTTTATGTAATTATAATATTATATATTTACAGATCAGGGAACTATTAATTATTTTAATTGTTGGAAAGCTAAATATAGTCTTAACACAAATGTTTTTACCTTTCAAAACACAGTTTAGTGTGTAAATAGTTATAGTTTGACATAACTACACCGGCCAGATCACTTCGCCCTTTCCATTTAGAACTTGTTTTGCATAACAATAAATGACACCAAGACTGAGGATGTATATTACATTTGATTTTCTCTTTGGGCTCATGAGTTGTCCGCTTAAGATTTCGTAATTGCTCAACAAAGTAAACACAGTAATGATTTTTATTCATTGGACCACTGTATTGAACAAATGATATCGATTAGCACTCAAGCATTATAAGACCCGATTATAAAGTTAATACTTCGCAACAAATGAAACTAATGTTAGTCTGGAATGCATGATAAATGACAGAATCACGACTTCATATCCCTACTGAAAACAAATATAAAGCATTCTAAAGGGGGTGATCTAACAGATATACTAGTTTGATATGTAGTGTAATTAAACATATCCAATAAGCCTTCCAATGTAAGATACGCAAGAGCTCCCATGGACAGATAACTATATAAATAACGTTGAACTGTCATGGCATTATAGATAATTTAAAGTGATCTAGACGCGATGTCAGATTTTATGATGTTTTTATCAGTGATTGCTTATTATTACGCTTTTGTTTGTTGATAATCTAGTGCTTTTGTACTCATTTTACGTCATGGATTTAAGACTAAATAATAGTCTAGAGCGATTCTTTATCACATGAAAATAACATTTTCAACATTATCATTTATTTACGTGCAAGTAGTCAATTTTGTAGAAATAAATATTAATAATCCCACTCACACCTATCTCAGTTGCTTATTCTATATATTATGTTTCTTGGCTGGCATGAAGAATATTCAGCACTTTCTATTTTTATATTGTTGTTGCGAAAGCAGAGATTTGCAGCGAATCAAATAATGTAGAAAAGTTGCGCTACTACTACTATTACTACTGTTGTATTTGTAGGGGAAGAGACGTACTGGAATGATTGCATACTTGATAAAGAAAAGTATATTACTGGTAGGGAGAAGCTAAATACGGTAAGCTTCCCATTGTCATCATTTAAGGTATCCCGCCATGAGATGGGGATGGTCATGTGATTGCTCCAGGATAAACTTTCAGACGGGTGGAAGACAGCATAAACAAAAGTTTCATATGGGGCAAGGGTATCAAACTTGTCATTTGTCCAATTATTACGCATAGAACAGAAGATGAAAGATAACGAACAACATGGCATGTGCAGAACCTTGGGAGGAGAGATACCCTGTTCTTTACCTGAGCAATATATTAGGAGGGATGACGAAGGGTATATATCATCCCAGCACCCCATATAATCGGGTTTGGAGGAGAAATTTTCCCTGTGTCGACAAATCAATGTAGCTTGTTTCCAGAGAGAGGCACGACTATACAATTAAAGCAATAATACTTTCCCATCTATTTTCGATCCATTTCAATCAATAGCAAACACATTATTTTAACATCATAGTCACGTTCCTAGACAATTAGATAATTTTAAATCACTTTTGTGGGACGCATTGTGAATAAGAAATCATCTCTGTTCTGAATATCTAGTTAATATATTAAATAGTACTGACATCGTGTGATTAGAAATACATTCCGTTATATTTAAAACTGTAAGTAAGGAGTACATGTTTAATTTCAATCAAGCGTTCGTTCTTTAGACTTTATATCGTGGAATTCGTTTATCAGAAGTGTCAGCGTGGCTTTGCAGTTAAATGGCAATTGAATTAGGGGTCTCAAATGGAATGTATATTTTAAATTTATCAGACCCTACTGCTCAAGAAGAACATATTGTTGAACTATTTGTCTCGATGTATGGTTCATTTCTCAGTTTTATTTTATCTAAGTATAAAATCATGTAAGAATGTGTGGATAAAAAAATTTAATGTGTTAATTATCCCTTCCCAATCATCGTACGGTGGTTCATGCGTGCTTGTGTGTGTGTGAGTGTGTGTGTGTGTGTGTGCGCGCGCGCGTGTGTGTGTGCAATGTTATTTAGCATCGTAAGTTAAATATTTGCATGTTTTTATAAAACTGTTTGGCAGCAAAACTTTCCAATTTGACTAAAGTCTGACTGACCGTTACTTGAATGTAATATAGTAACATTATGTGACCAAAAAAAGCCCAAAATGTTTTCAAGACACTTTGGGTCCATCAGAGACCACTCCCCACACATCTTCATACCGCTGTGCTAACCTGCCATTATTGCTGAAATTAACACTGCATCAACTATTAATATATGATATCGTATCTTCGTTTCCACGCAACGATGTATGCCACCTGCCTTACTGAATATGCCAAACGTTTATCTTTGGTCTCCGATCATTAATATGAATATTGTACATTAATTTTTCATTATTGCTACAAGAAAAATACAAAAATGATCAACTAAGGCAGGACAATGCTTTCATACTCAAAATAATTAATTGTCTAAAATGTGTAGGAAATTACATAATGGTGTTCTGGTAACATTGGCAAAAGGTGGGAACGACTGAGTGTGTAGCTTCAGTCGATCGAAGACAAAATAAACAAAGCGGGGATGTATGAATACATAAAATTCGTTGGTACGAATGATGCAAAGAAAGATACAGTAATGGGTGAAATAAGAAAGGCGAACTTAGCTTTAGAGAAGGTGTGATGAAACGCAATGATTGCAACACAGATGCAGTCATGCTCATTCGAACAGTTTCACTGTTAATTTTGTAAAATTCTCTATAACAGCAATTATATTTATCCGTATTGTGTGAGATCGTAAAATATAAAGTGTCCTGACCTGTCGTTTGTTAGAATTTTTTTCTAGTAACTAGGAAAATATATTAAAACTTGAAACTGATTCGGATTCATTTTGTCTTTATTGTCTATGATTATTATATTAATATTGTTATTGTGAAAGTCATTCACTGCCAAGTTCAATTTCTGTGATGATTAGTTTTGGAAATGAAACTTGTAAACCTTGATTTTCCACATCTATGGATTAGCGTTAGAAATGTATGCATTTTTAATTGAACGATCTGAGTATTATTCGGAAATATTGGTTTCCTACAATACCTCAAGTATATTTTGACTTTGCTTTTATTAACCTATAATTTAATTATTTACAGAATTTTATATATTTCAACATATAAGTTCTAGACAAATTTAAAGTCGCAAGTCATTAATTAACTTTTGCATAATAATCATAATTGTCTGTTTGTTTTCATATGTAACTTTCGATTTAGAATTTTATTTCGATATAATAAATCACAACCTTATCTGCTTCCAAAAGGTCCTCTCTTCGTTCGAGACAGTACTGAGTCCGGCCAACTCGCGCATCCCTAGATGTTGTGATACCGTTCGAGACAGTACTGAGTCCGGTCAACTAGCGCATCCTCGATGTTGTGATACCGCTAGAGACAGTATTGAATCCGGTCAACTCGCGCATCCTTCGATGTTGTGATACCGCTCGAGACAGTACTGAATCCGGTCAACTCGCGCATCCCTCGATGTTGTGATACCGCTCAAATCACTGTGTCGAGAAGTCAACAAGCTCTAACACAAACTCGCACCACGTAGTTTGCAATGCTTAGGTTGTGTGTGTGTGTTTGTTTGTGTGTTTGTGTGTGTGTGTGTGTGTGTGTGCGTGTGTGTGTGTGTGTAGACTGTAATGCTTAGGTTGTGTGTGTGTGTGTGTGTGTGTGTGTGTAGATTGCAATGCTTAGGTTGATTCATTTTCCCAAGACCAGATATTAGTTTTGTATACAAAGGCTCTGATTCCCATGACAAATCTCAGCATGTGGTTTAAATAATTGTCATAATTGAACATAGCTGAGTGTGCTAATCAAACCTAATCTTCTATGCGCATCGGGATTTTCAGAGCTATAGGAATTTAGAAGCAGTTGAAAACTTTATTTACAATTTTTAATAGATAAATATTGTATATTTGTTGGGAATTAATGTACCGCTGAAGTTGGTGTTCGAATTGGTCACTTTCCTCAATAAATCACTGCTAGATCTGAGACGTAATGACGTGAGCATATTTGTAAGAAATTTATGTACGTGTGACAAAAATAGTTTCAAAAAATCGCCAAGTTTTCTTGAACTTTAAGCTGTTTTAATTCCGAACTATTTCATTGGGGCTGCCTGCTAATTTGCTAGCCCAGACTGATATCAAAAGAATGAGGCAAGTGCAGAGTCACGGAAATTAATAATCACTCCGTAAAAAATAGTAGTATAACAGTATTATTAAGAATGTGACTATAGTGTGTTGTATAGGATAGGAAAAAAATTTACATTCATCTCATGGATTACCGTGACAGTCTAGATCAGGGGTCGGCAACCTATTTTACATAGTGTGCCACTTTTTTTCACGAATTAATTACAAAATGAATGAGCGCGTGCCACCATTTAGAAAGTAACACTGTTAACATCGATAGTTTTGGCTGCCCTTCACGTGCCACACAAAACCTCTTGACATGCAAACTTGTGGTACCCGTGCCGTAGGTTGCCGACCCCATTTCTAGATTTTTGTATGCACCTTCAACACGTTTGAGAGGGATCAAGCGTCCTTTAATAACAATGTCTGGGTTTTTCTTCATATATGGCTCAATCTCCTGGTCAGTGTTGTAAAATTCGGTTAATTGAATCAAATGACAATTTGTTTGATTTACCACAGTTACACAAATTACTTCAGTGCGATACATAGCACTCGGAGATATATGGGATGAAGCATTTCGTGAACAGCATTGTTCGCCCACCCCCACCCCTACACAAAGTCAACTGACAAATGAGAAGATATTAATCAGCATAAAACATTTTCCTTATTCGATATAATTAAATCCGTCGTTGATCCGTTGATTACAATGACATTTCCTACCGCCCTCGTGTCAAAAATATATGGTTTAAATGAATGACATTTAATACTGCCCTCGTGTCATAAATATGTGCTTTAGATGAAATAAATGTTTCAATAGGTTCATTTTCCATCGGTATGGTCGATCATCTGTCATTGATGTACAGCTTTACGTGCGGCCTCTGCAATTAAAGAACCGCATACAATCTACGTATGGAGGCATGTTATGGAATTTTCAAGGTGTAGGAAGCGAACATTATTTCTATTAAGCATATTTCCAATAAAAGTTTAAGTAAACTATTGACCAAATGAAATGCCTTGAATGACACATACATATTATCATTGTTTGGGAAAAACAAGTTTTTCTTCTTTACTAAACTGCAGTGTGTAGGCAAATCAAACTCCAAAAACAGTTTAGATACCCTACATAATTCGTGTGTCCAGAGAGAGAGAGAGAGAGAGAGAGAGCGTAATCTGTCTTACTTATGGAGTCCTAGTTAAGTGTTAAATTTAGTTGCGGGGACCACAAACATAAGACCTGTTTGTAGGATTGCCAGAATCTAAGAATGGTTCCTACAGTTTGGCATTGGTAAACAGAAAATTTACGATCATTAGTTGCAAAAATTAGAATTCCACAAACCTAATAATGCTTTTCATTACTCCTCGAGTTCTGAGAATAGAGGATAGGAACGTTTCTGGTACAACACTATGACCGTCAAAAACCTTATTTATTTTTCATTTCTTTCATCTCGTCATAATGTTTATTTCTAAACGAATTCTATGGTTTTCGTGACTGTGCTATTTTGGGAACTTTGAAGTGCTTTGACCATACGCATAGGTGCCACTTAGATACTTGGTGTCTTGGATTCATTTTTATACAAGTTGTTGTATCCATTTTTTAGGGAACTTAGTATTTCAGTCAATTACATGCAAACTGGGTACGAGTACGTCAACGAATATTGCATGCATGCTTGATGTTACGATGAATTTCATAGTTCATATCGCGTGTCGTATCTAAGCGTAATTAGATAAAAAGGAACAGTAACTTGTATTTATAAATTTATTGCAATAATTTTAGATATTGAATTGCGATGTTTTACAGATCAAAATCTATTATAATATTTTGTTGCAGTATAACACGCCAGCAAGCTGTGACATTGCTCGCCTTTAACTAATAATACGTTAATGTAACAATATCAACATGTCGCCTTTCAAAAACACTGACAGGTCTGAAGCTTTCTGGTTCTCATCATGTCCTTTTGAATGCTAAATCATCCATTCAGCCAGCCATATATCTGTTAAAAATAGATGCATTAATGTGCAGGAAGTTAATAAGTGGAAAATGAATACACAAACTAGACTGCAAACATTTTGTCAAGCAAAATGACTTACATTGTCTTAGACATATTACGGTTTAGTTTTCAAAACAGAAACATTCTGAAATAGAAAGTAGTTGGAAGTAGTTGTCATCCACGCTAGAACAGACAAGCGCACGTACGAGTCTCCTTAATTATTTTAATTTTATTTCCTTGAACGGTTGGAATTTTTAGAGTGTATAATTTGGAGAAATAGCGATGTTAGACACACTATGCATGTATAGGACATTTGTGGCTCTAACCTATCTGCCTGTTTGTCTGTATATCTGTCTGTCTGTCTCATTTCATCTGGTGCACGGGTATGTATATGCTTGAAAAATGTTAGCATACGTATATTACATAAACATACTTCTGGTTAAAAAACGAGAATATAATGGTGCTAAGATAGAAAGAGTGACTGATAGATAAAGACAACAAATATGAATATTTGTGAGTATCCATTTATTATTGACTTGAAGAGCATGTTCTTACAAACAGTCTCTTACTTAAATCACACTGTCTGCAATTTTACATCCGGTCACGTGGATCAATATTGATTTAAAAGGTGAACCAAAGCAATAGGACGGAATCTGTGAAATAATTGGAATTTTTTAAAACTAATTTTAAGAAGGCTTTTTGAGAGTTATTACAACGTGTCAGCATAAGAAAATAAAAATCATGCTGAAAGTTATTGCATGCACCGTCCGATACTTGATGTTTCAAGTTTTGAGAAAACCAGCGAGAAATTTAAATAATTAAATATAAGGCTGAATGAATGCATGGCTATATTTGACTGGGCAGAACAGGAAAAAAATATGTATATGAGGAAATACTTTTTTGATTATATAAAGATGGGAGAACCCCTCCCCTCCCACCAAAAAGAAAATGAAACAAAAAACGTAATTGGGCATGTTAATTATTCTGAATATTGTACGCTATTTACACCCAAATATGAATAAATATTCCATGTACATTAATTACACTCCTTTATCTTTATGATAGCTACAGTAATTATTGCTTTGTTAAGTTCTTCTGAATACATTAATATACTGTGTTTCATTTTTTTTTTTTTTAAAAAAACTTTTCTGGTTTTAAATATTTAGCATTACAGATCAGCTGACATATCGAACTCGTGTTATAATGTTCTTATCGAACTCGCGCTATAGCTTTCGTAACTCGTTTTATAAACGAACTAATAGCGTTGAGAAAATAACTGAGAAAGAAGGATATATCAAAGTATGAAAAATGCTAATTGTTGAGATGGTTTTTGTAAAAGATATGGAGCTAAAAATGTGCAATAAATGTGTAAAATCGGAGAGCAAATTGAAGTATTCCTATAAATGAATCTGAAAGTATGGATAATGACTCTATATTATCTGGTATAAAATAAATATGGACAGTGTATTTAATTTAATTATTTGATATCATTTACGAATGCACAGTAAATATTATTTAATTATCTCATATGATGTTAGTATGGACACCGAAACTAATGATCTGATGTAATTATAACTATTCTCCTAGTATGAACAAAGGATGTTAGACATATATAATATATTCATTGGTTTAACCATAATGATATGTAGTACAGCTAAGATTCCTTCATTTGTTGACTTTATGTTTCACTAACCAAGCGTAAAACGGTGCGAATTCTTAATTATCCGAACTGGAAATTTTTTGTGGGCATGTGCATTCGAGCTAAGGGAAGTAATTTTAAGCGCTAAGATCAGTAACTCCTTTGCAACCGTGAAACCCTCTATAAAGAACGCCACCTAGTCATCTGTCATCGTACCGATAATACTAATGGAGAAAATGTCAACTCGTTATCTGTCTTCGTACCAATATTACTAATTGAGGAAACGTCACGTCGTCATCTGTCTTCGTACCGATAATACTAATGGAGAAAACGTGACATCGTCATATGTCTTCTTACCAATATTACTAATGGAGGAAACATCACCTCGTCATCTGTCTTCATATCTATATTACTAATGGAGGAAACATCACCTCGTCATCTGTCTTCATATCTATATTACTAATGGAGGAAACATCACCTCGTCATCTGTCTTCGTACGGATAATACTAATGGGGAAAAAGTCTCATCGTCATCTGTCTTCTTACCAATATTTCTAATTGAGAAAATGTCACCTCGTTATCTGTCTTCATACCGACATTATTAATATAGGAAACATCACGTCATCTGTGTTCGTACCGATAATACTAATGGAGAAAACGTCACCTCGTCATCTGTCTTCTTACTGATATTACAAAGACGATAACAACAAAGTTTAGCCGTTACTGTCCAACGTTTTAAGCAAGTAATAGGGTATGTATTGGATAATATCCATTATACATTAAACAGCCAAAATAAAAAATAATTAAGCCGATCAAGCCATTAATAAATATTAAATGAAGTGTAACTATGACGATTTTTCTTTCTTTAACAACTGTACCACGCTTAATCGCGGTTTCTTGTCTCATTAAGCAATTTACGAGCGAAAATCTTAAGCCCATGATCGATATAATTGGTCAACTATGTTTTTATGTTTCAGCAGAACTGTCGTGCACATGCCAAGATTGTGTCTCTTTAAATTGTATCTTCTTGATGATAATATGCATACTTGTTTGGTTATCGTTTCGGTTAAGCAAATGTTAATGCAAAGTTCCAATATTTATGACGCCTCATTCAACTGTACAGCCAAATTATAATTTTCAGTGCGATTGATATTGGTTAAGCAAATGTAAATGCAAAGTTCCAATATTTATGACGCCTCTTTTAACTGTACAGCCAAATTATAATTTTCAGTGCGATTGATATTGGTTAAGCAAATATTAATGCAAAGTTCCAATATTTATGACGCCTCTTTTAACTGTGCAGCCAAATTATAATTTTCAGTGCGATTGATATTGGTTAAGCAAATGTAAATACAAAGTTCCAATATTTTTGACGCCTCTTTTAACTGTACAGCCAAATTATAATTTTCAGTGCGATTGATATTGGTTAAGCAAATGTTAATGCAAAGTTCCAATATTTATGACGCCTCTTTTAACTGTGCAGCCAAATTATAATTTTCAGTGCGATTGATATTGGTTAAGCAAATGTAAATGCAAAGTTCCAATATTTATGACGCCTCTTTTAACTGTGCAAACAAATTATAATTTTCATTGAGATTGGTGACAGTTTAGTACTCTCATTTTGAATCGATCGACTGTTTTATTAACAAGCTGTTCCACGCAGGATCTTTCAAATCGCCTTCGCATTATTAAACGTGTCGGAATAGGCTACACCTGTTTAGTCAGACGAAATTGATAAACCACGATGATGGAAGTTACTCCTTTTGGAATGAAAGCATTACATTTGATTAAAAAAGGCTTTTATGTTTATCAATTGTTGTTTATTAAGTCCGTAATATGGAAGTATTTGTTAATCCTATTTTACACACAACACAAATTACAGGATGAAGTTTCTAGGATAGTATTGAATGTATCTGTGTCAGAATCAGTTCATAAGTTTAACTTGGATGAATACACATCAAATTTGTTTTATCAAGGAAGTAATTTGGCAGATTACAGATGGAATTAATAACACATTTTAGTGGTGCAACGCACGAAACGTCCATAGATTGTTCTGTTTTCGTTTAATTGCAAGAACGTGTGCCTCAAATAAGCAACTGCATGCTAATGGACAAATATTGACTTGAACGTGTACTGAATATTACTCACGTAATATTTCAAATAACAATGCAAAATAATAACATATTCTTACAAATACCGCATACTATTACAGTTGTATTTATGGCAGGAAAAGATTGCCGATAAATTATTGTATGAATGATAATTCACATAAACGCCGGGCATAGCTTTGTTATCACTAAATTCATTACTTGATTTCTAGAGGAAGCTAATAATATCATTTCATTTCTTGTTAAATTATGTTTAAATAATGGAGAACATTTTTCATATATAATATAAAATCTTAGTGTGCATTTACCAATTACTGTCATAAAAATATCGTCATCACTCCCTGAATGCATTCAAGATCTACAAGCAACGTATCTGCATTACTAGATTTGAGTTACGAAAGATCGCTTGTGATTCATTGTGCTGAACTTTATCTAATAATGAACGCATCACTGTATTTTTTAGCGAAGCTATTTATTTATTATAGTGTCTTTAATTAATAGTCTAACTGTTTATGCCAACCATTGCCAGAAATACCAAAACGTAAACCTTACATACGTAATGATCATATATTATATAAAAGACGCAGAGGGAGAAAAATATTTTTTCTACCAATCAGGATAAATGAAGACATTTATCTGACACTGAAAAATTAATAAGCTCATCCGGACTGATCCAGGGTGATGTCATCACCAGGTTTGATGCAAAGCTGGTGTTTTGTTTCTAAAAAACCCTCAAAGCAAATGGGCTTTAAAGTCGCATCACTTCTGAATAATTCACAAATCTATGGTTAATATGGTCCTTTTACCTTAATCAGAAATTATTATGAATTAATTTTATTTCTGTTCTATTTTACATGGTAAATTAAATAAAGTAATCTGAACAAGTGTCGGTGCATGTTTTTTTAGCGATTGAATAGTTATAATTATAATTATTTCATAAATACTCCTTTTAAAATGTGTCTTTAGTTTACAATTTTTTTTATAATGACAAACCATGCTCATCATTTCCTGCATGTGTGGGAGTTTTATTGTGAATCTATAGTTTTGATTCCATTTGATCTATAAATGATTCATTATGTTAAGATTAATTTATCATGTTGGTTCAAATTAACTGTCTACGCAAACAATGGCCATAAACATCCAGGGGGGCGCAAACATTATATCTGGGATGAAATTTCAATGTTTGACTCTTATGGAATAAATGAAGTCACTGCGTATTATCAAGAGTTAATTTGTATGCATGGCTGTCAAGCAAAAATAGGTAGAATAATTATGGGCGAATATTCTGTCGTACGTTTGGAAATGACTCATAACAAAGGTCGTGTGCTTTAGGTGTGATGTTTAGAAAACTTAGTTAATACTTTAGGTGTGATGTTTAGCAAACTTAGATAATGCTTCAGGCGTGATCTTGTAGTCCGCCTTACATAAAATTAAAACTATTGCTTCCCCTATTTGTGGAGACCACGTTTCAAAAAGACAGAAACATAAAAAAGTTCGTTGCCAAAACGGTTGTTATAGATTTGATCTTTATAAAAAATACCAAGTATATTATAAGTAGGAATTAATCTTGTACAATGAAAACACATGACTGGCCATCACTATATTTACATCAATTTACTAATCCACTTCTCTCTAATGAGAATCAACATAGGCTACCGTATGGGAAGAATCGGCGGCTAGATAAATGGATGAAATCCTACTTTTCGTAGAAATAAATTGCAATTAAAGGCATTTTCATATTAATGTCATTTTCGCTGTGAACATATACATAGGTATGCAAATGATGTTCATTTATTTAACACTTACATTGTTATCTCATTTAAAAGCTCGTATTTTTTAATTTGTCATTTTCATGCATAACGAATGCGTTAGTTGATAAAACAAAATTGAGCTACACTGTCATTAAATTTTTATTTGTTTTCAATTATTCTATTTTCCTATCACTAGCGAATTGCAAACAGTATGTCCTGTGCCATTATTGTCATTTTTATAAAAACAATACCTCCTCCCCCAAAAATTGAAAGAAAATGCTTAATTTGTTTTATTCTCTGGCAAGGTCAATCGAGAGAGAACATGGAAAATTAATTCTCGTTTCATTGCATGTACACTATATTCCACATTCAGTAATTGCTGCTTAAATTAACATAAGAGGCCTCGGGTGGCCGAGTTGTCAAAGGCGCTTGCCTTTATTAATTAGTGACATCTCACGTCTATCCGCGTGTTTTCGAATTTCTGTCTGGCTAATGTAGATATTGCGAGAAATCTTGCCGTTAGCTTCCCGTGGGGTCAGTGGCTCGTCCCTGGGCTTTCCAAGATTTGTCTTCCACGAAGTATACTGGGCTATCATATACTGAAAAAGACCATCTTAAAGCCACAAAGACCTCAAACCACTAGCTAAATCAACTAATTTAATTCACGAATTACGTGCCATTATTCTTAGATATACATCATAACAATGCAGTGAATCCTGTCATAGCTTCACCACATTCTGGGGGAAAACAGAGTCATTAAGCTGGTGGATCCAGTTTTATTTACAGAAGTTAATTTCAAGACAACACTAAGACAGATACTCTCTTGAGGCTATGAAAAATGGTGATGGTAAATTAAACGTAGGCTCAAGATTAGATCGGATGCACCATGAAAGGCGCACTATGTCAAAAATAATTTTCGATTCGGATGAAACTGACGCTTTGGTTTCGGTGCGGACGCATATAAATGCACGTCCCCAGTGATCAGTATTGTTGTTGCTCTGTTATATAACAGAATAAAAATCGAACTCTAAAATGGTTGTTGTTGCCATACATAATAATAAACAAAATTACTCTCTGAAAATTGTGTGGTTCAATGTTGCTATTAAATAAGGAATAGATCGCAAAGAGAACATGTAGAGTTAATTACCTAAAATATTAGTTGGCAATATTACATGTTTACTTTTAGTCCATTCTGAAATAGAAGTAAGTTTTAAGGACCACTGAGACAGATAAACTATCGAATTTTCTAAATGCAAGATTGTCAAGATAATTATGGTGAAATCATATCCATATCGCTCTATTTTTTATCTCTCATTCTGACCAAGGAAACTACCCGTTGCTATCATCATCGAACATCAAATATCCATCAAAACTAAGCAAACTTTACTCCAAATGCTGGTTTGGTGTGCACGTGTACGTATTGGATCCATGTGCGATATTTTTGACACACGTGCTTCTTGTGCGAATTTGCTATTGGAAACTGAATTTAAATGTATCAGAAAATTAGCAAATTAACTTCGTTAGATAGCAGATTGACTAATCATAAAGAAAAAGAGACAAAAAAGTCGATTACATTTTACTTAAAGATGAGTCATTAATAATAATAATAATAATAATAATATTATTATTATTATTATTATTATTATTATTATTATTATTATTATTATTGGTATTATTATATTCATTATTATTGTTATTATTATTATTATTATTATTATTATTATTATTATTATTATTATTATTATTCAAAAGGGAAGGAACAAGGCCTAGTAAATTATAAACAGGGAAAGATGGTGACAAATAAGAGTGAGAAGTAGGCGGTAGATCAAAATTATGGGAAGAAAGCACAGAAGGAAAAATAATAATAATGAAATAAGAAAGTAGATACTGAAAGTGACGTCTATAGATGACGTGGAAGTAATGGAGCGTAATATTGTTAGCGTTTCATTTTAGAGACATAATCTTTAAATTAGTGAATATATGTATCTGATAAAATAGAAATGATCATATCTTACACCTATGGAGTTTCTTGATATAATTATTTGAGATTAAAACTACCATTGTGATTATGTAAATGTAAATAAATTTTGATAATGCATGATGAAATTTGATTGCTTATAGTTTTGCTGTTTTAACTCAGCGGCACATATTAATTACGATGTACTGGGGGATGTTTCTAATCAGACAGTAAATAAATAAGTAAACATGTTTCCAGAATGAGGCGGATACCTTTGATATCTTCAAATTAAGCTCAACACAATTATAGTCATTCGATTTCCACAATATCCACGAGAGACCAATTAATCACAAATAATAAATATAATTAATATAACTGGATAGCTGATTCGTGTGACAGAGCCAAAGGAAGCCAGAATAATGGAGAACTTATTTCGCGCATAAATGTTCCTTTACCTGTAGGGCATTTTTGAAACTGTTGTTGATCCAGCTGAGCATGCTAAGTTTTACTACCCAGAAAACTTAATTATCATTCGTAATTTTAGGAGTTTCAATTGCCACTGAGATAATTAAATACTGGGAAATGGCCCAAAGGGCATGTCATCTCGTATTGAATGTTGTGACTATGATATTAATAACATCTACAAATTTATAACGTTGTGGTTACCATAGTATTGTTGCTTAAATATGAATAAATAATGAATATAAACTGAAACCATCATATTCAGTAGGGTAGAAAGCAAATCATATTAAACCGTTTCATGGTGGAACAGGTGTGCGTGATTTTGATTTTTAACAGAGCTTTAACAATTCTTCAGTCATATTGCTACGATGTCAGCAATGCTACAGTTTATAGTGATGTCTAGCACTTGGGCATCATGCCGCAGACATGTAGCATGATGTCCCACCTAATCACATTATCCTGATCATTCCTAGCATAACCTCTTAATGCTGGGCGCCAAGCAAGACAGCTGCTAGTACCATTTTTGTAAGTCTTTGGTATGACTTGGCAAGGGTTCGAACCCGCGACCTCCTGCATCCAAGGCGGACGGTCTAACTACTAGGCTACTGGAGCGGTCCATGGCGGAACAACTTTATCCTTTTAAAAATGTAGACAGACGGATTGACTCAGAGACAGGAAGGCAGAGTATAATGTTATTTTGTTATTTTTTTTTGCAAGAAATATTATGTGAACCTTTCAAAGTTTACATGCCAGAACTAGTTAAACTAGCCTAAACTCTTAACATTTGAGGAATTATTAATTATAAAAACTAAAATGCCGTAAGAAAGGAAAACCGTGAAGTGAAACTTGGTGGAATAAAGTTTACGTACATATTTGTCATGAAGACACATGGAGAAGATGCAAAATACACCTAACAGAAAAAGTAGATATTGTAAAAGTAATAAATCCTCGGATTATGACTTTGTGAAACTAATAAAAGACCGTGCTAGTGATTAAGTCCAGTAGTTAACTGTTCTATATAGGATAATTTGCCCCACGTTTATTAAACATAAATTATGTAACGGAAATTCAAAAACCAAATTAAATATTGTTTTTTTTTTTTTGCTTAATAAGATAAAGGTCATGAACAATGATTGCTGCAACAAGATACCTCATAAATTATATCACCGACTGACCACTAAGTAAAAATTGTGTCTATATTTCAATTTCTTCCTTTGGGCCCCGGGTGTCCGAGTGGCCTAGAGCCATCGCCTGTACAGATCACTGCCATCTCCCCCTGTCCGTGTAGGTTCTAGTCTCGGGCTCGGCCAATGTGGGCATGTGAGAAATCTTCGGTGGTTGTTACAGAGGTTTTCCCGGGTTCTTCCTCCATCAGTTATACTGGCCGCCATATATAGGCTATCTTGCGCTGAGAAATGACATTAAACCCAAGACATCAACAACAACAAAACATTTCTTCACTGTGTATGAGTTCCAGTTGTGTCCGGTGTTGTAAGCAAATCAGTGTTATTTCGTTTGATGCTGTGACAGTGGTCTGAAAAATGAAAGATCAAAGGATATTAAATTTTAGTTTCTTTCCACCATCCTCCATGGATATTACTGAGTAACACAAGTTTATGCATCGAGAAAACGTGGTAAGTAGCTATATGTATGCACCAACATTTATAATCGTGTGTGAGAAAATATTAATTTCACGTTTTTTGTCAAAAACACAGAAAATTACTCGCTAAAAATTGTATCGACTCGTAACATTTACCAGTGGGCAAACAAAACTAGATTGCACATAGTAGCACAAAAGTGGTCAAAATGAATGGATAGGGAATAAAACAGTGATTTGAAACATATTAAAACTTTTTTTAATTCACTGAGAACAATGAAGATTTGTGTCGCTAATCATTCTTTGCCTACGATCGACAGAATGAAAGTATAAAACATGTGGTAGATCTAGCAAGATGATCCTAAAAAAATGTTTGAAACAACTCATGCATTTGATTGTAATTAGAAATCTGAAGATCTCACTACTTTTATTACCTCAGAAGCAGTATCTTTCCTAGAAACGAGATCGATGGCTTTCTTGTCCCAAATATTGTTATTATTATTATCGTTGCTAATAAGCTTGATGAAATATAAAGCGAGTTATGAGACGGTTTTAAAACTGTTAGCAGCAGCAATCTGGTACCTAATGTACAAGAAGATTTAACGCAGGCGGAATTTAAGGCTGCTATAGTAGGCAATCGTGTTTGTCGATACGGTAACTACCCAATAATTAGGAACATACATCGGCGACAAATACTTTACATTGTTGCTGCTTATTCCATTTTTTCCTTAGCGTTCCGAGTACGTCGTTGGAAGAATTGGAATGAAATATAATTAGTTTCATAATTGTGATGTTATAATTTTAAATCTACGATAACAAACTTATATCCTCCTTGGAAACAAACTCATAAAGTCATTAAGCTTGTTAAGTGTGTTGCAGAACTAGCATGTTCTACTACCAAGAAATTGTACAGTCAGGTCAAATAAACGTCACTAAATAAAAAAATTGACATCAGCCCATAACATACTAAGTAAACGAGTTGTTATAAAAATGTTTGACATTTTCATTTTGTTTTATGTTTCAGCATTTGTTTGCTAGGTCTTCAATTTAATTTTTGATATGCACAAACAATTTTAGATTTTGAAGGGCAAGCAAAGGAAGAGGATATTGGGGGAGAGAGTGGGTGGCTGTGTATTGGAACCTGTTAGAACGATAATAAATAATTGAGTAAAACAAGGGACATAGTAAATAGCTAACCTTTGTCCATGATTGTAGACTAAATGTTAAGATAATATTTGTGAACTTGTTTACCCTAAAATTTGACCTTAGACGGTTCTAGAAAGAAAACTTGTTTACGAATTTTATGGGAAAATTACACACATCCTGGTCATCCTATCGTGTCTTAGTTTTTTGTGTCCGTTTTGTGATCAACAAAATTATTCATTCCTAACTGAACATTAGTTTAGTGTTTAGTTGTGTTCACACACAGTTTGGGATTAATTATTTACGTTATTCATTGAATTAAAAAATGATCATTGAAATTTTGGATTAAGTCACTACTTTGGTATTATTGTGAATTCATTCAAGAACATTCTGGATTATATCATTGTGATGCATCAAGACTGTTGGCGCATCAGCTAATCCAAGAATATTGGCACATCAACACATTCAATATTGAAATTCACTTGGAAAACTCTATAGTTTTGGACTTGAGTTAGAAGGGTTAGGATTGTTTGGGATTTGATTCACAATATTGCATGTGGCATTTAAATGTCACTTTGTATTCGTGGGAAAATAGATTATTTGTTGAATTTTTACTAAACTTGTTGGTTCTGCTTTTAATGTAACTCATATTTGGACCATAGAGTCGTAACAACATAAACAAGCAAATCATTTTAAAAGGCAACAATTAAAAGATAATCAAGTATATAGATAAATTTAAAACCACAGGTTATGATGTTATAAAGGCTGTAAAAAGCAATGTTACTAAGATATATAGATTAATATCGAATTTTAGATTAAGCGCAAATCCAACAATTTAGGACTAAATGTATGTTGAGTTGCAAGGTGTGCATTACGTATAAAGAAATGAGCAAATAAAATGGCAATTGATGAACAAATCAGTAACACAGATATTATTTGTCGTCATCATGACATGATAACTGGAGGGGGATTATTTGGGGACATTACATCTGCAGTCTTTATAATTCCGAAATAAAATTTTAATGATAACAATGAATTAAAATTTCATTGTTCCCTAAAGTGACTAGGTAGGTTATTCCTAGAATGGCAACTGCATATTTAAATGTTTTGTCTTATATTGAGGTTTTAATTCTGGGGACATCTCAAATATATATATATATATATATATATATATATATATATATATATATATATATATATATATATATATATATATATATATATATATATATATATATATATATATATATATATATATATATATATATATATATATATATATATATATATATATATATATATATATATATATATATATATATATATAGTTATTCGGAATTGTAAACCCACAGCCCTATGTCTAGTATTTTTGCCCTCCTTAAGTAGGAGCCATGATGACTTGTTTAATCTTAGAGCAAATTCTAGTATTTTGTCAAGATTAGTAGCGTTCATGTCATAAATGCTAGGTTAAAGAACAGAAGATGGAATTGTAAAAGGATTAATATATGCAAGTGTGTTGAATCTATGTAATATTTGGTCGATATGTTTCAAGACGGATAGTTGAGTCTAGTCTAGTTAACAAATTTGTTTTTACATAGGAATTGAATTGCAGTTGATAGTCAAAGTCCATTTCTGGTAGTTTAACAATTTCATCACATTTTATAACATCATTGCGTATGTTAAAATACAGGCATTATACTGAATGTCATTTTGCCTACAATTAGTGCTTGAAACGTTCCAGTGCTGGCTTGTATCTATTCAAAATGATCCAATAATTCAGAATGTTGGACTCTGTTTCAAGTGTGCCAAACAGAATCTCAGTGTACGATGAGAAAAAAGACAAATTATTATCATGAGCATTGTTTTAAGAAGATCCATATTTATTAAAATAATAAATATGATGGATGAAAACGTTAAAGAGTAAATGTCTGAAGGTTGACCTCTGATGAATCCTTTCTTGAATTTCAGTAAAATTCCTGAAGACATCCTGCAGCTTGCCTCGATGCTTTAAATTTGATAGCGCAGTAACAGCCCTATTAATACTGATCCATCTGACATACCATAAACCCTTGGCCTGCAAATGGGAATATCTCGCCGGAGACTGCCTTGGATAAATCAATATAACTGCAGTTACAAATTTGTTTTCGCCAAGAGTCTTCTTCCAGTCTTCAAGTAAACGTAAAGAGTTGTCTATCATTCATGCCCTTTACGAAATGCAACTACAAATTGGTTTTAAATGTTCTTAAAATATTGATAAATGAGTCTTAATTGATTTCTCAAATAGTTTGGATATGATGTGTAAATGCTGACAGGTCTGTAGTCACTTTGTTCAAGAGGATTGTTATTTTTTTAAATACAAAAACGGAACTAATTTAGCTGCCTTCAGGCGACCTGTATATATTATGCTGTAAAGGTTTGTTAATTAGCTCTGTAACATAGCCAACAAGGATTGCTATTCCAACATGTAACAGTTTAACAGTAATTTATTTTATTTTATTTTGACTCTCCGGATATTTATTAGAAAACTATGACCTAATAGTTGACCAGAAACTCCTAGATCTAATGCCCCCGGTACATCGGTCGAAAAAATATCTTATCCGAGAACTATTCCCTAATTTGTTTCTTAGAACTATTCCCTAATTGGTTTACAAAACATCTCTTTCTTCTGTAGTTTTCCCAGGCTTTACATGATCTGTACCGAGTGCATTTTGTAAACATCATCTACTTAGCATGTATAGCTTTCCTTAGTTATATGTTCATGTAAGCTAAATGTTGTCTACATGGGTATACATGTTTTATTTGTACATGTTTGTCTACAACATTTAACAGAACGTTTCAAAGTCAATACTGGATGAAAGGACAGCGAATGAGACATTTTGTAAATCATTTACAAAGTCATTCACGTCAAAATATTTGTAAGTTCTTTAAGAGGTTTTTATTCTGGCTGCAGAATGCCTAGTGTCTCTTAGCTGAGTAACAACCATTTTATGAAAATCACTAATTCTACTAGACACGTACATTGGCTTTGTTTATTTGCGAGTATAATTTCAACATAAGATGGATTGCATTCATTCTTTAAACACGTTCGTTCAATCATTATGCATAAAAGATAAAAATCATCACATATATTACGTAGGAAACGACAGTTTTAAAGGTTCAGTATATCCGAAATTAAGTCACCAATTAGAATAAGGTTTCCACAATTCACCAGACGTTAATCAAGCGTATTTCCGAAAACAGCTTTTCATTTGCTGATTGGGCCTATGCACACTAACGATTATCTACTTTGTCTTATTTTATATCAAAGATTCGAACGTACATTGAAAACGCATCTCCTGAATATTCATTATGTGTTCCGTTCGTTTTAAATAACACCAGGTTCAACCTACCAGTCAATTATCTATTTCCTTTTTAATTCAAAAGGTTAAAACAAGATGAATACTGTAAACAAATGTTTAATCAGCTAAAAACAAGTATTACCTAATGTTACCATTGCATTAACCTTTCATAAATCCGAGTATCATTACAAATCATTATGCTGGGTTAATAACGGTGTTGACTTCCATCGTTTCTAAGCTGCCTTGATCTTTTTGTACTCAAAATCTGTAATGGATTCATATGCAAACATTGTACCGATACCAGCTATTAAAGTAATTGAATTAAATACCAGCCTTCTTGACTTAATACAGATAGAGTGATTTCTTTAATATTACTATTACTTTAGCATACTACTCTCTTTGAAGCGCTAATTAAACGGTGTTGCTTGCAGTGTTTTGCACATGAAGGGAAATCTTTTAATCAGCATAAAACGGTTTAACATGTGTTAGATACGTTATTCACCCTTTGATAAAATATTTTATACCTGCCATTATGTCATCAATACATGTTGTAGATAAAAGGAATATTTCCGTAAGACAATATTTGATTAGTAATAGTATAATTTCGGTTTACTTGTGAGCTTATAGTGCTGGCCTTCAAACCGTAAAATTAAGGACAAGGAAACATGTACGATTCCTTTGAAGCATTTTTAGGTTGCAAGGAACAAAATATCGTGTCTTCCTCACGCCGTTGGAAAATATAATTTGCCAGGGGTTAACATATCTACATTAAAAGATTTGTCGGTTGTTCGGTGAACATTCCTCCATTAAATGATTTGTCAGTTGTTCAATTTGATGACCTTTATTGCATATTTTATCAACACTTGTCGAGGGATCAAGAGAAAATAAATCAACATAAATATGTTGCTACAACTTTTAAATTTCAGGAAGTTAATGATATGAAAATTGTTGAAATGATTCATGTCGAGTAAAAGTTATCTTTATAAGTACCAAGACAAATATTATAAACATCGGGGACACTTGCATAATTAATAATTACTCTTTATCTGTTCTATGTCATGTACAAAACTGTTAAAAACTACAGTAGATCTTATGGATAAGTTGTTACATATTCATTTTTCAAGCAGATATCTACAAAACTGTGAGCACATGAGTTTAAAGTTTTGTTAAATTGTTAATTAAGGCCAACTAATAATAATAATAATAATAATAATAATAATAATAATAATAATAATAATACTGAGGACTTTGTATAGCGCCTAATCTTTAGAAGCTCTAAGCGCTTTACAACATTAGACAACACCTATTACATATAAAAAACATATATAATGATACGATTACAAAAAACAAACTCCATGAAATTAGAAAACAAAAAAAAAAACATGCTGGAAATATTTAAGGTAGGAAACATTATTAGGTCTTTACGTTTGTTCTATCAGTCGAAATAAGTGAGTTTTAAGAGCACTCTTGAATGGGATCACTGTGTTTTTTGTGTCTACGTTCAATAGGCAATTCATTCTACGTTGCCTGGCCCTGGTACACAAAAGAACGTTGTCCATATGACTTCGTTTTCATAGTGGGAATAATGGGTATACGATTGTCAGTATCTTGCTGGTGTGTACACGTGGGTGAGGTCGGATAGGTATGTTGGAATAGAGTCCGTCAGTGAAACGTAGTACAGAGAACAAATTTTGTGTTTGATTCTGGATCGAATGGATAGCCAGTGTAAGGTACAGAGCAGCGGGGAGGTGTGTTCTGATCGTGGTACTTTAAGTATGATCCGAGCAGTCCAGTCTTGAAAGTACTAATAAACATACAAGTGTTTTAGTGGCATCAGCTGAAATATATTTGCGAATGGAGCTGTTGTGTTCTAGCTCAAGATATGCAGTCTTGCATATGTTCATGACATGTTGGTGCAATGTGAGATTACTGTCCAGAGTAACACCTAGGTTTCGTACTGACTGTGTGAATTTAATGTTGGTGTTGCTGATATTTATTGTCTGAGGTAAAGGATGTGAATGAAAAAGTCTTTCTGTTGTGAATGTCCTCAGTTTTATCGTCATTCATCTGCAGCTTGTTACATGTTATCCATGATTTCACATCAGAAATGCACCTCTCTACACCTTGGATGGTAGCATCAACTTCAGTTGGGTGGCTAGATTTGTATATTTGGGTGTCATCAGCGCACAATTTGCGAGACACTGGATGATGATATATGACACTTGAGAGCGGCTGAGTGCATACAATGAAGAGAACAGGTCCAAGAACAGACCCCTGTGGAACACCACAACATAGATTAACTAGGCTGGAGTGTATTCCATTTGCAGACACACTTTGTGTCCTGTTGACCAAGTAGAACTTAAAACACAGTAAGGCTGTATCATGAATGCCAAATACATGCTGGAGACGGTGAAGTAATATATCATGGTCTATTGTGTCAAATGCTGCAGACAAATCAAGGAGGGTGAGGACTGTTATCTTTCCGCTATCCAAACCAGAGAGAATGTCATTAACTACTTTTAGAAGAGTAGTTTCAGTACTGTGGCAAGGGCGATATGCAGATTGTACATTGCTAGAAAGATTGTTTGAATTCAGATGAGATACAAGCTGGGATAGAGCAACCTTTTCTAAGATTTTTTATATGAATGAGATATTAAAAACTGGGCGGTAGTTCTTTAAATCGTTATGATCTAGTGTTGGTTTCTTCAGCAGAGGCTTTACAATGGCAGTTTTGAAAAATGATGGGAATTCCCCGTATGAGAGAGAGGTATTAATAACATCAGTTAGTGAAGGCAATACTGGATCTAAGCACTCAATCATCAGTGATGTTGGAATTGGTTTAAGTTCACATGACTTTGGTGCACTCTTCATCAAGATTGTACCTGCGAAATCCATAGAGACAGATTCAAATGCTGCTAATGGTTGCCGCTGAAATCCTGTATCCCAACTGTATGGTGATGACGAGTCAATTGAAATTGTGGTGTCAAGCTTATCTCTAATGGTTTGTACTTTGTCACGGAAGAAAATTGCAAACATGTCCGGAAGGTTGACTGGAGAGAAGGTAGTTGCAAGTGGTGAAGATTTGTTCCTTGACATTAGTTTGTTAGTAATCTCGAAGAGTTCTTTGCAGCTGGAACTTTCCATGATCTCAGTACTGTAGTGGGCTGATTTCGCTGCATGGACTATATTTGTGACACTCTTCTTAGAGACTTCATAGATTTACTCAGGAATAGTGAGTCTGGTGGAAATCCAAAGCCTCTCAGCTTTACGGCGGTCACTTTTAGCAGTGCGAAGCTGGTCCCTAACACTGCTATACCATGGAGAACACTTTTGAATTGATACTCTGCACTTGGTAACTGGGGCATGTTTGTCGAGCAATGAACGCAGGAAGTTATCGACTTGTTCTGCTGTAGAAGGTAAACAAGTTGTTAGGTTTGCTTGGATGTTATGCATTAGTTTGGTTCTATTTATCATACGGAGGTTTCTCTTAGTAGCAGATAAAGGTGGAGGGTTAGGGACTGATACGTCAAGATGGCATATAATGCAGAGGTGATCTGATGCAAGTTCGTGGGATACCAGGGAGGACCGTAGAATGTTATCATCAGGTCTGTGAAGAACCCAGTCTAAAATGTTATCATGTTTATGGGTGGGTTGGTTAACTGATTGCTTGAGGTTGAAAACATTCATGGAATCTATGAGTTTTGATGTGTTTGGGTTTCCGGGACAGTCAAAGTGAAAGTTGAAATCTCCAAGAATAATCAGGTTGTCACCTATCGAATTTCCATATTCTAGGAGATTCGGAAACTGCTCCAAAAAGAGAGATTCAGTCAGCTTGTTTTTTCTACTAGGAGGAGGGTGGTATAGGCAGGAAAAATGGACTGACCTTTGCTCCACTGTGAGTGTGGTTTGGACTAGTTCAAACGATGTGTGGTCGAAACTGAATGTTGTGGTGTGGTTAAGACGTTTGATCATGGATTTCTTTGTGATGACAGAAATTCCACCTCCGCGAGAGTGGCGGGGGAACGACTTGATGGCGTATCCAGTGGGTGTTAGATCCGCGCACTTGGGCTCATCGCCTGATGTTTTTAGCCATGTTTCTGTCAGGAAAAAGACGTCGATATTCTGGTCGTTGATAAAATTAACTATTTCTGTGCGCTTTTCCGGTGCTCCTACTGATTGGGCATTGAATAATGCAATACGCAGAGGTATCTCTTGGATATACATTTAATTGGTTTTTTTTAATGTGTAAGGTGACTTATAATTCAAGTTAAAAAGTGTTGGAACTGAAAAGGTAACGATATTTCTTGCAGATCCTAATAAGGCAATGTATTTTCCATTAACTAAATTCTTTGAAATCCCCTAACCACTGATACCTTATTAAGCGTGCATATCATATTTAATAGGGTAGGTATTTAAATCATTGGATTACAAATGCATCTTTTGACTTGTAGCACAACCTCGTTATACATTCGTCCATATAGGCGAGCTAGGCGGTTGCCTAGTGCGCCAAGTTACATGCAGCAATTCAAGAGCCGCCCCTCTATATTGGAAGAAACCAGGTCTGTTGCTATCCGTCAACGGCGATTCTCTCATGCAACACGGCTATATTCCTTGCAGGTCCAGCAAGCAAACGTTTGCTGAAAAATATTGTGTGATATCTCATGTATGCAAGCAGGGGCGTATTAACCATTAAGCAGACTAAGCACGTGCTTAGGGCACCAGGGCCAAACGAGGCACCACAAAGTTGAGAAAAGGGTGAAAAGAAAAACAACGAATGAAGATTTGTAAAAAAAAATTGATAAAACTAGTGCAAATTGATCATAATGTTCTGTTTCTTGATCATGGTGCACCCTAGGGTTATCTTCCCCGGTGTACGTGGAAAGGAGGGGGGCACCAAGATTTATCAGTGCTTAGGGCACCAGTGAGCCTTAATCCGCCCCTGTATGCAAGCTAACGTTTGATAACTGATATGGTGTGATTATCTCATGTATCAAGTTAACGTTTGATAACTAGTATAGGGTGAGTGGCTCATGTATGCAAGTAAACGTTTGATAAGTTATATAGTGTGATTATCTCATTATCAAGTTAACGCTTGATAACTGATATAGTGTGATTATCTAATGTATCAAGTTAACGTTTGATAACTGATATGGTGTGATTATCTCATGTATCAAGTTAACGTTTGATGACTAGTATAGGGTGATTATCTCATGTATCAAGTTAACGTTTGATAAGCAGTATAGAGTGAGTGTCTCATGAATCAAGTTAACGTTTGATAACTAGTATAGTGTGATTATCTCATGTATCAAGTTAACGTTTGATAACTAGTATAGGGTGAGTGGCTCATGTATGCAAGTAAATGTTTGAAAACTAGTATAGGGTAATTATCTCATTATCAATTTAACGTTTGATAAGTAGTTTAGGGTGGGTGTATCGTGTATGCAGGTTAACGTCTGATAACTAGTATAGGGTGAGTGTCTCATGAATCAAGTTAACGTTTGATAATTAGTATAGGGTGATTATCATGTATCAAGTTAACGTTTGATAACTAGTAAAGGGTGAGTGTCTCATGTATGCAAGTAAACGTTTATTAACTAGTATAGTGTGATTATCTCATGTATCAATTTAACGTTTGATAAGTAGTATAGGGTGGGTGTCTCATGTATGCATGTCAACGTCTGATAAATAAATATTATAGTGTGTTTATCTCATGTTTATACGGACGTTAACAATTGTTAATCAAGCACAGTGTGATACCCCACGTAGTCACGGTCAATTTGTCGAAAACGTTTGTCCATCGTGCGTGGAACGTGAAAAGCAATAAAACACTACACTATCTATATTAATAAATTAATGCCAAATATATGGGTGTGGCATTATTTGTTGTGAGATTCAGGTATTTATGACCTATTTTGTTGGCATTAGTTTTGTAATAAAATCATGCGAAATTGAATCTTTAATCTATATAGTTAAATCAAACATATTAAAATGCCTAATTATAACTAAGTAGTTGTTCTGTGGGAATTTAGTTCATGCGCCTATTGGTAAGTTAGATAAAAAGCACGTCTTTGTTCCATATTGTCAGACGAAATGATGCAAATTAGTGTTATTTAATTAAAACTTCCCTGCATGCAAAGTTGTTTTTGTGTTGCACGTAGAAAAATACGCGTCATTCAAAATCTTTGTAGTCGTGTAGAGCTGTTCGCCTGATTGAAATGTTGCCGACCTTAAAGCGGCTCTATAAGTTCTATATTGTCTGACAAGGTATTTTCATGAAAGATTCTCAACTAAGATTGTATGATAGAGCAAACTTCCCATTCCCCTTGTGAACTTGGACTCCATCTGCAGACATTTATGACGTGTATTGGTAAGTACTGGTGTGATTTCTTCTCATGAGCGGTAAAGAATATTGCATATATATATATATATATATATATATATATATATATATATATATATATATATATATATATATATATATATATATATATATATATATATATATATATTCTGCCTACATGGGAACTGCTAAAACTTTTTAATGCCTTTTGTTGAGCAGCAAAAACATTCAAGTAAAAAACATCACTGTTCTTGCTGGCTTACATGCTGAATTCCAGCATAGTACATCAATGCAAGCTGTATTCTGTGGTCCAGAGTGTTATTATGTACAAAAATAGTATCTTCATATTATGATGTTTGAATTAAGTTTCCTTATTTTATTGAATTCCAAGTGAAACATTTTGCCCATTGTATTCTTTTTAGTATACTTGCATGCATTAAGTATCGAAAATTCTAAAACAATGAAACGACAAAAAGAATCGTTCCAACAGTGTTTCATTACAGGATTACAGGAACAAGAACACCTACTTGGAATAAGTAGACGTAAACGCTGTAAATATGAGTATACCAAAGTGACATTACCCACAGAGACCAAACCTAAAGACTCAAGTTCGGATCATAGGTCAAAATAGGGAAGCGTGGATATATTGTTTCTTAACAAATCATTTACTAGTAATTCATATTGGTATTTCCACTTCGATGTGGAATAGACGTCGTGCATACGTGCCATAAAATCGACATCGTGGATATTAAATTAAATCCAATGCAACGTTTCAGTCTACACGTAGGGATTATATTATTATCTTGACGGTAGACAACGATTACAGCTCGTCAAACAACGCATGGATAATAGATTTTTCAAGGTATCGAAACTACGCATCCTCCTAATTTCGAGCCCCTAAAGGAAATTTAGCACTTACACCGAAGAAAAATTGCTCACGTCAAAGTGTTATTCTAAAATATTCACGCCTACTTTTGTGCCGTCTTATATTGGAAAGTCAATACATATTGTGTGTTGTACTGAATTTAAAATCATATTATTATTATTATTATTATTATAAAAGCCATTCCGTTTGCAGTAAATAAATTATTTTGTAAACTTTATATAGATTTATTTAATTTCTTGATCATGTTATGGCTGAATATTATGTCTAGATTCAAACATTGATGCCGTACTGAACTTATTAATAAAAAGTCCAACAATGTTCCCGAGTTAGTTGTTTAATCAAGATAAATATGTGCCGCAAGGATTATTCAAAATCCGTTATATTTCTTATGAGATAAATAGATAGTGATCTTTCAACTTTCATTAAGCAAATTTGTGGTTTCAGGCACATTAGTAATCAATTACAATTTTAATACCTCGATAACTGAGACAATCTTGAGGCCATCATAATTATAATGAAAATAATGTTTTATATTCACATCAAAGAAAGTATCTAATGAACCGTTTGTGTAATCTAAACCTCTACATGTCTGTCTTCATTTCTCTCTCTCTCTCTCCTCTCTCTCTCTCTCTCTCTCTCGCACACACACACACACACACACAGAACATACATATACAAAAATGATACAAAAAGTATAAAATAATACAAATAAAACTTATTTTTTAACATAATACCTTGAAAAGGACATCAGGCAGGATCACGTAACCGTGAAAACTAACTTAGGTTAGTTAGGAAAGAAAACATGACCAACACGAAAATACTTGAAGTGAGGGCAGTACGGAAATGAAACCCCAAGACCCCCACAATTGGATGTTTAAAGAATAAAATCAGGAGAACGACAATGTTTAAAAAAATAAATAATATGGTAAAGCCTTCACGCTTTTTTAACGTTAATGAGGTGACATACTAAAGCTCTAACTAGCAAAATATGCGGGAATGACTGAGTATGGTCACACACACACACACACACACACACACACACAGAGAAATGGAAAGAAACGTGTCCCGTTTCGGGCTTGACATATGGTGTAATAAGAAAATTATAATTTCATATACTGTACTGAACACAGAAACATACGTTCGGGGAATTTAAATTGTCTGGTGTTTTTACATACTTTGCAGTTTTAATCTGAAAATCGTCTTTAATTTGTTCTAAACTGATGGAAACGGTTTGCCTTTAAATGAAAGACAAGGTAGAAATAATTGCGTGCAATTGCTAAACTCACTATGTATTTTTCATGTTCTTTATACAGAGAAAATTAAAATTTCATTCACAAGTCAAAGAAGAACATGTAATGATATGATGTAACTGCATTGTAACAATTAAAATAGTAGTTTATGTAGCCCGCCCCCTCCCCCGTCCTAAATTCAAATCGGCTACACTATTTCACTCAAATAAAGAATACAAACATGGTATTATTAGTATCAGAGAATAAAATACTGTTATAATATTTTACCATCAGATCAAAGCGTCTGAGTCTTTTTCTCCATATATTTTTCGATCAGCTATCACATTTCCTTAATCTCTTTAAGCAGATTATCTATCTTTTCACACTATAGGATTGTTGACCTGAACAGATTATCTATCTCATCTTACTACAGGAATGTTGACCTTAACAAATAATCTATCTTACCACACTATAGGAATGTCGACAGAAAAAAATATTCCATCCCTTCTTACTACAGGAATGTTGACCGTAACAAATAATCCATCTTATCATACTATAGGAATGTTGCAGAAATAAAAATAATCTATCTTATCACACTACAGGAATGTTGTCAGGAAAAATAATCTATCCTTTCTTACTGCAGGAATGTTGATATAAACAAATATTATTATTATACAAACAGGAACGTTGACATAAACAAATGATCTATCTTATCATACTACTGGAATGATGATGGCCAAAAGTGATGAGTACCATTTTTAAAAAATACTTGAATTAGTGGGAATAGTCTTGATGTTTTTGTTCGTCTTTCGAGTTTAGAGATGCCCATGACATGACAAACTGGTTTGGTTTCTGTGAGTATGAGAGTGGCTGTTGAGGTCAATTTGTGCTCTGAACCATCTGTGGCACACTGGACAGGAGATTCCACTTGGGTTTTATTGAACAATGGAGGGTGTACTTTTTTTCTGAGATTTCCGCTGCTCAAGCTTCTGCACTGCCTCTACAGTTCTCCTCCGTTCAACATCTGTCGCTCCAGTTTGGATGCGACTCCGCCAGGTGGAGCGATTCGTGTAGGATCTTCCCAAAATTCAGGGTCAATGTTGAAGTGTTTCAATAATGACTTGAGGGAATCTATGAAGCGTTTCTTCTTACCACCCTGAGATCTCTTTCCATCCTTCAGTTTGTCGTAGAACATTTTAGTAGTCTCTCTTCTGACATTCTGGTGACGTGGCCTGCCCATTTCAACCTTAATTTCATATAATGTGGATGCTTGGAATGCCTGTTTCTGTGAGAACCTTAGTATCTGTAACCATGTCCAGTTATCTTATCCGCACCAGTTTCCTCATGCAGCCCAACATGACCATGGTTCAGCTTCGTGGCACGTACACTTTCTAGATTTCACAAGCACTCAGCATGGTCGGCATTACGATGGCATTGTAGACCTTAAGTTTTATTGGTAGACTGCTTCCACTCTGTTCCCACACATTTGCACGCATCCTGCCAAAGGTCAGATTTACTTTAGTAATTCTAGCATTGGTTTCATCATCGATGTGGACTGTACATGACAGAGTGCTTCTGAGATAGATTAACGTGTCTACCGCCACTAGGGTTTGGCCAATTACTGTTATGAAAGGTTCTAAGTAAATCTTTTTCGGTGCACGTTGGTGCATCACCTCTGTCTTTTTGATACTGATTGTATCACAAGCTGAGGAGAAATTATCCATACTGTGTTGCATGTCAGACTCAGACTTAGCATTCAGGGAACATTCGTCAGCAAACAGGGAGATCACAAACGGTCGCTTCCTGTGACTTCGGCTATACCTGTATTATTCTCAGATTGAACAACAGGATGTCAGTCCTTTATCTGATGTTGATCCAAGTGTCATAGTCACTTAAGGCATCCTTACAAGTAGGAGAGAGGGTTGGAGCAAAGACTCAGCCTTGTATGACTCCATTGGTGATTGGGAATGGTTCAGATGACTCATCGCCATCCACAAACCGAGCACAGAATAGCCGAACAATCTAGGCTAGATCTTCCAAAAGGTTCTACCAATCACTGAATCAAAGGCCTTTGTCAGGCCGATACATATCTTGTACATGTTAGAGTTCTGGTCCTGGCATTTCTCTTGGACTGACGAGCTGTAAACACCACGTATTTAGTCCCTTGTCCTTTCCTGAAGGCACGCTGATTCTCTAGCAGGAGCCTTTGATCGATATGATGCGTAAGACGATTGGCCCGAGTAATCCCCGTCAATTAGCTTTCATGATGAACGGTAATGCGAGTGCATGCCGTCAGCACAAAAACAAAAATCCTTCATGGTAAGTATGATCAGCTATTCAAGGTATGCTGTGATTTTTTTAGTGACCGTACACTTTTATTATCCTCCATTTAAAGAATATATTCGACATGTGATTTCTTGACCCACAAAACAGATTATCACAGTCCACCGCGTCTCTTACGGATAACTGGAAATCATGCAGGAAATTGACAAGACAATTCGACAATAACATTTTAACAAAAATGGTGGAAATCTCGGTATATTCAACGGAAAATCTGCTCCATTCGCAATTTTCGTTCGGTCGATACCACTAAAACATTTGTGTATTCCTTAGTTTACTCAACACTGGACTATTGTAATTCAGTCCTATCTGGTTCATCTCAGTCTACTATAGAAACTTCAAAAAGTTCAAAACATAGCCGCTCGGATTATCCTTAAAGTACGATGAAGGAGGCACATCTACCCCTGCTCTGTAACATCCACTGGCTATCATTTCGATCCACAATCAAGAACAATATCTGTTCACTATGCTCCAGTCCATTATACTTATCTGACCTCAGGCATGGGTACACAACTTGTAGAAAATTACGCGCCTTTTCCGACACTATTATTTTTATTGTTCCCACTGTTAAAACGAATTCGTATGGACAGCATATTTGTTTTGCTTCCCAGGGCCCACTACATAGGCGAATTGCCTATTGATCTTAGACACAAGAACAACTGTAATCTCATTCAAGAGTAATCTTAAATCTCACCTATTTTTCTAATTCAAGAACTAACTTAAAGACTTAATAATGTCTACTTCCTTCATTATTTTCATCATGTTTTTGTTTGTAATTTCATGGTGTTTGTTCTTGTAATCTTGTCATTGTATATGTTTTGATATTTTCTAATACTGTAAAGCTCTTAGAGCTTCTAACAATTAGGCGCTGGACTAGATGCATATTATTATTATTATTACTATTATTATTATTATTATTATTATTGTTTTGAATATCACTCTTTATCCCATCACTGCATCTGGGAGAAGATATTTTAAGATACAATCCACTAAAAATGACATAGCTGGCATCATCCTTCTTTTGATAATTTCGCCACTGTTAATATTTGTCGAGCTATTGTTTCCTATAAATGTGTGGACGTTTCGAACATGATGTTTTAGCAGCGTGGATGGGAATATTCCATGCTACCTGAATCGGTACAAATGTTCATTGAACGTCGTAAAAGCTAAAAATCCCAAGATTCTGTGTGATTCTTGTGGGAACATGTAGACAGATTTATAGCTGAAATAGGACATTGAGTGAGACGCATACAGTTGTTCTCTCTGCAACGCATAGTTAGTCTCTCTGCCACGCATACAGTTGTTCTCTCTGCAACTCTTATGTGGATCTAATTTCAAATATTAATCAACAGAACTCAAACCGTGCATAACTTATACTCATGAAATAATTTGGTAACTTTTCTAATTCAGCTTGGCAAAATGTTTGTAGGATTAATTAAAAAAAAGGTTTCTATTGTCATTCGAAAAATATAATGTTTATACTGTACTTTATATTGAGCTCCAAAATAAACATATAAATCAAATAATTAATTCAATGCACAAGATATGTCGTTATCCTAAGCGGTTAAATGTAGCAAACGCAAATTAATGGAACTTATTTAAAACCTAGATGTAGCGTTACTTTGGGCAGTTAAATCTAGCACATGGTAATGAATATAAGAACTCATTTAAAACCCAGACAAACACAATTTTTTAAGTCTCATACAGTTGCAAATTTTTTCCATTACAAGAATTTCACTCTTTATAGAGATGAAATAATCTAATTAATGTATACAGTCTTCAAAATAGATATAAGTAGACGAAATTAAAGTTATATTAATAATGAATGAATTATATATATATATATATATATATATATATATATATATATATATATATATATATATATATATATATATATATATATATATATATATATATATATATATATACAAAGTTTGCAAGGGCTTTCAACAATGTTTTTCTAAAATTTACTATATATTTGTTTGCAAAAAGTACAATATTACCAAAAATGGATGTATATTTTGAACATATAAGCAAAGTTCCTTTGCTTTAAGCGAATTCAAAAACTTCTTGGAATCACTCGGTAAGGTCATTTATATAATTATATGATTGTTTATAATTAGTTTCATTCCAATTTTCAAATATAATTGAGGCAATTTGTAAATCCAGAACAACATCTAAGATTTCTTTAAAGTTCGTAACGCTAAGTCAGACTTTTGCTATATATGATGGAAGTTCATCTGAGTAATTATGATTCTACTCCAACAACCTCAAGGGGGTGTTTTAATAAAAAAAAAGATTTAGCAAGATTATGAATCATTCATGAGCCTCTCTTTCCAATTCCACTTAAATTCAATCACAACTTTCGCCCTGAGGTAGCAATTTTGGAGAAAATGATCAAACATTTCACCATTTCTTAACTAATCATTCTGGTGCTTGCCATACATACTAACAAACATTTAATATACGTATTATCTGTAGTATATTTTGTCCCTTTCTTTTGCGGGAGGCAACCAACATTTTGCATTACATATGTAATGGAGGCATCTCCAGGCTAATTGCGACAGCTGACGACACCGTCATTTTATGTAGACAAAATGTAAAATTAATTTCTTAACTCAGCGATCATTTACGGATTAAATTAAATGAAATTGTTAACAGTCAGCCCTCCATGCATGCTTAGAATAATCAGATTTAATTTGGTTGACAGCAATTAACGTGTTGTGCATGAAGGAAACAATTGCATTATATTAGTCAGTTAACGACAGTTTGTCGTTGAGTTATGGGGCCAGCAGACAATACTGGACAGTTTGTCGTTGAGTTATGGGGCCAGCAGGCAATACTGGACAGTTTTTGTCGTTGAGTTATGGGGCCAGCAGACAATACTGGATAGCAAACGTCTATTTTCCATTTCGTCTGTATCCATTTGTAGTCGTGTATGAATGGAATGTTAAAGAAACTCAAACACC
Source organism: Sinohyriopsis cumingii (assembly GCA_028554795.2). NCBI lineage: Eukaryota > Metazoa > Mollusca > Bivalvia > Unionida > Unionidae > Sinohyriopsis > Sinohyriopsis cumingii. The sequence continues at coordinate 40,570,263 of CM068827.1, forward strand.
GAAAATGCATAATAATAAGTGTTGTAAACAAAGTTAAAGTGAACAAATCTGTTTTGCTGCATTATAAAAGCATGCTCAAGCACCTATATTTCGTGTAACGGCACTATTTATGTTATCACTATAACTCGTAATTTCTTAAATGCATTTAGCCAAAAAAGAAAACATAAATGCCTACATCTATTTGAATGTCTCGCGGACATCAATTTTGTTTCTTTATGCATTTATCCTTGTATGCTCAGGAAGTCTATATTGTCTGCCTCAGGTCCATTATGAATTGTACCCAACTTACCGTCTTAGAAAGTATTTACTTGGCACAGTTGCAATATTTCTTCAAACCATACATTTTAAACAAAACTTTGTTTTGTCAGTGCAAACGTTTTTATTATGTGTCAACGGAGAGTTCCGTGTTAAAGAAAGGCTATTTTTATTAGATGGAGCAGTCCAACGTGCATCGTAAAATGCATGTTTGTGACGAGGATGTTCCTGGACGTAAAAATAAAAGTCGGTGCAGTCATAGTGTATTCAACCTGCTAGATACCAACTGATATAACCGGTAACACTAAATTGCAGTGGAAAAACTAATAATAATAATAATAATAATAATAATACATGCGCTAGCATCTTCGTCTCTACCATGCACCTTACCGCTGTACATTAGCATTTCTTCAGCATTGCACTTGCAGTTCACGACTTTATTTTTTCCAAAGAACAATCTTTTCGCTGACGAATCAAGGTTTGGTTTGAAATTAGTAAGGTTTGAATGGATTAAATAATCCTCAGCTAGATTATCATTGTGCCAGGTAAATACTTTCGAAGACAGCAGGTGCGGTACAAGTTATAATGGATCGGGAGTAGGTGGGGTACGAGTCATAATGGATCGGAAGTAGGTGGGGTACGAGTCATAATGGATCGGAAGGAGACTATACACTGTAATAAGGTGAGCATCTTGATAGTTTTCAAGCAATTTCTTAGGAACCTAATTCTCTGTGTAAGAAACCTAACTCTCTGTGTAAGGAACCTAGTTCTCTGTGTAAGAACAGACTCCAGGGTCAATTCCAGTTGCAATCATAATTTTGTTTTGGTGCCCAGTAAGTGTACATTTGATTAGAGGGTTTCATCTAAACAGTTTCCAAATTATGACCCAAAAGCCAAGTCCCTGACGGTATGGATTGACACTAGGTAAATAAATTTGCATCTAGAAATTCACTTTGTAATATCCAGTAAGAGTATACATGGTTATAAGGTGGGAATCTCAATAGTTTCAGACTTACGACAACTTGGCTAGGTTAGGAGTGGATCTCATGGTACATGTAAACATGTATATTTTTATATTTAATACGTGTATATATGGTCACAGGGTGGGAAGAGGTTCTTGGGGATAGATATAGACTCCAAGGCATCAACAGGTATCACAGTTAGATATGTGTTGACACGTGAGACTACAATGTCACACGTGCGAATTCTCGGATATGCGAGGCATGCCAGTTCTCAGACATGTAAGGCATGCCAATAGTTATTTGAAATCTATATCCATATACATACCCCAGAGGGGCGTGATCCTAATCCGAAAGTATTTCTACAGGGATAAGAATGTCATTGGGCCAAGTTTCATGTCTTCAGTTTTAACAGTGAAGAAGGAGTTTAAAAAACTTACACACGTACGACCGCACGAGGATAAAAAAAAGAGTGCAGATTAATGCCATCTTTAAAAAAATCAGTTTACCAGTGAAGTGATTGAGTTCTGAGAGATAGAGGAAAGCCAGGCAGAGAAATCGCTTTCGAGCAAATGAAGTAACTGGCAAACGAGAGAGAAAATCTGCAAATATTAGAAAGATAACAATATGCCACAGATTCATTCATAAATACAAAAATCTAACAAGATGCTAAAAATGGTAACAGAGCAGAAGAGAATCTGAAAAATAATGACTCAGATCCAAATAACGAGCAAAAGGTATGACTGTCACATTAAGAACATTTTCTGTTAACCGGATGGAAAACCAAATTCAATATCATTTTTACGTATAGCAAAATACATATGTTGAAATTTTAACTAGAGTATGTATATTTGAATCACCACTTAAGATTTTACTATTGTTTTCGAATGTTATCATTTTATTCTTTGGAAAAGTGTTATAAACTAATGTAATCGATAAGCTTCCGAATTGTAAAAGACCCAGCTATAAAGTCAACACTTCACAACAAACTGCATTCATCTTTCAATAAAACGGATATGCATGATAAATGACAAACTGGAAATGCATGATAAATTATAGAACCACGGGTCTAGTATCCTTAATTAAAGCAAATACAAAGCATTGTTAAGGGACAGATCGAGCCGATATACCAGCTTAAAATTGATTGTAATTAAACACATCCAATAAGGCATTAAGATACGCAAGAGCACCCAAGGACAGATAACTCCATCTAAATAAAGTTGCGCTGTTATAGCATTAGAGATAATTTAGAGTGACCAAGACACGATAACTGATAGTATGGTCTTACGTGTAAGATTATTCGCGCTTGTTTGCTATTAATCCATCGCTGTCTGTATTCGGTTTATGTCAATTGTTTGCTACTTAACGATAACTAAAACTGCAAAGCTATTCAGTTTCAGATGAAAATAGCAACATTACCGACTCAGTCATCTAACTGCGCGGTTTTCTTATTGCATAATTAATTTCCCATAGATTCTCCTATGTAACCTGTTTCATTTATGCATATTATCTAACTGTATGATTTTGTTTTAGATTTTATCTAAGTGATTGGAATCAGATCTACCAAGACCTCCATGAACCAAACAATCAATGTTACCATCATCACTACTACTACTACTACTACTACTACTACCAGGAAAGATTTAGGCTTAACCTAAACAAGTTACAGCTTGGGGCCTCACAATCTGAAGGAGCCTCTCAAAATTTCAGAATTTTAATTTTTTTAAACAATTTTATTATAATTTATGGTTAAGTAATAATTTAACTCGTGCTTTTTATATATAGTATGTTCACTATCATTATCTATGCAATATATTTTATATAAATTACATAATTCACATTGTAATAATTAGGAAAAAATTGCCAAGTTCAATTGTTACACAGCCTTATTCTCTGTTAACACTTACCAAATATGGCCTCGACAGCTTCCCCTAGTTTAGGGCCTCACCATGTCTAAATCCGGCCCTGACTTCTACTACTAGTACTAGCATAGGGTAAACTTTCAATAGGGATCTATCCAAGATCAAGATATCTTATATCGAAGAGGGGATGGGCAAGGGGAATATTCTGGGGTATATTTGCAGTTGGATATTCTGGGGTAACGTTGCATATAGGGGAGCGGATAACATGGTTTATGGACTGGGTAACTATATTTCCCGAAGATGCAAGGTAACTTAAGCAGTACATTTGTTGTTGTTGGGATTTGCGGAGTAGATATATCATGTCGGATTACCAGGAAAGATTATCAAAGGGACAAACAAGGGAAGCTCTCCACCCTAATTCCCGGATAAATAACCGGGTTTTGAGAGAGAAGAAATCCTACTCTACCGTTATAGCTATTAAAAATGTAGGACTCCATATCAGATAATTGTTCTATATGACAGTCTTTATTTATGTATAATATTTGTCTTGATAACTGTTTCCGTTCAATATATTAAACTATTTTTCCGACGTGAAACAAAGAGAGGACTGTACGGTAAAAAAAAATAAATGATAAAAAAAAAACTTATATTAAGTAAAAATTGCCTGCATTGAGTGTAGCTACGTGTAGCTATTTAAGATGCAGAGTTGACCTACTAATATACGCACGAATATTTAACCAAAGCATCAATCTGCGAATTAATTCTGCTTCATTTCAACCAACAGATTAAACACAATTTTAACAGTCTGTTCATGTTTTTAGATGATCTGATAAACTCTAGTCACCAGGTTTGGCTGCCCGCTGAATCGCCAATTCCGAATATAAAATTATCAAATTAAGTAGTACTGGAATCGAGAGACTGCAAACAAATTCGTTTACGTCTCAAAGGGTAAGTAAAGAATGCATGCTGGATGTCAGTCAATAATTAATACCTTGGGCATTTTGCGTGGAAATCAATGTATTAGAAGTGTTCCTATGCCTCTGCACCTACCAAGGTAAGCGAATTACGAGTATAAAATGAAATAAGTTACATAATAATAATAATAATAATGAGGACTTTGTATAGCGCCTAATCTTTAGAAGCTCTAAGCGCTTTACAACATTAGACAACACCTATAAGATAAGAAACATGATCATATTATTACAAAAACAAACAACACGAAATTAGAAAAACTTTAAAAAATAAAAAACATGCTGAGAATATTTCAGGTAGGAAACACTATTAAGTCTTTAAGTTTGTTCTTGCAGTCGAAATAAGTGAGTTTTGAGAGCCCTCTTGAATGTGATCACTGTGTCTTTGTGTCTAAGTTCAGTGGGCAATTTATTCCACGTTGCTGGGCCCTGGTACACAAAAGAACGCTGTCCATATGACTTTGTTTTCATATTGGGAATAATGAGTATACGATTGTCAGAAGAGGAGCGTAAGTATCTTGCTGGTGTGTACACATGAGTGAGTTCAGATAGGTATGTTGGACTGGAGTCCGACAGTGAAATGTAGCACAGAGAACAAATTTTGTGTTTGATTCTGGATCGAATGGATAGCCTATGTAGGGTACAGAGCAGCGGGGAGGTGTGCTCTGATCGTGGTACTCTAAGTATGATCCGAGCAGCTGTGTTTTGAACTTTTTGAAGTTTCTGGAGTAGATATTGAGATGAACCAGACAGAACTGAATTACAATAGTCCAGTCTTAAAAGTGCTAATGAACACACAAGTGTTCTAGTGGCATCAACTGAAAGATATTTGCGAATTGAGCTGATGCGTCTCAGCTCAAGATATGCAGCCTTGCATATGTTCATGACATGTTGGTGCAATGTGAGAGTACTGTCCAGAGTAACACCGAGGTTTCGTACTGATTGTGTGAATTTAATGTTGGCGTTGCTGATATTTATTGTTTGAGGTAAAGGATGTTAATGAGAAAGTCTTTGTGTTGTGATCAGAATGGCCTCAGTTTTATCATCATTCATCTGCAGCTTGTTACAAGTCATCCATGATTTCACATCAGAAATGCACCTCTCTACACCTTGGATGGTAGCATCAACTTCAGTTGGGCGGCTAGATTTGTATATTTGGGTGTCATCAGCGTACAATTGGTGAGACACTGGATGATGATCTATGACAGTTGAGAGCGACTGAGTGTACAGAATGAAGAGAACAGGTAGGACTTGAACCACAGTAAGGCTGTATCATGAATGCCAAATACATGCTGGAGACGGTGAAGTAATATATCATGGTCTATTGTGTTAAATGCTGCAGACAAATCAAGGAGGGCGAGGACTGTAATCTTTCCGCTATCCAACGCAGGGAGAATGTCATTAACTACTTTTAGAAGAGTTGTTTCAGTACTGTGGCAAGGGCGATATGCAGATTGTACATTGCTAAAAAGGCTATTTGAATTTAGATGAGATACAAGATGGGATAGAACAACCTTTTCTAAGATTTTTGATATGAATGGGAGATTAGAAACTGGGCGGTAGTTCTTTAAATCGTTATGGTCTAGTGTTGGTTTCTTCAGCAGAGGCTTTACAATGGCAGTTTTGAAAAATGATGGGAATTCCCCAGATGAGAGAGAGGTATTAATAACATCAGTTAGTGAAGGCAATACTGGATCTAAGCACTCAGTCATCAGTGATGTTGGAATTGGATCAAGTTCACATGACTTTGGTGCACTCTTCATGACGATTGTACGTACGAAATCCATAGAGACAGGTTCAAATGCTGCTAATGGTTGCCGCTCAAATTCTGTATCCCAACTGTATGGTGAAGACGAGTCAATTGAAATTGTGGTGTCAAGCTTATCTCTAATGGTTTGTACTTTTTCACGGAAGAAATTTGCAAACATGTCCGGAAGGTCGACTGGAGAGAAGGTGGTTGAAAGTGGTGTTGATTTGATATCCACAATTAGGTGATATATTGGATGCGATGAATGGTTCAATTGATAAGTTTAAGTTTTGATTGAAGTATAAATGTGAATAAGAACAAAGGTGTATGTGTCAAACGATAACATGTGTTAACAGTAATTCGGGGATCAAAGCACGATTTCATCATGTGCTCATGTTTGTATCAGTATATGTGTCCTGAGATGTGAATTAAAATCACAATCAAAAATAAAGGTTACACAAAGAATAACCTTCATAGTTACCTCAATTTTTAATCACTATTTTAAAGAATGTTTAAAGTTATAACCACTCCACAGCAGTTGTAAATTTAGCACTTGAATGATTTATAAGAATTTGATACCGCATTCTCGTCTCCAAAAAGGCAGTTCGTGTCACCTGCATTTATAAATTAGTCAAAAGTATACATTTTGCGTCATGGCATGGAATTAAACTTACCTTTTTATAAATCATTGTTACACGAAGTGTGCAAAATAGTTCATTAACAATGAAAGAATAGTATTTTCATCTTCGGAGTAATATTACCGTATGAAATGAATTCCAAAATAGCAATAACCAGCAGGAAAAGGAGTAGGAAAGTGGAATCCCTTAATCGAAATGTCTGATGTATCTTAAAATTGAAATGATGTTTAGCATTGTAATACCAGTAAATGTTTTTACATTACTTCGTGAATACATTTTCAGATTTAAAATTTAAATTTATCACCAGAGACACTGTTGTAAACAGTTACAACAGCTGCAGATTCGCTGTCGACTGACGGAGACAACCGCTAATGCGTGCGTGTGTGTGTGTGTGTGTGTGTGTGTGATATCTTTTAACGTAGCTTTAACAATTTTAGTCATATCGCTATGATGTCTGCAGTGTGGCAGTTTAAAGTGATGTCTCACTGTGGCATCATCCCATAGACATGTAGCATCATGTACCACCCCGTCACATTTTTATGAGACCCGGCCGACCAATCCTAATACTAATCTCTTAATGCTGAGCGCCAAGCGAGGCAGTGCAAGTTCCATTTTTATAAGTCTTTAGTATGACTCGGCCAGGGTTCGAACCCGCGACCTCCCGCATCGGAGGCGGATGCTCTAACTACTAAGACCACCGGAACAGTTGAACCCCTAATGTTCGCGTTAACAACAAAGGTTGCGTTTACAGGAGTAATTTCACTTCACAAAGACAACCGCTAATATTCTACATGGTTGTGATAACATAATAAATGTGATTATTGAGGTTTAATTTAAAACCATTACTGTTTTGTTCATGTTCGAACACGCACGGTTGCAAATTGAACTATATCATCCATTGCGATAATGGCGGTAATAATAATAATAATAATAATAATCATCGGTTCTTGCTATTTGCCATGTACAAGATATAATTGAATTAAAATTATTCAGCTACAAATATGTATAACCTGATCAGACTATATTATATCTGACAGCATAGAGTCATGTCGCATAGGCCTGACTCTAAAAAGGTTACATTACATTTTAAAACATTCCGTGTATTAAAACAATATATCATGTACCGATGGTGGCAAGAAAGAATAACATCAATACTATTTTTTAATACTTTATTACAGTCATGTCTTTACTGGAAATAATAAGATATTTTGATGCAAAAACTAATTCGATATCAAAGACGACGACGACTATGATGATGATGATGATGATTATGAACACCAAAGTCTTCATAATAATTAATTGTCAATTAAGACGACTAGTCTTACTGAAATTTTTAATTTGTTAGAGAGTTTTTCCGTAATACAGTTAAATGTATATCTGACACAAACACACAATTATTAATCACTTTAATGATTATTGAATATTAACCATTTAACCAGTAAGGCCATTTAACCAGCAAGGAATGTTTCATACTAGCATAACCCTAAATTCGTCTTCGAATGCATCTACATATATAGCGGGTTTTATTCTCTCATATACATGCAATCCATAAAAAGGAGTTTTAACACATTTGCCTTTAAAATTACGGACTTGATGCCGAAACAATGTTGCTTACATATAAAATTAGTGTACGATTACATAAATGAACTGAGAGATAAGCGTTTTTTATTTGGGTTCACGTCTTGAAATGTATTATTAAATTGGCGCAGTGCTATTTATTACTACTCAAGTACGGTGTAAATGCGGATTTTCTTTGGATTAACCTTTCATTTGCCGATGGTTAAAGGAGCTCCAGAACTCTAAAGATACGTACGTTTTGTGCATAAATTAACTATTACAAAGCCTTGGAAATAATTACTTACTTGAAAGTCTTAGAATGTCTGGACGTAGTTCGAATCTCGACGAGCCTTCTAAGCATTATCATCAAACGTAGCACATACTGGAGAACAACACTAATTAGGATCGAAAGTACGACTCAAACGGATGTCGAAACGCAAGCGGTATATTTTCAAAATTGACATACTCTCACAATTCTGCTAAAAATATCACTGACATCTGGACAATAGGTGTTTTGACACTTGAGAATTTCAGACTGTGAAGATCTAGCATTAAATTCTAAACAGAAAATAAAATGTTTATTGAGTTTAGCCTTTTGGCTCATGCTTTGGATAATAAAATAAAAGAGTGCCATTCTGTCCATTTACAAAGTCACTTTTACTAACATTTACAGTCATTCCATTCAGTTGCGACTATTTTTAAAGCCTGCCACATACCTATTCTGATTGGTACATGGCGTGAGTACAAAGAAAAGAAAAGGAATACAATAACATTTGAGTGGAGAGCAAAGACTATGTATGGATGCCAACAACAGGCTCTAGGAATCCTGATAATAGGCTGTTATACACAGGTTATTACTAGTGGCAACAAAAACTCTGGCGCTTATGCTGAAAAGCCTTGAGACAGAATCTGGCTAAGTGTAATAAAAGCTGTTAAGCCCTTCGCAGTCAAACCAAGAATGAACCCATACGACACGACGAACTGACCCCGACGATCCAAAGGACACCACTTGAAGAAGGCAAAACAGTTAATGAGAACAAACAATGCTTAACTTGTGAGGTGCGTAAATATACGTAGTGACAAATAAAGCACAGATGGCTGGACGTTATACGGGAGAACAAATAGGAGAACCAGACGTAGATCGCATACATATCGGTACTAGGAAAACGTAACAGCAGGAGGAAATAATAACGTTAAACAAAACTACTTCAGAATTTAGAAGGAACCATGAAAAGGTAATACAGATCGTACCATTATTAGTTGGTGAATTGGGATGAACACCTCACGATATCTAAACTAGCCCAAAGACACTTAATGTGAACAGTAACTATAAACAGACATCAGTGCCGAATACATAGAAAATATATAACGCAAATTCCCAGAAATATAAGATTACTGAAGGAGATCTCTGGAAATTAACAATATCGAGCCTCATTTCTCTGAAAGCTGTACAAACTATTACTACTACTATTAGTAGCAACAAAGCCTCATTTCTCTGAAAGCTGTACAAACTATTACCACTACTATTAGTAGCAACGATTGTATCAGATAAAGAACCACAAACAGAGGAGTCATGGACTGAACTACCTTTATAAATCTTGACGTTCAAAATTCATATACGCACTCTATGTCTGCATGTCCGTTTAAACAAACCATTATAGATTTTAATTTAGCAGCCAAGCACAGTTAAAATTGTATGAATCCTAAAAAAAACCTGGAAATATGAAATTGATTGAAAAGCACTTTAGAGTCGAATACGCCTTTAAACAAATTGGGTGCCATATTTACTTCCATCACACACACGCACACGCACACACATACACATGAAGATAGATCAGATCATATGGATCCCTTACTACGTTCGAAGGCCAGCTCACCAAATGAGATGTATTTCGACGGTCGCTATGAATATATTGGGGTATTTAACCATGTTTTTATAGCTTTGAGCAATTATGAAGCAATCTTAGTACGTTCAGAACAGGTTTACATAGACTTTCAAATTTTATTTACTTAATTAATGAATTAATATAAGCAAAGTTTTGAGTCTGAGTTATCGATGTGTTTGTTATACACTTAATAAATCCATTGATTAAATTTACAAAGGTGACTAATGCAAGTCAGTTTTATTCTGTCAGTGATAACAGTTATAGACCTTTCCAGAAACTCATAATCTATTATATCATCCAGTTCATTGGAATTCAATAAAACAACTGCAATCATGCTCACACTGTACGTTTCGTTTCCATTAAAGGTGAATTAAAACAACCGTTTACTAATTCTCAACATTCGAATTAGTCATTAATTTATTTAATATCTTCAGTAACAATTTTGAATGACAGGGTATCATCGGTTTTATTTACTAGTGTTACCGTCATGTGCTTACAAACATATTATACATTCATTTCCTGAAAGGTAATCCCAGTTAGGTTTTGAAGTCTGCAAGTGACTTTGCACTTTAAGATTATATCAGTACAATGTATTCATAGGCGACAGATGTGAGGAGGAACACCATCTTTCATATTTCAAAACTATATAATTCGGCAAATAATCTCCTGAAAGAACAACACGTCGCAGAATGTGTAGAAATATAAGCTGTATAAATAAAGATATTTGTAATTATCTATAAGATTTCTACAAGCGAATCAACGTACTATATATATATAGGAAAACAAAGATAAGGTAGCTTACCTGACATGATGCGAAAATGAATAATTGATTTTAATGAGTTTTCTATATCTTAATTGCAGAAATTAACGCTCCATAAAGTGAAAGAATAATATATATATATATATATATATATATATATATATATATATATATATATATATATATATATATATATATATATATATATATATATATATATATATATATATATATATATATATATATATATATATATATATATACACATATCCTCAAGAACAGAATATTCAAACTGTATTTCAAGAACTTATCCGATTCAACCCAATATTAGTGAAAATCTCTCCTTAGTTTATTTCCAAGATATTATTAACATCAGATAAGCTTTCATGATTCGAGCGAAATTCTAATTTTGTATCCTTGATCACCCTTTTATTTACAATAATTTCTTGTTTTTTTTCTGTCATCTTTTAATATATTATATTTTTATTTTGTTTTTAATGCGATGACTGAGCGCTTTGTATAATTATTTTGAATTGATTGTGCGATCTTGATATGTTCGTAAATTACTCCACGTAGGGACTTGTCACCCGCGTCATCCATCTACGAAATGAGTTGCAAACAACTATAACCGATTAAGCGGATTATCTGTCAGGAAGACACCGATAGGATTCATCGACGGAAGTTACTACGCCTGAAAATGAAATCCATTACATTTTGCTTCTAAATTAAATATTGATACGGAATTAATTGCAGCATAATGCCGTAATATGGAAACGCTCGTTAATCTAGTCTCAATCACAGCAAATGTGTAAGGGGATTACAACACAAAACAAAGGCTGGATGATGTTTACAGGATATTACAAGACGCGCAACAATAGTTAAGACTACAATACAGAACGATCACATATTCATATAAAAAATAGCATATAATATTACACTGTATTTATGGCAGGATGTGATCAAAAAGAAATTAGTACATTAATTGTAATTAGAATGAACATACAGAATGATATTTGTATCAATGAAATGATAGTTATGATCACTGAGGAAATTAATAAAAACGTGCTCATATTGGAAAGCAAAGAACACCAACCCTCGTCATTTAGGGTTGAAAGATACATGAATAAAATTACTTGCTAAACAAGAAATGAAACAAAAGTTACCTACAGATACTCTACGGAGAATATATCTGGCAAAGCTGTATTCCGGTTCTTTATTTAAGGTTTTGGACAACCACCAAATATAGAAAGATTTATCCACAAGAAAAAACTGGTTAAAAAAACTGGTACAACCGTTTCACGATGTTAATATTTTACTCATTGTTGGAGAAAAAAAAAACATATAACCTAAAATGATTTGTAACAGTTTAATGTTCTTAAAATCAGGGTTTCATTAAAAATGTTAAATTACTAATATTACTTTGAGTGTTAGAGTTCGAAACATGGATACTATGTCATGATTTAAGAGAGAGAAAGTTCACATCATAAAAACTGAAAGTAATACGCCTCAATATAACACGTTGCAGTTCAATAGATAATTCACGAAGATTAAGGAATTGTTACCTTGCGGGTACTTCTGCACCGTCCAATATGCAAATAAAAGTTGTGAGCCGAAGATATCTATCAATGTTGTTTGTCTTTTTGCAAACCTATTTTATTCTAGTTTTATTAAGCAATTTGGGGTTGAACACGAGTTAACTTTCTCATATAAGTCATTTCCTAGTAGGCACATACACCATAGATGACGTTTATTATGCCAAAAATAATAATTAAATAAATACACGATCAAATAATCTCCTGAAAGAACAACGCGTCGTAGAATGTATAGAAATAAAAGCTGTATAAATAAAAATATTGTTAATCATCTATACGATTTCTACAAGCAAAACAACGTACTAAATATAGAGAGGAAAACGAAGACAAGGTTGCTTACTTGACATGATGCGAAAAATGAATAATTGATTTTAAAGCGTTTTTCTATATCTTAATTGCACAAATTAACGTTCCATAAAGTGAAAAATATATCTATGTATCCTCAAGAACAGAATACTCAAACTGTATTTCAAGAACTTATCCGATTCAACCCAATATTAGTGAAAATCCAATATGGGGTTGAACACGAGTTAACTAACTCATATAAGTCATTTCCTAGTAGAAACATACTCCAAAGATGACGTTTATTATGCCAAAAAATAATAATTAAATAAATACATGAGCATATCGGATAACTGAGTAAAACTTACATTTATTTAAGACATAATATTTGGCCAAAAATAATAAATACGTCTATAATTAAAGTATATTAATAATGAGAGAGAGAGAGAGAGAGAGAGATTTCATGGTTAGATCTACTGTTGTCTGTTTCGTGTAATTTATTTATTAACTACTTATAGCCGTAAGTACTAAAACATATTTTATGGGTATATTTTAGAACATTTAGGAATATTACAGAGTTTATTTCATTATTCATTTCGACATATACTTTCAATAGTACATCTCGAGTTACTCAAGGAATGAGTTGAAACATAGATCGAAAGAGCCGGGGTCTTTTAGTATTAAATAAAGGGAAATATAGAAAAACAGTGTTTAAATATCATCTCGAGATCTTCAATATCATCTCGAGATCTTTAAGATCATATAATTTTTTTAAAAAAATATCATAACCGAAACGACACATTGGAGACTTATCTAAATTCACTCTGTATACGTGGGATCTGAGTGAGCTAAAAGGATCTTCTAAGCTTAGTGTGCACTCTATTAAGGTGACGTTTGCCAATAGAATACAAAAAATTTAAATCTGGTCGAGATTGGCGTGATGCTTTGAGAGTTTCTTAAATAGATTTTTCTTCTCTGCTTTGTGGAAGTAGGTCTATTAAGTAGTTAGTTACTTTATTATTTATAATCGAATACAGTATATCTGATCTCTTCTTTATCCTTCGCTGTGCAAAGGTTTCACAGTCACTTTCCTAATAAAGAAACTCTCTAGAAATATATATGGATATATCTGTAACAATGTTTGCAGCTTCTGTTTTAACTTTGTCCAATCTTTCTGAATCTTGTCTAAAGGAATTATTCCAGACTTTACAAACATATTCTAAAATTGGATGAATGTCTAGTATTTATAGTGCAGCTGTAGTCATTCTTTTAAAAGATTGTTTAGTCGCATGCAACATACATGCAGATGTGTTTGGAATATTCTTACTAATATGACTCCATCTAGAGAGCGATGATTACACGTAATAAACTAGAATCCCCTACCATGATTTGGATACTCTCTGTAGTATTACTGAGATCTAGGCGAGTTTCAGTAAAACAAAGTCTGTTCATATCCTCAGCAATGTTGAGAGTTTGTTTCAGATGAAATATAGGAGGTCCATTTAAAGCAAAACCTGCATAAGAATGTTTGACCAGGACTGAATTAAATATGCTTATTACATAATAACAACCATAAAATAGCAACTAAAACGAAACCAAAAAGTCTAACATATAACCCAAGAACGTGCTCTCTGACTCTCTCTTAGAATGAACAATCAAATCTAAATGACTGCATTGGAATAAATGTGTACAAAGCCAAGTCATTCTTCATTTCCTCTTGAAAACAAAGCAACTGATATTAAATTTTCTTAATGTTCCAATAAATTTATGGAGGACCTGAAATGAAAATTATAAAATGTTTTTCAAAAGTAATATCATAACAAAACAACCAACTTGGTGGGATAAATAATGCGATAAGGCAAAATTCAATAAAACTACTGGTATTCTCAAATATTGAATCTGACCTTAAGTTTTTGTATAGAAAACATAAATCAGCTTGTAAACCAATAATCACACTCAAGAAAAGATACACTTAAGAATCCCAGATGAATAAATTTACTCAAGCGAGAAGAAACCCTCAACAATTTTTGGCGTATTTTGAAACGGAGAAACGCATTATTCTCAACATAAAGTGGAACGTATCTCCCCCAAAACTGATAAGAATACTACTTTAAATCTGTATAGAAGAAATCTGTGTCCGAGGTAGATGCATGAGACTATTGTTAGTGAAGAACTAACTCACTTACATGATGATGAAATACTCTATTACAAATGACCAACTTTTGAGAAGGTTACTTAAAATTAAAAACAAAGCCCCCGTACCAGATATGATTCCTACTCGTTTTATCAGTGCACGAATGAAACAATCTTACCATTCTTTAAAGCTCTTTTCAACAAAATCTTTGAATCCGTCTTTTTTTCTAAAGAGTGGGAAAAGACAATTATCTATCTTATATAAGTGTGGTGACGAACGATTCAAACAATTACAGAAGGATATAACCTTATACTAGCAGGTCAGGCAAAGAAAGCAACTTCAAGAATTTTGAATTATCAAAGACAACTTGTCTGTTTTAGTGTAGAGGATGCTTTTAAGGTTTTTTAATCTGCAATAAATCTAATTACTTGCTATAGGTCAGAAATTTGGGAATATTAATTTAGTAGATTTATTGAAATTGTGAAATACAACTTTTGCAAACAACATTTATGCGTTCCTAGAACTACCAATAATGCAAATGTGTTTAGGAGTGCGGAAGATACCCACTTTGTACCTCGTATTTTTTAATGATGTATTAAATACTGGTTGAAGGATGTAAGAATGCCTTAACTATACCAATGTTATGTTGGAAAGATTAGATGAAACTAACCGTGTCATCTAGGCTACCAAAGTTAAAGACATTATATTTCGCTCCGGGTTTGGTTATGTCTGGCTTAATCAAGATGTTGGAGACGTAAAACAATTTTTTTCTCACTATTTTTGCAAAGAATTAGGATTCAACATTCCAAAACTAGAAAAGTCATATTAACAATTCACATAAATATGCTTTGACGCTGCTCATTTCAGTTCTTGTGAGAGAAAAACAATAGTCCCAGATTTTGTATTACAAATTACAATTAAAAGAGCAAATATCCTTGCACTCAATGGAAAATGTGACACGTACATACTATTTTAACGATGGCTCTCTTATAAAAATTATGTGTGACGTCACATAGTGCACTCGATCTGGACCTGAACCGTGTATAAACCCAATCATGAACGTTCATCAATGATACCGTACTAGCTATGGCGGAAGATGGATACTTACCTGTAGGGATGGTAACTGGATGCATATGCTTGTACTTTAGCTAGAGGCGTTGCTGTGAACGGTATATGTAAAAGCCGATTTGCATTCGTTTGGCTCTCAGTGAATTCATATTGCCATATTTTATGTTGTTTTTTAACTGGATATTTGCATTATTTCATTGGAAGAATCCTGTTCTTGAATAAATGTATTGTTGGAGACCAACATTTGTCTATATTCTCTACATAATAGAGGCTCGTTTATTACTCTTATAGGTTGACATTTAAACTATTATTGTCGTTTGTGTGAGGTGCAAGACCTTGGTGACACGCTACATTACAATGGGCCCACAGACATTTCTATGTGTAGATTCGGCATGTTCACGTTTTACAGAATTAAGGATTTTCTTGGTTCTCCATAATGTTGCATTTAACTATGCGAAATTCGTGTTTAGTTTTTATTTGTTATTCGTAGAATAAATCCGGCGATATACGAAAATACGTAAATACTTCAATGTGTTGTTTTGTGTGATCGTGGAGTCTTTTTACCCGGTATCCATTCGGATACAGCCATTTTGTTGATAGCAAAAGTACAGTAAACTGGCTCCACTGAAGATGTGTTTCCATGCTTATTGGGGATGTGTATTTAGAACAAAATAAACTATTAAACACGTCCTTAAAATGTGACTTAAAAATCGCTTATAAAAGCTTAGTATTAAGTTATCGCCCTTGATTTTGATACTGAATCACTCTGAGGTCATATTCGATAAATGCATGTGACATTCAGTGTAAACTAAGCTATTATTCGATTTGATTTAGAAATCATTATCATCAATGATGTCGGAAATTATTTTTTATTCAGCCTGAAGTTTATGCCAATAATGAACATAAAACGCACAGGAGACGCAATATTTATTATGAACATTTAAAGGTAGGTTCCGGTGGAAGAGAAGGAGAAGCGAAGGTCTTGAAAACAAATGTACAATTTTTTTTTCTCACAAGACGAACAATCTAAATTACCTTATCGAAACACATCTTGTACAAAATGTTTGAGCAAAATATATCAGTTTGGAAACATAATTAATTTGTTTAAATGTTGATAAAATTAAACATACTTTAAAATATAAATGATTCTCAACATCCAAGTAAATAAAGGACGACAAAACGATTGGGATTGAATTGTTTTAATAGGATTTATCGTCCAAAGCAATATTTCATATTTCATGGTTTTAGTGAGCGACGAATGCGAAAGTTTGTTCTATATTCTGCAATGATAATGAAATAAACCCAGACATAATGCTATTTTAATTCTACCCTGAGTATTTACATTTTCTGATTATATGTGATTTGAGACATTTTATCCGAAAATGTCATCTTCAAAGATGAAGATTATTAAGATTATATGGTATCGAAAAGTCTTATTTACTCCCCTATAAAAATAAAATCATAATTACAAGCAAATCACACACATTTAGGGGTTCTTGTTTCGTTTCATTCATTTCCAAAAAACAAACATTAAGTTCCTCGAATTCCATAGAAAAATATAAAGTTCGCCGATATCAAGAGAAGAAACAATAAGTTCGCCGAAATCCAGAAACGAAACATTAAGTTTTCCGGGTCCTTTATTGCTACATTGGTTAAGTTCATGAAATATTTAAAGAACATTCGATCTGATGCTCACAGACAAAACTAATATTGAAAACCTTGGAAGAAAATCACTGGAAATCCCTATTTTAAAGCAGCCCCGTACCATGACTGTGTGTGTGTGTGTGTGTGTGTGTGTGTGTGTGCAATTAAATGAAGGCAATGAGGTAGGTGGGTGAGTAGGTAGGGGGTAGGTATATAGAAAGAGTACTTTGTACCAAATCGATTCACGTTTATTACGAACTGAGATTCCTTGCTGGAAAGGATGACGTCACCGAAACACCTAACAACGGTCGTCTTAAGGGACTACTACGCTCATTTTGTACAATATAAGTACATGGATAGAACCAAAGTAAAAGAACAACATCGACAGCATTCAAGTTGTATTTTTGCTAGGAAATAAACAGTTCACACCTATTACTTTCTCTCTAAAACTGATTCCACCTCACCTCACATCTGCCATTTGTCTCCACCGGACCTCACACATAGTATTTCTCTTTAACACTATTTATAACTTACCTCACACTTACTACTTTCTCTCTAACATTGTGTCCACCTGATCTCACACCTATTTCTCCCACTCTAAAACTATTTCCATCTGAACTCAGCTGATGATGCCTAATACTTTCTTTCTAACAGTTTCCACATCAACTCACCTCACAGTAACTACTTTCTCTGTAACACTGTTTCCACCTCACCTAACCTCACATCTACAACCTCTCTTTATAACTGTTTCCACCTCACCTCACCCCTGCTATGTTTCTCTAACATTATTTCCACCTGACCTCACACCTACTACTTTCTCTCTTAAACTGTTTTCAACTCACCTCGCACCTATTACTTTCTCTCTAACACTGTTTCCACTTGACCTAACACCTACAACGTTCTCTTTAACACTGTTTCCACTTGACCTACCACCTACTACTTTCAATCTAACAATGTTTTCACTTGACATCACATTTACTACTTTCTCTCTAACATCGTTTCCATCTCACCTTGCACTTATTAGTTTTAACACTGTTTCCACCTCCCCTCCTTTCCACTCCCTCACTGTTGTATTCATGTATAAATTAAATACATAAACAATCCTTGTCGAGAGTAGAACATATAACTTATAATTGTTGTTTTAATTAATATGATAGGAAATATATATATATGTGTAATACAGGGTGCAAGTTTTACCAGCAATTACTGAGACCAGAGTAAATGCATACACATATTGTGTAGCCCAAATAAAAAGCAAATGCAGGGGTAAATATACAGACTTAATAGACATATACAACATAAGTAATTTACATGTTCCATTTCATCCAGTGGGAGTCTTTAATTAATTTCCTGTCACTTCAAAATTTTCCATATATCTTATTATTACATCGCTGAGAAACTGCATATTTTAGGGCATCAATGAACCAGGAATTTCGTTCCTTTTTAAAACTGATAGAATAAAAAGGATAATTACTCAAGAACATGCATTAGTTGATTACTTTTTCGCATCCGAAAGTAATTGACCTTTCGTAATACTCTAGATATCATCAAGATCGTGTCAGTTAATGCGATGTTTTCAAACGTAATTGATTACGTTTGCGCGTGCAGCCGCACATTCACGTGATAAAAGTCGAAAAGCCGCTGTCTTTTGAACTTAATCAGAAATTAAGCGAAATCTTCATAAGAGAAGTGATAAAGATGTGTAGTGATGCTTGATTTACTCACGAAACTAACACGGAAAATGGGGATTGTTTACAACTTAAATTTTGCACAGATTTTCTCATACGAAATGAGATGCACTCGCGAGACATTGTGAGATGATACAAAATTTTGGCGAAATTTGCATATTTTACAGACCACTTTGTTGGTGCAATTATCTGTATGAAGTGATGCTAGGAAGAGTGGCTAAACCCTATTGTCTAATTAATTTAAATTATAACCAAGAATTAAAACATGTAAACAACTATACAAAGTTGTATCATTTCAAGTGGTAGTACTTCAAAGAACAAGAGCAAAGAACAAGTTTGGAATTTTTACTCTGAAATTTATGACACAGATCTCTAATGTTACTTTTGAAGGAAGAGATCTGCATAATATTAGGTGGAAATTTCTCCCTTTCTATGTGTTTTCTAATGAATTAAATGTAGTCATGCCAAATGAAAACAGTAACAGGTGCAGCTTAATCTATTATTATTATTATTATTATTACTATTATTATTGTTGTTGTTGTTGTTGTTTTTGTGATTTATCAGTGCTGGACAACTTCAAGTATTAAAAAGGTATGATCTTTTTCAACTCTTTATGTCAATAGCAAGAACAAAAATCAATAAATTTAAATACCAGCATAGTGTATAATTTATTCACTGCTTCAAAACATCATCAGCTCCTTAGATCAAATACGTAATAACTTATTTCGACATGAAAAATACTGGCCCTGTATACTGAGATAGCCGTAGAAAAAGAATTATTTAGCAGAGGTACTAGAAGGCTACAAAATACAAAATGAATATGAATGAAGCCAATACACAGTTCTCTATTACGGAGCTTCTATTGGTATAGCATCAACACGCCGCGTGAACTGACTAATACTCCGTCATATACTATCCAGAACCGAAAAAATATAAGCCAACAAGCCCTCTCGAGTAACCAATACCAAGAGCTGTAAAATATAAAAATGCAATTTTTAGAATTACAAAAATCGAAAAGTCAACTTTGTGTTTCAGTTTCAATAGTTTTAATTTTTCATTCCTTCACTTACAATTTCAATTTAGCATTTCAATTTTAATGTACGCATGTAGCTTTTCAAATTTGATTTCCTAAATTTTTATTTTCAATTTTCAATTTCAGATATTTTGTTTTCAATGTTCATTCTCATTGAGATCATAATGTCATAAATTTTAAAATTTATTTTCATATTCAATAAGTTTTAAATGTTTATGCTCAATTTCATTTTTCATTTTTCAATTTATCATTTTTAATCTTTTTAATTATCATTTCCAAAATTGTTTTAAACTGAATTTTTAAAACATTCTCCTTTAATTTTTAATTTTTTAATCTCATTTGAAATTTTTTTTTCTGACAATTTTAAGTTTTCATTTTAATTTTTTATTTTGATTTCCAGTTTCAATGTGGTTATGTTGCTTTGTTGTGTCAAACGAAAGATTGACAGAAAGACACTTTCTGCTTGATATTGAACACAGTTAAACGTAAGTGATATAGTCTTCCATAGACATTAAACAGAATGGAGAGAAATTATGCATCTTGCTTGGAGTATTTCGACGGTGAAAATATTAATATAAAAGTAGATCTTGGACAAAATATGTATTCTTGGAAGCAGGAGTCACCGACAGAAGTCATCGTACATTTTCGGAAACAATTATCAAGTGAATTGTAAAAGATGCAACTTGTGTGCCAAGGAGTAGCTTGGCAAATAGGGCATTGTACAGAGGGATATGTTAAAGTCAGCTTTACGTACCACCTTAAAAAAGATGGTGACACTAAAATTTCATCCGTTAAAAATGCAGTTTAGATGCAACTAAACGTACTCATCAACCAAACAAATAAAAAAGCATTGATGAAAGTAGGAAAAATGTATTGATTCAAACAGGAACGTTTTACTAGGGCTTCAGAATACCATAGTACATTCACTTCAACCTAGGCCACAGTAAGGACTATGCAGAAAGAGACATCGAGAAGTCTTAAGACCTAACAGGCACGCATATGCCCAAGAAAATTATAGAAAGGAAAACTGGCAGAGATTTGGACGTTTTAGTTCTAAGCGAAACACTGTGAGTCTCAACTAAAGTTTGCAACAGTTCAGAAGTTTAAAAAGTACTTTTGGTCTAAGTCATTATAATCTAATGCTCCGGATTTGTTTCTAGTCTCCGCTAAAAGTAGACACAGTTTCAGACGTTTAGAACTACTTTTAGCTCCAGCCCTTATAATCTTATGTTCGGGATTTTTCCCAACCTGAGCTAAAGCTCTTAACTGTTTCGGAAGTTTAGTACTAATATTAGTTGCGCACATTATAGTGTTATAATGAGTTGGTTCCCTCAATCAAAAGCTTTTTAAAACATCGGTATAATATAAGCAAATTTACTTATTCTTCAAATTTTCTCAGGTATATATATATCCATCCACTAGTCAGCACGTCACTACGCACTGAGTGTTGATTCTATAATGTGGGGTGTTTATTTGTAGATGACGGGTTCTTGGTCACTACATGCGGCCTGTATAGTGTGGGGTATGGGGTAGTAGAGAACGGCGTATTGGTCACTATACACAGCGTGTTGATGGTATAGTGTGAGGTGTTGAATAATAGATGACATGGTAAATGTCACTACACAAGGTGCATTGGATAGTATATTTGGGATGTTGGATAGTAGATATTTGTCTGTTGGTGACTCCACATGGCGTGTTGATATAATGGTGGGTACTGGAGTTGGATGATATAAGCTTTGCGTTGGGTTGCAGATGAATCTTTTAAAAATCTTTTATATGTTCCCTTGTCCTCAGTCTGTCCCCAGACACCCACATATTATCATTTACACATATTACAAGCATTGCTAATCCAGAACAGACTTTAGAGATAATCAGTGTCCAAGTTAACTCCAAAGATATTGATTGTAGTTTCTTTTTATCGCTTGGTGTGATGGTGAAATTTTAATGTCATACACATACTATTGGTTACTTGCATCAGGTAGGACCAATATGATTGAATAAGGTATTATCAGAGGCAGTTTAAGCACCAAATGTTGATACTGAAAATGTAGTTTGTAGTATATAAAGTAATTAGAAAACTAATTTACTTTCAGATACAAAAATATCAATATCCACTGTATAATTTGTTCATACCACGACCAAAGATCTCTGAAGCAGCAGAAGGGAGAAACTAGGACCACGAGGTTGAAAACATGTGCCTCCACGAATATATGATGACAGCTGAATCAAATACATAATAGGTTAATGATAAGCACATAAATGGAATTTGTCGTTGTTATTTCTTTTTGTGAATACATACTGTGGAGAGTATCATCGACATTACAGCCAGTTTCGATTTCAGGACTCTTACATTGAATTCTCTTATGACGGAATGGTGTTTGGATACTGTGCAAAGGTGATACGTCTCCTTGCAATTCCATAAACAGTCTTGTTAGATCTCGAATTTCAAATTCGTTTAATGTGTGTTTTTCATTCGCAATCTGTCTTTTCATCTTTGTAAGTCTTCAATAAATATAATTAGGATATTTACTCACAAAACTATTTTATGCATTTGTGGTAAACCATGCAAGTTGTCGTTGTAATTGTAAATAGTATCGTAAAATTTTGTTCTCTTTCATATCTCTCTAAAAGTGTTCTTTCTTAACAGGAATTCATATTGAATTTGAATCAGTCATGGGCAGCCTCTTTCATCATTTCATCTTGTTAGTTGTTTATTTTTGTAGTAACAAAATTCTACATCAACCACATGCTTAGTTCCAATACACAAAATCCACATCTCATCGTGTTATTTATTTTTGTAGTAGCGAAATTCAACATCAACCACATGCTTAGTTCTAATCCAAATAATCCACCATCTATCTCATCGTGTTATTTATTTTTGTAGTATAGCAAAATTCGACATCAACCACATGCTTAGTTCTAATCCAAATAATCTTCCATCTCATCGTGTTAGTTATTTATTTTTGTAGCAGCAAAATTCGACATCAACCACATGCTTAGTTCTAATCCAAATAATCCAACATCTTATCGTGATAGTTGTATCATACTACTTCGGCACGAAGAGCATACTGTAGTTAAAATTTATACTTAAATACCCGATAAGTTTGCCATGCATCATGAAGCTATCCTAGTTCACGATATAATAGTGAGAATGGTCTAAATTATAGTTTACTATACTGACATTCCTCGATACTTCAAAAAGGTCACATAGCATTAAATTATCTTTATAAAGTAATAATTGTTTAGATCACCTAATGTTTGACAGTGTCCATTGCATCGTGTATAGACTAGTAATCTTAATTTCATATCTTTGAAACCTTAAGCGATGAGTAAAATATTTTCGGGTAGTAATGATATTTCAATGAATCCATCAAACGTATGTATGTATTCGTATAGCAAGGTGCCCATTCTCAGAACTATATGTTGCATTGCACCAAATTCATGTAATGTTTCTGTGAAATTTTTTTGTTAAATTTGATAGCCAGCTGCTATAAAGATTGGTCCATGATCCAAAATCTACAAATCTATTATTATTTTTTTTTTGGCAGTTATTTCCTAACTGTCCATCATGAAGCTATCAACTACGAACTCCTTGATATATGATACGTATGACTCATAGCATGATACGTATGACTCATAGCATGATACGTATGACTCATAGCATGATACGTATGACTCATAGCATGATACGTATGACTCATAATTATTCGGCATGATTCTTACCCTTTAATCTGGAGAATATTTACATGTGTCGTGATGTCTGGATGACTGTAAAAACCCGACAAGTTAATAATTAATGGTGGAAAATATCTTGAATATATAATTTTCAAATCGCATTCGTTATGTCCAGGACGGACGTCTATATTCAAAAGGTTATGTGACGTGGTCTCTAACTTTGTCTTTAAAGATATATTTCTAACATATATGACATGTAGTTGCTAAATTAAAATACATTTTTTCAACCTGTGTTAACATCATACACAGTATGCATTTGTCGGTCAGATGATTGTAATAAGTATCTCTGTAAAAGATTGTTTGTAACACGTATTAATTCACTTCTTGTGCAACTAAAACCCTGATGGAATGTAATTTCATGTTTGCATTGTATTGTGTATATTTGATTGCTGCATGGCACTATTAAAATTTGTGTTGCACGATTTTACCTTCAAATATCAAAATAACAGCATATGGAACCTTGAACTGGTGCGGATAGTTTCTAAATTTGACAAATGAACTTAATTCAAGCATTATATCAGAGTAGACTTGACTGTAACACAGTCTTTTGTGTTCAATTTAATTCAAACATTCTATCAGTGAGTTAACTAGACACTGGTGTTAAGTTTAATTCAAACATTATATCAGAATTGCCTAGACTGTAATAATCTTTTGTGCTCATTTTAATTCAGGCATTATATTAGAGCTGACTAGAATCAGGTATTATATCATAGTTGATTAAACTGTAACACAGTCTGCTGTGTTGAAGTTCGTTCAGGCATTATATCAGAGTAGATTAGACTGTAACACAGTCTTTTGTGTTCAATTTAATTCGGGCATTATATCAGAGTTGACTAGACTGTAACAGTTTTGTGTTCAATGTCATTCAGGCATTAAATCAGAGTTGACTAGACTGTAACATTCTCTCTGATGTTAAGTTTAATTCAGGCATCAGATCAATGGGTTGACTTGACAGTAACACAGTCTTTGTTGTTCAGGTTAATGTAGCTACCTAAAATTTCAAACATTTGATTCACCTTTACAGAGATATAACAAAAAATTGTTGAAGTTTTGGAGTCTAATTGATTTTTACCCTAACCCCGGTCCCAGATATATGTTGAATCAATTACTGTATCTACATACATGTACGTTTATGTTGATAATTACTTGGTACATCTAGCACATTGTTCTACGGCATAGAAAAAGCACTTGTCTTTATGTTATGTGTACAGTGACACAAGATTATTTCCTCTTAGTACATTCGGGCAAACCTATGTATGGGTTGGAAACATAATGGCTAATATTTATTTACTTGTAAGTTTAAACATACAATCCGTTTAATCATATCACTCATTTCCACTCTGCACAATCTGCTTGTAGAGTTTTGTTACATGGTTAAAGTCTCTGTGCTCATTCATTTTGACTTATTCACCAGGCCATTTTATAAATGTGTTGGTAAAGACTAACTGCACCTTCAAAGAGTCAGTTTACTGAAACATTTGACTGACGGTCTTCTTAAAAGAACGGCTCAAGTGTCAATGAAAACTTCATATAAATTTTGGTTATTATCGCTGAAAATACATACTCATTTAAATTTTTAGCTTTGAAAATTAGAATAGTGTTTGCACTAGAATGGAAATACACCAAAAGAAAAGTCTCTTTCCAGTGCAATATAAATATGAATACAGCGAATAAATATACGCATTTATATAAATCATATTTCACTCACATTCATAATTTAATTGCTTCTGTGATTGTTCATTTGTTCACTCTAAACTTGTTTTTGTGATGATTAGGTGACCACTTAAAACATGTATCCGTTATGAACATTTGTCTCTGCAAGCAGGGATTCTAAGTGCACAACTAGCTCAATATAAAATAAGTGAATTATATGTTGTACTACAATTGTTTTGAAAATCAGTCTTGCTTTTAGTTTATGAAAAGAAGAAACGTTCAAATAATTTTCACTCAATAACCTAGTTTAGCTACAAATGAAAACTCTTTATACTGTTAATTCTGTCTTATGATGAGGTTTGGTAGAGTTGGAGGGTATTGCTGTTACGGATGTCATATTTCATTCATATTCATTCGTCTTGCACAAACGTCGTCTTTCTTAGCTATGTTATTATAGCAACAAAAAAGCCTTTAATAGGCAGAACATCTGGCAAATTGAAAGCTAGATTCAATTCTCCCTCTCTCTCACACACATACAAACACATTTATTTTTACACATGTTCTGAACACCATAAGGCCTACAAAACCATTACTCAATAAATAAAATTTTATTCTGTTGAGCAATAAACGAAACTTAACTTGTGCTTAGCTGTTTAAACATGAAAATTCCTCTAAATTTGGCTCTGTTGTATATATTGATAATACCCGTTATAAATGTAGCTTTACTGTACTGTTCCGGCTAAATGCAGTGTATTCCAGAATGCAGGCTGGATATCATGCTCCTTACACGATCCATAGTTTCCTGATGCAGACGAAAAAACAAGAAATAGCACGGAAACTTTCGCGTTGAAATAACGAGAGATTTGTTAAATTTAGCTTTGTAAGATTGTAATACAATGTAGTTTTATTGCACAGAAATTTACCGTTTTCTTTTCGAGCTAAATGCACAATAAACATATCAGAAAATAATTTAAGAATATATGGGTATTTATTTAAATAAAATATAAGTGGTTCAGTGACTCGGGGGTACTTCGAGTAGTGAATAAATTGACATAGTTAGTATTGTAATAACTGGAGGTTTTTTAATGCACCCACATTCTAAGTTTAGTTATTTTATGTGACGGAGAATTACTTGTACTTAATGTGCGCTTCATTCGACTTCATGCAGTGGTTTAATCAATGTTGGTTTTCCAGATGGCCAGATGGGTGGAGCACTACTCATTCTTCTGGAAGGGCCGAGAACCGGAGGAGCCCCGCCAGCACGGAGTGGGCATCGCCATCAAAAACAATCTCCTGGCCTAGGTTGAACCTCCCACATGGGGCACTGAGCGTCTCTTGTCCATCCGCCTCACCACTGCTTCAGGTCCTGTCAACATCATCAGTGTCTACGCCCCAACCCTCACGTCGTCAGAAGACGCAAAGGATCAGTTCTATGGGCAGCTGGACGAACAGATCAAAGGATGCCCCAAAAATGAACCACTATTCCTCCTCGGCGACTTTAATGCCAGAGTAGGTGCGGACCACGAGTCCTGGCCTACCTGCCTCGGATATCATGGCACTGGAAAGACCAACGAAAACGGTCAGAGACTGCTGGAGCTATGCACCTACCATGGCCTGTGCGTCACAAACACCTTCTTTAAGTGTAAGCCACAACACAAAGTGTCATGGAAACACCCTAGATCTCATCACTGGCACCAACTCGACTTGGTCATCACCAGGCGCTCTGCCCTTAACAGCGTCCTCTCCACCAGAACCTACCACAGTGCAGACTGCGACTCCGACCATGCCCTCGTGAGCAGCAGAGTACGACTACAGCCACACACACTACACCACTCAAATGTCAGCGTGCAAGATACCACCATTGCCCCTTCCATCAAAATCAACGGTGTCACCCTGGAAGCAGTCAACAACTTTACCTACCTGGGGTCAACCATCAGAAACACTCTCTCGCTTGATATGGAGCTGGACAGAAGGCTTGGAGAGGCAAACACCATCATGGCTCGATTAACGAAGAGGGTGTGGGAAAACAACGCGCTGACAGAGCACACCAAGGTCCGAGTCTACCAGGAATGCGTTCTCAGCACCCTTCTGTATGGAAGTGAGACCTGGAGTACCTACATGAGGCAAGAACGCCGGATCAACTCCTTCCATATACGGTGCCTAAAACGCATCCTGGAAATCAGCTGGCAAGACCGTGTTCCACACAGCGAAATCCTTCAGCGTGCAAGTACCCCCAGCATGTACTCCCTGTTGAGCAAACGCCGCCTTCGATGGCTGGGACACATCCGACACATGGAGGATGGAAGGCTGCCAAAGGATATCCTATATGGACAGCTGGCCACTGGTATGAGAAGAGTCGGCCGCCCCTCACTCCGTTTCAAGGATGTATGCAAGAGGGACATGAAGGCATGCAACATTTCACCCGATGGCTGGGAAGAGCTGGCCGAGGACCGAGGCACCTGGAGACTGATGGTAAACAATGGCATATCAGTCGCTGATGCGAGGAGAGGCCAGTTGGCGGCGGAGAAACGTAAGAGAAAGAAGAACGCGGCAGCAACCACAGTAACACAGACTTCCCAGTATAACTGCATCAATTGCAAAAGGGACTGTCACTCACGTATAGGCCTGTACAATCACAGCAGACGATGCCAACAGAGACAGACAACACCCCAAGGGCGCTATTCGCATGGTCTTTCGAGACTGAGTCGCCAATGATGATGATGATTTAAATAAAATATAAGTGGTTCAGTGACTCGGGGGTACTTCGAGTAGTGAATAAATTGACATAGTTAGTATTGTAATAACTGGAGGTTTTTTAATGCACCCACATTCTAAGTTTAGTTATTTTATATGACGGAGAATTACTTGTACTTAATGTGCGCTTCATTCGGCTTCATTTTAGCACTGGTAGTTCAATGCCTCATGTTTGCAACGATGCATCTTTAATTCGGACGATGGGTATTATATACATTTTTATATATACTTTATATGATTTTTAACTGATATGTGAACAACTTCGTTGCAGGCTATTCTTAAAGTGCGACAGCTACTTTCATTTTAATATTTTCCTTCCTGTACAAACATAGGATCCCACTTTCTCCCGCGTCATTCTTTATACCACTGTCGTCGTATCGTTTTAATACAGAGTGACACTACTTCGAGGGTTTGGAGACAACTTTGTATCCCTGCCTGCAGTTTAATTTGATTTCCAATCACATTATGCAAAAGAATAAAATGATTTTAAAGAAGAAATTAAAGGCATATTTATCGTAAGACAATTTTGTAGGTTACATGGCCTAAAACTGTTTTGCTGTTTAACGCCATCAAGGAAACCAGTGCATAAACAACATTATTACCGACACCAGCTAAACCAGAGCTCGCAAAGTGTCGAAGGGAGCCGTGGAGAAATAACTTTAACTCACTAGCCCCATTACACACGATTTCTTTTTCTTATCAAGACAAAATTTTACGAAATAAAACAACGAATGAAATCAAAGAATATCATT
The DNA here is from genome assembly GCA_028554795.2 of Sinohyriopsis cumingii. Lineage (NCBI taxonomy): Eukaryota > Metazoa > Mollusca > Bivalvia > Unionida > Unionidae > Sinohyriopsis > Sinohyriopsis cumingii. The sequence continues at coordinate 40,599,233 of CM068827.1, forward strand.
TTATGGAATAAATGAAAATTGGAAAAAAATGTATAAAAATGGCCAGTCTTGTTACAAGAGAGAGAGAGAGAGAGAGAGACAGAGACAGACAGAGACAGATGGGAGTCAGACAGACAAGCAGACGGAAAGAAACAGAGACAGAAAGAGACAGAAACAGAGTGAGAGATCAGTGAAGGGATATATATAATTGTGGATAAATAGAAATAGAAGAAAATCAAAGGATGTAGATGCGCAAAACACATACAAGGCTAGCTATATCCATCTTGATTACTACCAAACCAGAAAATGACAATATGTAGTGTATGAAATAGTTTATTAATTTATGTTGAATGAAATATTTGTGGTACAAACGTTAACTTATAGGTTAAAGATATGGTTAGTTGTATTTCAATACGGCCTGTTAAATTAATTTGTTTACTCAAAAGGCATGCTACTTTTGAACCCCAGGTGTTATTATTCCTACTACTACTAAGACTTCTGCTAATAGAGACGAAGAAGAAGTGAAGGAGATAGAGGGACGAATAACAGAAACGAAAGTAGGAGATTATGATGCAAATTGTGTATTTTGATGATAACAGAGCTACAACTTAGTGTTAAATAAATATATGAAATTAAATAAAATGCCTAAACAGTTAACCTATTTAGAGAAATTATCATCATACAACCTATTTTATGAAATTAACACCACAACCTATTTATGAAATTAACATCACACAACTTATTTAGTGTAATTAACATCATGCAACCCATTTTGTGAAATTAACATCACACACCCTATTTTAAGAAATTAACACCACACAACCTATTTTATTAAATTAACATCACTCAAACTATTTAGTGAAATTATCATCAAACTAGTAGTGAAATTAACATCATACAACTTATTTAGTGAAATTAACATCATAGTACTGTTTAGTGAAATTCACATCACTAATTCGAAACAATCTTTTACACAATAAACATCACAGGAACAGATCTGAATTAACATCCAGCATCATGACCTTTACAGAGACATACACAATTTGCACTGATTATTTTGACATTACACTATATGGAACGGATCACTGCCATCTCACCTCTGTCTGCGTGGATTCGAGTCTAGGATTCGGTCAATGTGGGTATGCTTGATTTTACATTTTACGAAAATAAATTTATATTTTGCAAAATATGTAAGTATGGGCTTTCTACTAGAAATGCCATTGCGCCATAGGTTTTACATTGGTTTTACATAAGTTGCAACTTATCTGAGGTAAGTGACTGATAGCTTAAAATATAGAAAACACGATTTTATCAGAAATATCAAAATAGTCATATTGGTCAATAATCTACATTGAAGCCTTATGACCGTTTTCAATCTCTGCGCTCAAGTACTTCTGTAAAACCAACTTGATGTGCAATCGGTCGTTTGATCCAGACTACCAATATAAGTAATAATATAAATGAATAAGTAAAGCAAAGTCTACATAACATTGATCTGAATAGGTTCCAGAATCAAGCGCTTAATGTCGATGCCTTCCAGGTACTACACATAACCAGTGATTTGATCGTTCGGCAGTTCAAATACAAACTAGAATACGGGAAAATTTGCTTTGCACGTAAAAATTCCATTTCCAGATTGTAGACTCAGCTGAGCTTAAGCATTTTTGACACATGGAACACATAATTATCATATCTGATTTAAAACCTAAAATTGATTCAACTGTAAGAAAATAATTAAATGTAGATGAATGTCTAGGCTTCAAGAGTGGTGTAAACAAAAAGTATACACCACAGTGTGCCAAGAATAAACATAGCCAATTTTTACGCCACAGTGCGGAGAACATTTTAAATGATATAACGACATGACGCAAAGAAACGTGAGTGTTATGTAATAATACATACATACATACATACATACATACATACATACATACATACATACATACATACATACATACGTACGTACGTACACACACACACGCACACGCACACACACACACGCATACATACATATATACATACATACATACATACATACATACATACATACACACATGCATGCATACATACAAACATACATACATACATACATACTGTTACGGATACATATATCATGCATATAATTTTTAATAATATAGTTTCATTTCAGCCATTTTGGTTAATGACATATTTTAATTCTTTAATCTGTGGTTGGCTTTTACAAGCAAAGAGTACACGTATGTGCTTTCTCCATTCATAAATCATGGTCGAGTTGCCATGTTCATGAAACAACTAATTCGGTCAATTTAGGCAACTAAAAAGTTGAATTGAGTTCATGTCGTCATCACGTGATCCTAGGATAAAATGTACTCTAGAAATATCATGACCGCAATATTGGCTGATTGGCCCATTCAAGATATTTGTATCATCTAATTTTCATTGGATTTACCTTGAAGAAAAAAAATTAAGGATATTAAAACATTTATTATCTGCGGTGCTAGCACATAAGCACATTAGAATCTTCAATCGGAATATTTTTTGGATCATTTCAGGGATACTGTGAAATTGATAGTACATTTAGGAAATATTCATGGAAGTCAAGCCATACTGTATTCTGGATTTTTAGTTTTTTAAACTTTGCTTGATTTTACATTTTACGAAAATAAATTATTTTGTGTGCAAAATATATAAGTATGGGCTTTCTACTGGAAATAACATTGCGCCATAGGTTTCTGTGGAAAAGACATTTGGCCCTCTATGTTAGATTTTATGTTCAAATTGCCTGTAGTTTTAACATTGAAGGTAAATGGTAAAACCATGTTGGAAGTGAGTGGCATACACTGGGTATACTGATCATAGTCATTTATGAGAAATCCTTTGTTAAAATTTCAATAGGTTTAACATGTAGGGACGTGATAACACTCTGCGGGAATTACAATGTTGCTGTTGTTGTGGGTTTAATGCAATTTTTCAGCACATGATAGGCCATGCATGGCAGCCAGTATTAATGTTGGAGGAAGAACCCGGGAAAGGTCGGAAAGAACACCGACCCACGTGGACAGAGGTGAGATGGCAGTGATCGACAAAGGCGAGAGCTTTAGATCACTCGGCTACCAGGGGACTGAAAATGTAATGTTAACTTGGAGAGTGTTGTTGTCCTTTTAGATGTTGAAAAATGCATTTCCCTCTACAGGAATGAAAATTGTAAGATTTATTTTGTTACAATCCAACACACGTCGCCTACTAGTTGGCTTAAAGCGTAGGAGTGCATATATGCAAATTATACTTACAAGCACACAAGGCATGCCGTGCATACTGGCCAATAAAAGCCTAAACACCGTGTGTAGTGACCAACATTCAGCGATCTACCATCCAACACCTCACATTTTACCATCAATACATAATATTTAGCGACCAAACCCGGTCATCTACTATTCAGCGCCTAGTATTATACGGGTGACTTACCTTTGTCCCCTGCACGCTTTAGCTACAGAATGTATATATGTAAATGTGTTTGATGAACACTTAATTTCTTAATTACAGCAACTTCTCACTTTTGGTATATAATGTAGCTCGGTCGGTCAGTGAAAAACAGGTTACAAACGGTTTAGTTAGTAGTGGAGCTATACCAAACAGTAGGTTTAGTTAGTAATGGAACTAGACCAAACAGTAGGTTTAGTTAGTAATGGAACTATACCAAACAGTAGGTTTAGTTAGTAATGGAACTATACCAAACAGTAGGTTTAGTTAGTAATGGAACTAGACCAAACAGCAGGTTTAGTTAGTAATGGAACTAGACCAAACAGTACGATACTGAGTGTTTTGAGGGACACATAACTTCAACTACTGCTCCCTTTGCTACGGAAATATGTTGACATTAATGTTTATCGTTATTATTGTAAAATAATGTTAAATGATGAAAGCAATCTGGCAGTGTTTGCCTTTCTGTGCTCTACGTTCGCAGCAGACAGTTAAAATAGTCCAGGAGTTAGGATATAGGTCAAAACTTATTTTATTACCAGATTATTGTTATCTATGTTCTTTAGCTCAGAAACGTAGTGTGCATAGTAGGCAAAGTTATACTGTACTAAATTATTGAAAATCTAGTCCTACATTACAACGTTGTCAATTTTAAGTTACTGACAATTTTTATATTATGTATCTTTGCATACGTCTATGTCTATATTAACAACTCAAACATAAAATCCATTACAACCTTCCTTGAACGTGATAGTACTGCAGGTTTGTATGAGGGTATAGCGTGTCTGTAAACACTACTACACAAATCTACTTGTGTCATGGTATATTATGTCTGTGTTAGTGTATAGTGTTTCTATAAACACTACTTCCTGTGTTTGTGTCTGAAACTGTGTATAATTCATCCTCTTCTTCAACATAATAACCATTTGTGTTATAGATTATGTGTGCGTTTGTAAGTATCATATTTACTCCTATCACTTTAGTTAGTGGGGTGTGTGCTTGATGTTATAAAAATTAAAATACTACCATTAGAATTGCCTCTAAGGGAAACAAATGCTATGCATGTATATAAATTACAATGGAAGTTGGTGCAAAGGCGCAATAATAATAGTTTCAAGACTATTGTCTTAGATTAAGTAACGCAAAAGAGCAAAAACAACAAAAGTTTTGTAAATTTAGCAAATTATTTACTTCCCTAGAATACAAAGTGAACATGTAAAAAAGAACTTACAGTATTGTGAATTAAATGCCAAAGAGTCTACAAAATTTCATCAAATGTCCAAATATATGAAGTTCCAACCGAATTTTGGTATTCCAATCCAATATTGAATATGTTGATGACCCTAATCTCGAATATGTTAATGTGCTAACGGCCTGGAACTTAAGTGATGTGTTAATATTATTTTGATATATCACAGTAATATAGTCCCAAATGTCCCCAACTGAACTAAAATACAAAAGGTAGTGACCTCTAAATCTTTACACTGTACCACTGCAACCTAACTACATTTCTTGTGTCAGCATAATAGAGATAATCGCTTCAAAATGTTCTTTTAAAGCCGTTGTCCTATAATATTGTATTGATGTTTTTGAGATAATTCTGAAACATTATGTGCGTCCCAGAAAGGTATTATAATGGGATCGGGGTTACAAGTCTCTCTCTCTTCTATTTATCCGTAATTATATCCATCCCTTCACTGATCTCTCACACTTTGTCTGTCTTTCTGTCTGTGTTTCTCTGTCTCTTTTCGTCTGCTTGTCTCTGTCTGTCTGTCTGTCTCCCTCTATCTGTCTCTGTCTGTGTCTCTTAATTTGCATGTGTATGTTAAGACACCGTTTTCTCCAGCATTTCTAATGTCAACGAGAAACCATAGCTAGAAGATATTGACCTATATTTTCCAATATCGTGTCTCATTTGTTCATTTAAATACTTCCTTCTATGTTTAATCTTGTGTTTATCTAAATGTATTATTGGCACTGTGTGAATACTTCGTCACGCTTTGTTACCAGTAAAAAAAAAACGTAGCGCTCTTTTTGCTCCTAGTTTTAAACTGAAGATCAGTCGATCCATAGCCCCATCCCTTGACAGGTTGCTGCATACAAAAATATAAAAACTTGTGAAACCAATATATGTACAACGTAGATTGATGTGCTTTTTTGGGATGAGCACAAAAAAAGGTTGTGTTTGCTTTATTGCCTTCATTATGTAATTAATGACGCAATTTTGTATTTGTGAAATAATAACTTTGAACCTGATTGCTTCTGCAAGTTATTAATTTAGACTTTAGGTTGTGATATAAATAATCTATTAATTAATAATGTTTAAAACACCGCAACGTCCTATTGGTATAATATAGTTTTCTTTTGAACTGACTACATATATATCTATATAGGATTGACCAAGATCTCAGATTTCTACAACTGTACACTACTTACCTATATATCTATATAGGATTGACCAAGATATCAGATTTCTACAACTGTACACTACTTACCTATAAACCTGGACTAACAATTAGGCAGTTTTTCGAGAAAAATGCAAGTATTTAATACATTAAAACTAATTTAGGTTTCATGCTAATTTAAGTCTTAATGTTTGCCATTTATATTGCCGTCTACATTTTGCATTTGAGCACGTGATATCCAAATATCTAGGAAATTCTGGTTAACATTATCTGTTACTGAAACCTAAACAGAAAATCAACACTCATAATGATTTAGCAGCATATAAGTATACAAACATCTCAAGATTTAATATAGTTTTCTTTTAAAAGGTATGACAGGAACACCAGCTGTTGTATATTGGGACTAATTGGAAGCGTATTCAGTTGATCGTCTGTTTGCTTTAAACTTCAGATTTAATTAAGAGAATAAAGAAATTGGAAAGGTCAAACCGAATAGAGTTTAGGAGGGAAAATTAATGAGTTTAATAGCCAAAGGGGTGTGTTTTGATTAGGTATCTGATCACACCAAACTATAATTGATCTTCATCGTAAATGAAATCGTTCAATTTCACTAATGAGTCCCCAAGCATATAGCTTCTATCATCGGTACAATATTACATGTCACACATGAAAAAAAAAAAAATCGGACAAGTGCGAGAACTCCAGCACTTTTAGAAAAATGACATTTGGTGTTAGTTTTTTTCCAGACGAAATAATTTTGAAAAAAGCAATTAAAGTAAGTTGGGTTTTTTGTTGACTTCATGCACTGTTCATGGGTTTGGTGAGACTGACGAAACCATTGAGAAAAATATGTTTTTTTCCCCTCCAAAACAATGTAGCAAAAATTTGCAAGATGCAAATTAGCAACCACTCCTTATCATTCTAAATCATGTAAACTATCATATCTCTTCCAAATGTATCATTCTGAATATTGCCATAGTAAGCAAAAGTAAATTTATCAAAGTTGGAATATACCTGGTACAAGTAACGTATATTTTTGCAAACGTATCTGTTTTAGGTGAACTAACATGTTTGTTTGTATGAGTCACTCACAATTAGGAATTATAAGTGAAGTATAGAAACCGGGTCATATTTCACGAATTTGTGTCCGTGGTAACATTATTTCTTCTCAAACATAGGTTCATTAGTAAGGTGTGTGGTGGTGGTGGCGGTTAGATGGAGATATGGCGCAAAAATAATAATATTTCGGCTGTAACGATAACTTCCCTTATGCACATATTTTCACTGCATCGCTATTCCCAAGGAGAAATATAATGTTAAGAACGTCAATCGTATTAACATGGAGTCAAGGGGAATTGAACATGGATATAATCGACCAAATACTCATCCTAACTGACCAGCACCCCCATCTACCGTCTTACTGATCACATAGTAAGCAATACCTATATTTACTGACCAGCACAGTCCTACTGACCAACACCAACTCCTACTAACCAGCGTTGTCAAACTCTCCGGCACAATCTAAACTGACACATATCCATTCCTACTAACCAGCACGCATTCACACCAACATAGTAACACCTGTTCTTGCTATCAAACGCCCACACCTACAGACCAACACTCAATCTTACTGACCAGAGCTCTTGCCAACTGACCAACACATTCTCTTACTGACCAGCATCCACACCTGCTTGCCAGCACCCACACCTACCATTCAATTTTCATAACACATCTTTTAGAATCGGGGTTTTCAATTCGTTTCGAAACTTCCAATTGAAAAATTCAGTGTCTTTATCTTCTGCTTTTGCCGACACTAACTCCCAACTTGTTTTAGAAGTCGAAGCGACCACTAAAGCTAATTTTGAAAATGTATCAGTGAGACAAGACAAATATTTGGATGAAGGTAAGTGGCACACATTCACTAAATTAGTTCTCCTTTGATGATCGATTCATATTACCTTTGTTTGACTTCTTGGCAACTGTCGTTAAAATGGTTTCTGTATCGTGTACGTCAATTGCTCTTTCAACCATTGTCGTACATCATTGTTACGGATATCTGTATCACACATAATTTTACAATATCGTTTTATTTGATTCGTTTGGGTTAAAGACTATATTCTTACAACTGGTTTTATAACACTACATTATGCACTTGAAAGGTGAGGTCACGTCGCGTGTACAAAACTATTATTTTCATTCATAAATCAAGGTCGAATTGCCAAGATCATGTCAACATCCTACTTTGGTCGAAATGGGCCATCAGCGTTCAATGCAGATCAGGATATCATCACGTGATCCTAGGATAACTTCTGTATTGTTGATATATCATGACCGCCCTAGCTGCTCATTGACTAAATTATCAAAAAGTAAAGTGTCCACTGTTAAGATATTACGCAATATTAAATAATTTAAACACCTAGCATTATATTCCTATCAGTTCGAATTCTTTAATTCCTGCTTGTATAGTGGTTATATAAATGAATTAAACACGCAGAGTTCTTATCCTTCAGTTATATATCAGTCATTTTAGAGTAAGAGGGATCAAGATCTATTTATTTATTGTTATTAAAGTTGCAGAGCTGAATCATTTATTTTAAACAAATTGTACCTTACTAGATAATTGGATATTGGTTAATTTAGTTGGATTACCGTGAAACAATCAAGGACATATGTGACATTCGACTTTCACTGGATTTACCTTGAGGTGAAACTTCTGGATATTAGAACAGTGATTCTTTTCTGGTGCTAGCACATAAGCACATTGGAACCATCATTCGCAATACTTTTGGAGCATTTCCGAATTACTGTGAAATTGACAGTACATTTATGAAATGATCTAGGAAGTCATACGATACTGTAAGATTTTTTAAATAATTATTTCACTTTGTTTGACTTTATGTCTTAGGAAATAAATTTACATTTAGGATTATAGAATGTTTATTGAGTTTTACCTTTTCTTGATAAGAAATTTAAGCTCCTAGAACGTAAAATACATGGAAACCTATGCGCTTGAATTTAACTTTGGCAGCACGATACAAGTTATATTTCTTTTGCAGTCAGTAGTAGTGGTCTAAGGTTGACAATGCCCGGGGTGGGAGTGGGAGACAAGCGCCCCAATCCGCCAAAAATGCCCCATATGGCTTGCGTCTCTGATTGCCTCTGTCAACTAAAATCCAGCTCCTGGCCTTCGCGAGTGGCTTAGATTTGAAGTCCGGCAGACCACGTTTTCCACTAACAGGAGAAGGGGTGAAGGTGGGCCACTGGCGCCTTAAAACCAGTTGCTTCGGGTAGATGTGACTCGTAAACCTTGGATGGTAGCTCATCTAGGAGAAGGAAAACTCCGATTCCAAACCTCTGCTGCCTAGTGGCTATACCCACTCATGGGAACGGCTAAGGGAGTAAACCCCGACAGAAAATCCGGAGACGGAGTCCCTAAGGCGGTCTGACATTGACTTAACGTCATTTCGGCAACTCCTGCGACGCCGTTGGTGCCAAGCTGTATCGGCATTCGTCGTTCCCTTGGGCCCACCAGCTGCGTGGAGAGGGGGATCTGCTGCATGGACAACAGCTGATTCTCCATACCACCCTGCCCAGGCTTCATAGCTCTACTGGAGAGGACACTCCAGCGTCGTCGTACGGCGTCGGCACAACACGAGAAGTAGCGGTTTACCGGTTCTAAGTCAAAGCTCGATTGGCGTGGAGCTTGGCGCCAGGGGTTACTTCTGACGGTGGGAGAGATCACCAGGTCTCACTGGACAGCTACCGCCCGCCTCAAGCTGGGCAGCCCCCAGTCAGTAAGGTGCTGCCCGCCATGGCCTGCCTGCTTCACTGGGTGCGTGGAGCTTAGAGAACCATCTCGACAAGTGGGCCACAAAACTCCGCACCAGGAAAGACTAAAGAAAGAAAAAAGAAGACTTAAAATTCTTCGTTTTGCAACCTGGAACATCAGGACCATGTGTCCTGGATTGACCGCTGACCTACAGCAGATCGACGATGCACGAAAGACTGCCGTCATTGACAGAGAACTCTCCCGACATTGCCAGCCTCCAGGAGACCCGACTGGCTGACAGCGGCACCATCAGGGAAGCCAATTACACATTCTTTTGGCAGGGGATGCCCTAGGATGAACCTGTGCAGCATGGTGTAGGCTTTGCCGTAAAGAACATGCTAATCGCCTTCATTGAACCTCCATCATCAGGTACTGAGAGAATCCTTGCCCTCCGGCTGTCAACATCCTTATGCCCGGTCAACATCTACAGCGTGTACGCCCCAACCCTCTGCTCCACCCACGAGGAGAAAGACAAGTTTTATGAGGCTTTGGATCAGGCAATATCCAGTATTCTCAACAATGAAAGCCTTTACTTACTAGGAGACTTCAATGCTAGAGTGGGAGCTGACCATGAGGCCTGGTCCACCTGTCTCGGCTTTTACGGAAGGGGCAATATCAAAGAGAATGGTCAGCGACTGCTAGAGATGTACTGTTCACACAGCCTATGTGTGACCAACACTTTCTTCAAATGCAAGGAGATCCACCAGGTGTCCTGGAGACACCCACGCTCGCGCCACTGGCACCAGCTAGACCTCGTCATCACCAGGCGTGCAGAACTAGCCAGTGTCCTCCTCACCCGGAGCTACCACAGTGCCGATTGCGACACGGACCATTCCCTCGTGGCCAGCAAGGTGCGAATATTACCCAAGAAGCTGCACCACGCCAAGAAGAAGGGTCACCCACGCATCAACACCTGCTGTTCAAGCAGCCCAGAGAAAACAAAGCAGTTCATCAGCAAACTGAAGGAAGCCCTCACCAAAGTGACACGTGATGACACCATTGACTCCAAGTGGTACCATATCCGTGACTCTGTGTACAATTCAGCCATCACAGCTTGCGGGAAGAGGGAGCGAAAGAATGTCGACTGGTATGAGGCAAACTGGGAGGAGATGGAGCCCGTGACTGAGGCAAAGAGGAAAGCCCTCCTGGCATACAAGGCTACACCTAGCCCCAGAACACTACAAGTCCTCAGGATTGCAAGGAACAATGCCCAGAAGACCGCCCGCCGCTGTGCCAACATCTACTGGCTGGACCTTTGCAACTGTATACAAACAGCTGCCGACACCGGGGATGCAAAAGGAATGTACGAGGGTATAAAAAAGGCGACAGCCCCCTCCCAGCTACAAGACTGCCCCCTCAAGTCCAAGACGGGCGAAGTCACCACAGACCATGGGAAACAACTGCAGCGATGGGTTGAGCACTATCTCGAGCTATATGCAACCCAAAACAATGTCACTGGAACTGCCGTGGACGCCATTCCAGACCTGCCTGTCATGGAGGAGCTAGACACACGGCCCACCCTGGAAGAGCTCGGAAAAGCCATCGAGTGCCTTGCCTGTGGAAAGGCTCCTGGAAGCGACGGCATTCCGCCTGAAGTCCTCAAGAGCGGAAAACCAGCACTGCTCCAGCCCCTACACATACTCCTCTACCTTTGCTGGGAACAGGGATACATCCCACAGGATATGCGTGACGCCAACATCGTCACTTTGTACAAAAACAAAGGAGACCGTAGCGACTGCAACAACTACCGGGGCATCTCCCTCCTCAGCATCGTCGGAAAGGCTTTCGCCCGCGTTGCCTTGGCGCGCTTGCAGATCGTAGCCTCCCGCGTCTACCCAGAGTCTAAGTGTGGATTTCGAGCAGGCAGGTAGACATGATCTTCTCACTACGTCAGCTGCAGGAGAAGTGTCGCGAGCAGCAGATGCCCCTCTACATTGCCATCATAGACCTGACGAAGGCGTTTGACCTGGTTAGTCGGAGTGGACTCTTCAGACTCCTGCAGAAGATTGGCTGCCCCCACGTCTGCTTGCTGTCATCATGTCGTTCCACGAGAACATGCATAGCACAGTGTGTTTCAATGGCACAACATCTGAAGCAATAGCAGTCATCAGCGGAGTCAAACAAGGTTGTGTCCTTGCGCCGATGCTCTTTGCCATCTTCTTCTCCATGCTTCTCCAGTACGCATTCAAGGACTGCAGCGAGGGAGTGTACATCCATACTATGGCTGACGGCAAACTGTTCAACATCGCCCGTCCCCGTGCTAAGACTAAAGTCACAGAGGTACTCATCCGTGAATTGCTCTTCGCCGACGATGCAGGCTTGACATCACACACGGAAGATGGACTTCAACAGGTGGTATGCCACCTCTCCCATGCTTGTAAGGAATTTGGACTGACCGTCAGTTTGAAAAAAACGAACGTCATGGCGCAGGACGCAGACTTCCCTCCCTCTGTCACCATCGATGGGTACAACTTGGAAGTTGTCGAGAACTTCACATACCTCGGGTCTAACATCTCCAGCTCACTCTCCATTGATTCTGAGGTGAACAGCAGGATTGCCAAGGCAGCAGCAGTGATGGCAAGACTTAACCAGAGAGTGTGGAACAACCCCAGCCTCACCGAGAAGACCAAACTGCGTGTCTACCAAGCCTACGTGCTCAGCTCACTTCTCTACAGCAGCGAAACATAGACCACCTACGCAAGACACGAGAGGAAACTCAACAGTTTCCACCTGAGATGTCTGCGGCGCATTCTGCACATCCAGTGGCAGGACAAAGTACCCAACACAGAGGTTCTAGAATGAGCCAACATGAACATCATGTTCTCCATTCTCAGCGAGAGGCGCCTTCGCTGGCTTGGCCATGTCAAGAGAATGGACCCAGGGCGCATTCCCAATGACCTGTTATATGGGGAGTTAGCAGAAGGTGCACGACGAACTGGACGACAACATCTGCACTACAAAGATGTTTGCAAAAAGGATATGAAGACGGCAAACATCAATGTCAACGACTCGGAGAGCTGTGCAAACAACCGTTCCAGCAGGCGTCTAGCTGTCAGGCAGGGAGTTCAAAACGCAGAGGAAGAGAGAAAAATAAAACAAGCTGAAAAGAGAGCTAGAAAGAAGGATAAACAAAAGCTTACTTTGGAGCTACGCCATCGTCTCCCGTAGACGGACGAATGCCAAGAAAGTCAGTAGTATGGACAGGGTTGTTATAACTTCCCGCCTGAAGTGTGACCATACTATCAGTAAGTCATGTTCGAATGGTTTTGGACTGCCACGCATTACGTATCCAAGGAGCGCTAGGAGTGTGTAAAGAGGCACCACTGAAGTCATACGTTCTTTTTAACATCATTTTATTGAATTATTTTGTTTCACTTCTCTCCTAATTGCTTCCTTTTCTTCGTTCTCCAAGAGATGGTGTCGGCATCACCTCTATCTCACTCAGGCTTTCATTTATTATCGAACCAGTGTAGGTCAAGGTGTCCGCATAGTTACAGAGATATGAGATAGAGTTGCCTGAGTAGATTATATGTGATTCTCTCATCTTCTCTCTTTCTCTTCCTTATATGTGGTTGTGTCTGTGGTCCTCTTTGGAGCTGATTTTGTTTTCATTTACCTTCCACTGTAATCAATCTTATGAAATTTCTAAGACCAGGCTTAGTAATCCTGTCTAACGTTTTTTGGTGAAACAGTTGAAGATGGTCCAATAAGTGTCGATATCGTTGCGATTTTCCTTATCTGACATTTCTGCTCAATCCATCGACGAGTGTAAGTGTGCCAGATATGTGTTATTATGATTGGGTGTTAAGTGAAGTATGCGTAGTTCGTACAAGCGGTGGAGTTCCATCTTCTATTGTAATAAATTTTCTACTTCACTGAGACGTATTTTTAAATTTTAAACACAGTTAGAACTTTTTAAAATTAAACCCGTATTTGACTTGATAAGCAAACTGTGATTTATATGGTGAATTGTTTACTCTGGGCTATCAACAGATGCACGATTATTTTTTGAACATACGAATGCAAATACTAATAAAACAGATCTAGACGTTTTAGTACAAACTGATGAAAGGATCGTTTGCGAGTGATTGAAGTTCAGCACAACATATGCTGGTCAAAAGCGGATAGAAGCTAAACAAAGAAAATATATGTACTGCAATAAATATTGAAATTCCACTAACGATGTCACCTCGTTTTATTCCTATGCATTTTTTGTTTGTATAATTTTGTATTATCATTATCATTATCATTATTATTATTATTATTATCTAAAAATGTGTAGGATCATTGAGTTTGATTCAGTAGGATCTATATATATTTCGATCTATATGTCTAAGTTCGTTTTGTCTGTCTATCTGTCTGTCTGCGTGTCTGTGTGTGTGCGTGTGCGTGTGTGTGTGTGTGGATGGGTAGACCGATGGATGCATGCATGCAGTTAGGTAGGGGGTCGGCATGTGTAAAGCGTAACTTGTATACAATCGATTCACGTCTGTTACAAACTGAGATTTCTCGATAGAAATGATGACGTTATCTAACAACGGTCGTCAAAGGGACTAATACAGTCAACACTATTTTTAGATATAATGTAAAAAATAAATTTATGGACAGAATCAAAGTTAAAGAATCTATCTACCTACCTACCTACCTACCTACCTACCTACCTACCTACCTACCTATCTATCTATCTATCTATCTATCTATCTATCTATCTATCTATCTATCTATCTATCTATCTGATATAACCTAAATGGCTTGAGTATTATTTGTCACGTATTTCAAAGAATCGGAGAGGAAATCTTAGGGTAAATCCACTCCCCCCCCAAAAAAAGAAAAAAATAAAAAAAAATAACACAAACAATAACAACAACAACAACAACAACAACAAAGAGAAAAGAAAAAACAATAACAAGAAAATAACGCGCAAAACAAAAAAAAAAAAGAAGAAAAAAAACCAGGACAGACGATCAATGGAAATAAATGTCAAATCAGATTACAAACAAAATCCAATGTTTCAACCTTATTGTCTTTTCTCAATCTGGAATTAATTTATATCCACTATAATGTGTACTAAGGCAGTGTAGATTTCAGGTTTATATGCTCCCTGGTTATTTTCCCCTGTAAAGCAAGTTTCATATTTCTTTGCTAACAATGCATAACCTTTCAGATTTAATGGATGACATTAAACTATATTAATTTAATTAAATGGTAGTTGTCTTGACTTACTGCAAATAGTAATAATTATTTCAATATGATACCAGGCTTTTGTTACCATACAATGATTTCTATGTGGCGGCGTTTCGGGCTCCACGTAAATTTTATTGATCGCAAGAGAGAAGAATCCATTATTTTACTCAAGAAGAAAACTATTCTAATCAATATAAAATGGTTTTCGTTCGAGATATACACCTAATTACCTGTTGATTAAAATGACATTTTATACGTGCCCTTTGTTCATCAAAGCCGGGTTTGGATAAAATTATTATTTCCACAGGAAATGTTCATTTCATGTACTCCAGGGATTTTATCGGTGAAATTATAATCTCTGTTTCGCAGGCTTAATATTAAGATTAGTATCTCTGGTGAGCTTTTAGCGATGGCATTACAATCCAAGACGTGTTATAGTGTGAGCAAGGTATCATTCGAGATAATTTCGAACGTTATTTAAAGTAATGCAGTGGGTAAAGTTTATTACGTATATCAAGTCATATTACTTCATCAGTTTTCCTCACTTATCCATATAATGTTTGTTTTTTAATAGCAATTGCACAAGAATTCACACTTAACAAAGCAGATTTTGAAGGCAGTCTGCATTTCAATTATGCACGCATCATCAAATTATTAGAATATATATCTTTACCTGAAATTTATTTGTATCAAAGATTTGCATGTATTAACAAATGTAGACAAATGTAACCTATAACGAAAACTTTGAACTGGAAACCCGTAATATTGTTAAAATTCGCAGTGGTATCCACGTCTCCAGGAATTAGCTCTGCCTCCCATCTACACCATATGTGATTAGGCAGATCTTTATAGGTACATCTAATAATGGATCCATGGGTGTTCGGTGTTATCGATATTTTAATTCATACATAGCTGCCGAATAATGGGGTCATCATTCAAATAAATATAGACCTGTCTCTAATGTTTGTAAATTTCGATCTATTTAAGTTAAGCTCATTGACTGAGTGACTTACGCAGAATGTGCCTTAATGTTTGCAAATCTACCACCACCAGTACCCCTTCCCCAAGAAAAGAAATCTGCTCGAAACAGGAACCTGTCACGAACATCATGTTCGCTGGATTTCAATTAAAGTATTGCAATTGATTTGGTGTTCTATATTTCACCCCTACTTAATTTAAATGATGTTATTTTTGTTCCCAATTTGTTGTTTCATTTTTAACCTTGTAATTAATCATTATACTTCACTTTGGTTATCAAGCAGAACAATGTTGGTTGGAAGGAATTATTTATTGATCCACATCGGATACCTAACAGATCAGGTTAAACACAGAAAAAATAAATTCTTTTTTAGTATTCGCTTAAGTTTCTTAGTTCATTTCCGTCTTTCGCATGAACAGATTAATTATATTGCTAATTCGGCCGAGTTCACAGCAACTGTATCCATTCAAAAGCAAAACAACTTTAACGCAAAATTCAGATCCCGATGGTGGGGTTTAGTTATTCAACATAAATGCATAATTCAGGATTATTTTTACTTACTTTTCTTAACAAAGAAAGAGGGTCGAAGTCAAAATCGCTCCTTGTAAATGCAGCTTTAAAATAGGTATGTACCCAATGGACATATTCACATCTTATCCCTAAGGTTAAAGGAATCAGAAAAAATAAACGTAGTTTTCGATTCAGCTTTGATTTACAATTGCTTTTATAAACAATAATTAATAGACGAAATTTTAGAAAGAAAAGGAAACTGTTACTTGTTTATGATCTTACAAAAACGTAACAAGAAAATAGTAAAGACAACAAGCCTTGAAAAATTTAACAAATGATTTATTTCCCTAGAAAAACAAGGTAAAAATGAGAGGAATACTTACGGTATTACCAATCAAATCCCCATAAAATCCAAGAATTAAAAAAATAGAAGTCCTAGAAACAACAAGTCCTAACTAAATGGAAGGTGATGACGTATTTTATGGTCAGCGTCGTACTGATTTACAACAGTTCTTTGTTGAATCACAGAAAATAATATTCCGATTTGAATTCTGTATAAATTTCGATAACTGCCTTTGTCCAAGAATTAAATTTAGAGCACAGTATTTCCAGGGAAAACAAACTTGAAATCCAAATAAATTGAAGAAAACAAAATAATCAGCCTAAAATCTGGTCACAACATAAAACACTTTAACTTCTCTACTGTTAAGGCATGTAATGGAATTTAAAAAATTAAACTAACAAACAAACAATTAAATTAAATTAAATCAAACATAAATTAATCCCTTAAAATTGTAATAGGGATAAGATTGGCCGGATCACCAAGAGTGATTTTGAACCCTTCGACATGAATGGTTTACAATTCTCCATAATAAAATCAGACTGAGGTTTATTGGGCGTAAGAAATGTATTGCTTTCAATACATGACCGTGACCGTGACCTTCTAGAAATAAGAGCATTTGGAATAGGTCTGTCTTGATGCTTATTTTTCAATATGTAGCAATCAGAAATAACGTGTCCTTTCTTCTTTTCATAGGTACACGTAGGAAGAGGCAAGGATTTTTTTTTATCAAGCTTATCAGAAAAATGAGTTCTAAAAGTTGTGCCACATTGAGATTTAGAAGGCTTGTATTAAGCTGAAATACTTGTCTGCCTAAAGACTGCTGAGTGGAAGTCCTGTTTGCAAAGACAACTTTATGAGCTAAGGAATATTCGTCAGCAGCACGAGCAGCATTTTCCAAGGTTTCGTCAAGATAAGTTTTTACGTCAGTATGGACACAGTTCTTAAACTCTTCAAGTAATACAAGTTTTCTAAGACAAGATAATCTTGTTCAACGTTCTTGTCTAAGCACAAAAGAAAAATACCAAATAACTGCTCTTTTTCTCTTGCAGATTCGAAATGAGTTTGTCCAGCTTCTTTTTTTATAGCTTCTGACATTTCGCCGATGACCCACAGGGACTAACTCATAATGCTTTAAGATACATTCCTTAACCACATCATAGTCAGCACTTTGCGTGTGAGTATGTGTGTGTGTGTGTGTGATTTAGATTTTTAACGTAGCTTTAACAATTTTTCAGTCATATAGCCACGATGTCTGCAGTGTGGCAGTTTATAGTGATGTCTAGCACTGGGGCATCATACCGCAGACATGTAGCATGATGTCCCACGCAGTCACATTATCCTGACACCAGGCCGACCAGTCCTAACACTAACCTCTCAATGCTGAGCGCCAAGTGAGGCAGCTGTTAGTACCATTTTTGTAAGTCTTTGGTATGACTCGGCCGGGGATCGAACCCACGACCTCCCGCATCCGAGGCGGACGCTCTAACCACTAGGCCACCGGAGCGGTCAGCACTTTGCTGTATTGACAGTGAATGGTAACTATCACTAGCTTTACCAGAAAGTACATATTGTAATAATAAAATCCAAAGCGCCCTTGACCATTTCAAATTTTCCGCAATTTTTTCAAAAGGAGGAAAATATTTGTCTACTACTTTTTGTCTGAAAGTGGGCACTAACCTAATATTCTTTGTAACATCAAAACTTGAATTTGTATCTAAAGTAGGAGTGTGCTTTTCATTTGCCCATCCTATTTATTTTATTCTAAACTGATAGTATCTCCTTCCTTCTCCTCTTGCATTTGCATATGTCGTTCTCTGTGTCTCTGTCTCTGTGTCTCTGTCTCTATGTGTGTCTCTCTGTCTCTCTCCCTCTCTCTTCCTTTTCTAATTGCTTTTGTTTTTCTTCTTTATATTTCTGTAACTGCATTTGTTTTTCCTCTATCTGAAGGTGAAGTTGCCTTAACTCCAATTCAATCTTGTATTTAATTCTAATTCTTTTTCTGTATGTCAGAGTCTGATACAGACTTACTGATCAAAAGCATAGCACTTTTATCCAAAACACTCTTTTCTACCAAATACTGGACCAAAGTATTTTTTTATTTCCTGCTTTGTAAAGGAAGCTTTTGTCTCAGAAAGATAATATTTTTTGGCAAGTTGGATCAATTCATCAAGTATTCTAACTGTTTCTGAGTAGGATTTGAAAGAAAGACTTCCACTTTTGATTACATAGTAAAATAAGCTACCTGATTTCAATAAAGATTTCAAAGATGTAAAATAATACTTGGGATTTAAACAAATTTAGAAACTAGGAAAATTTAAATTTCAAAAACAAAGTTTTCTGAAGTATTTTAGCCAAACTTCATATATCCCAATGACGAGCAACCCCAATGTTCTTTGTTAAGTGTTTAGGCTGTTACAAACGTAACAAGAAAAAAAGTGAAGATAACAAGCTTTGTCAAATTTAACAAATAATTTATTTCTCTAGAGAAAACAAGGTAAAAATGAGAAATAGAACTTACGGTTTTACGAATCAAATCCAAAAATAACCCAAGAATTAAAAAAAAGAAGTCCTAGAAACAAAAAGTCCCATTGAAACTGAGTTCGAATCAAGATGAAATCCATAATGGAAGGCGATGACGTATGTTGTGGTCACTGTGTGTGTGTGTGTGTGTGTGTGTGTGTGTGTGTGTGTGTGTGTGTGTGTGTGTGTGTTGGATTTTAACGTAGCTTTAACGATTTTCCAGTCATATCGCTACGATGTCTGCAGTGTGACAGTTCATAGTGACGTTTAGCACTGGGGCATCATGTCGCAGACTAACAAACTTGAAATCCAAATAAATTGAAGGAAACAAAATAATCAGCCCAAAAACTGGTCACAACATAAAACACTTAACTTCTCAAGCATTAAGTCAAGTAATGGGAAAAAAATTAAAACTAACAAACAAACAATTAAATCAAAAATAAATAAAATAAAATATGCATAACAAAAACAAAACAATTACACGAAAGTTTTTATTTTCCAACTTAGAAACAAGACTATTGACTTTTGTATCCGTAGCTAGGTCGATTAGAGGAAAACAACATGTTGGCGGGACACTGGCTTCAACCGCTACAGGTTTGATAAATATTTGTAATTGTTTCGTGATTACACCTATCTAAATCTGAAGATATTCTAATGTTTCTTGACTCCTTTTGTATGATGTATGTTGTTTCCTATTTTGTCAGTGAATTACCTTCACACAGTATGTATTTTTATATTAATGCATATTAAAAACACGTGAACTCGTTACTACCTTTTTTAGATGATAACAGTTAAATCAGTTAAAAATATAAACTTTTAAACACTACTTGGTCCAACTTTACATACCTACACATTATTTTTTAATGAATTCATGAATTTTTTTTTTTAATGAGTTGAAATTCATAAAAGTACACATCCAGCTGTATAATGTACACTCTCCGCCATAGCCTCTAAATCAGTGACTCTGCTATATGGTTATGTACCATCCAATTTTGGATATTATCCCTACGCCGAGCAACTCTGAGGTCACGTCTGTATATTAAGAGCAATAAATTAGTTCCATCCACGTGACCACATTGCTTTGTTAATTTTTATTGCTTACTGAAATCAGTCTAATTTATCTCTTGGAAGTAATTTTAAACTAGGTACAATTATTTCAAGAAAGTGTCTTACTATGTGTTTTTTTTTTTTTTTTGTTTTGTTTGCAAAGGCGTAAAATTGCCGATGCTTATTGAGGGACTTCTGGTCTCCAATCTGTGCAAATTGCAAAGCTCTTAAATTTAGGAGATAAATAAATCTTGCTTGTATTCCGCAATCACATAATGCATAAATAGAAGTAATCGTCTTTTTTATATATATAAAAAATAATAATAAAAAATTACGAAGTTTGGATGTATAGTAAAATACTGATTACAGGGAGGCAATCTCTTGACAGAAGGGAGTTAACTTATACAATACACAAATAGAGAATTGTTATCAAAGCTTAAAAAAAAACAAGTTTATATTTTGCTAAATCTTCGATACATTGACGCGTCGTGCTAGAATATACTGACAGTATATTGATGCCACATACTATATTATACTGTCAATATATTTACGCCATATACTATATGCACGATAAATTGACGCTACATACGATATTGACGCCACATACTATAATATTGTTGTTGTTGTTGGGTTTAACGCCATTTTGCAGCACATGATAGGCTATACATGGCGGCCAGTATTAATGGTGGAGGAAGAACCAGAGAAAACCCCGGAAAGACCCACCGACCCACGAGAAGCTACTGGCAAGCTTTCTCACATACCCACATTGGCTGAATCTTAGACTCGAACCGCCGCAGACAGAGGTGAGATGGCAGTGATCCGTAACGAAGAGCGCTTTAGACCACTCGGCCACTCGGGGCCCCCATACTATAATATCATGATATCTTAACATCACATACTTTAATATCTTAACGCCTCATACTATAATACGTTGATAGTATACTGACGCCGCATACTATAATATATTTACGCCTCGCATAATAATATATTGATATAACGTATGAAACTTAGATCTCATGAATATTATTTAAATCTATTACTGTTATGTATTCTTCTGCAACATACAGTCGAGGATAATAAAATGTTTTGATTTTTAGAATATATTGAAATCTTTTTCAAAGCTGAAAATGAATAAATGATTGTAAATTTACAAAATGAATGCACAATTGTAAATTCATTAATACACATTAAATGTATTCATGTGAAATGTGTCTAAACACGCTGCCCAGGTTCGTTCGCTGTCAGGACATGGTAAACGTATTGCACCATTTACCATACTGTTTCACTAAATACAATTTGCATGGTATAATTAAAATCATGACAATCTCTTTTAATGACCCGAACCAAAATCCCCAGTTTGACACAAAATTGTCTTTTTCCGTTATTTGTTCTAATTTCTTATTGTAAACGAATGTTCACTGTTTTATGCCTACACTATTTCCAGAATATCGTCCTGCAATTGTCTCAGAGTGCTCGGGACTTCAGGTGCGTTTGCGTAATTGGTTCAGCTTAATCTTGTTCCCATTAATGGTCTTACGTTTTATGATCGTTTGCATCACATGCGCATGTGCTTGTTTAATGGGGTTTTGATGCTTTTATGAAGTGAAAGATAATACATTTGTGAGCCTTGGTAGATCAGTTGGTAAAATATCGGACATGAAATCCAAGGGTCGTGGATATCAGCCCTGGCCGAGGGTCGTGGATATTCAGTTCTGGCCAAGGGTCGTGGATATTCAGCCCTGGCCAGCTTGGTTACAAGATAGAGCTATATTCAGGACTATTTCTTTTACTCTGTGCAAACGATACTGTTGTATTTTCCGATAACACAGGATCTATGCACACAAAAAAACTTGGCGTAGTCTTTAATTTCAACAAAAAAAATTATAAACATATCATTAACACAAGCAAAACCAAAATTATAATTTTTGGGAAATATAGAAACAGAAGAAATCTGATGTTCAAATTAGGGGATTCGCAAGATGAAATTTTCTGAAATTATATGTATTTAGGGCTGATCCTAACGGAGAATAGTAGATATTTGTTTGAATTAAGAACATAATTAGTCAAGCCAGGAAAGCTATGTAACTTTTCAAGAAAAGAATATTAAATCTGAACATGCCTGTTGGTTCATCATTGTAACGTAATGAGTTTGTTAGAGATTAATTACATTAAATATAACCTGTCTTCCCCAATATATCAATATCTTGTTACTCAAGACAGAAGCTCATTACAAGTTACATACCGCTACAAACGATGTAGTAAACTATAAATAATTACCCGACTGAGCTGTCAAAAACACGCTAAAATTCAGGAACAAAGACGGAAATTACTGCGCCTGAAATAAAAAAAAGACCCATTACATTCGATTCTAAATCAAAGATTGGCATAAACTAAACATGCAAGAGATTAAACATGTAATACAACGTGTAAATGCTTATCAATCTAATATCAATAATAGCCAATGCATAAGGTGATTATTACGCAAATGAAATGGCTGGATTTAAATTAAATCTCGTTTATCAATAAGCACGACGATTTCGTATTCATTATTAGTAACAGAATATGGATGCATAAGAATTGTTGAAAGTTTTAATTATTTTGAACCAGTGTTTATTTTTTTTTTCTAATTAACGAATTATATTTTAAAATTTCTAACTGGAAGTAATGAAATCAATCTATAGCAGCACACAAAGGAAAATTCATTACTCAGGGATGCTCGTAAAATTTTATGGGAGAGAATAAAGAAAAGCCCGTAGAGAAACTAATACAAAAGAGATAGGCTGAGGTCAAATTTGCTTTGTTGTATCGCATTTTAACGGGAAAAAAAATTTAAGCGTTAAACTTAATGCACTCGACATAAGCAAAAAATGTACAAGTACAAATGGAAATGTTTATATTACCGTTCTTTATTTTCTTAATTATTTCTCTTAATGATTTACATGTTAACGAAAGTTGAAAGCCAAGTAGGGTGTTCGGGTCATATCACTTCGGAATTAAAACTAAATTACATGCCCAATACCTTGAACGACGATAACTCCTTCACTTATTTAACAAAGTTGATTTATAAATCACATATGACACCCTGTGAAACACAAGAACCTACCCAGGACATTCCTAATTTTAAAAGTCTGAAATGTAAGTGTTCAACAATGTCATGCTGATTAATAAAAATTCAAACTAAATTTTCATATAAAGAGAAATATTTTCCATTTCCAATGTCAACGATATGTCCTACACTAGTCAAAATAAGATGTGTGTTATTTAAATAGATAGATAAATAAATAACCAAATAAATAATAAAATTTTATTTTGTGAAGATTTTTTTTTTTGTGTGAAGATAAATGGTAGTCTTAAATGTGGACTAATCACACAAAAATCAAGCCTGTCAATTAGTAAAATAGAAATACCTAATTAAGCTAGGTTGCCTCTTTCACTTCCATAACTTTAGCATCGTACATTTTCCTGTTGATAACTGAAAATGTTCAATGCCACATGGTTGAACATAATGATCCATCTTTATCAACATTAAAATACCAAAATAGTTATCTGCAACAATCCCACTACCTTTCCAGAAACATTTTATTTTTTTATTTGCTGGACAGATTGAGTGTACGTGCGCTACCATTTGCTCTGCATGCTAATTAAACGATCTAGTTCATGCTAGTCAAAATATTTCGTTAAATTTAATTTGACTTTTCTCTGAACACTAATAATTACTATCACTTCAGTTCATCATATAATTAAAGTTTCTGGTTTGATTTGAGTTTTGTTGTTTGATGTTTTACTGATGGTAGCATGATATACTATAGTTCTAGCCCACCCTCCTATTTGTTTGTACCCCCTACCGATTTTAGAAAAGAAAAACACCAATGATATGAAATAACGCACAGATCTTAGCCATTTCTTTCATTAATTTATAATTTATAACCTGATTGACGCTAAAGGGTCCCTAGCAGTGTCAAATTATTAGCCTTTCAATGCAGGCAGAACCTTATGATGTAAGCAAGCAAACAGACTGCTCTCATTCCATTTCTGGTTTATTGGATAGTCTATATCAGCAAAATCTGTGATGTTTGCGTCCAATATTTTCAACGTAAAGTTTAATATTCCTAAAACAAATTGAACAAATAAATAGAAGGAACTCTTGTAAACATCTGTTCAATGAGCTGCAAATCCAAAATGTCCGGAACTGTTGAGATGTTGAAAGAAGACGAACTAAATCACATCTGTGCTTGAAACACAGACTGGCTCATTCAAATATGGCGACTGTGCTGCTAAAGAAACTCCCATTTGATTCGAAACGCCACATTAGCAGTGTTTGGGACACCCTGGCGACAATCAGGTTAGAACTTATAAATCAATGAAAGAAATGGCTAAGTTTTGTACATTTTTTATGTCCTTAAAGCCTTATGTTTTTAAAATCAGTGGTGGTGTACCAACATACGGGACGGTTTGAGAATAGAATAATCGATCTCGCTGGCAGTTGAAAAGTGTTATGCCATCGTAGAAAAGGCGTTTATGGAGGCTAGGGCATTGGCTTCAAGGCTGTTAAATTGTTGCTTTCAAAACGATATGTATGCATTTCAATCTAAATAATGCACGTGTATACAATTCATAGTTATCTACTTACAGGTCGAATATAATAAAGCGTACATAGTGTTACATCGGGGGTGCGGGCTGAGGATGAACTGGGTCTACATTAAGAATGAAAACAGAACCAATATAATCCTTTATATGCCTCGATACATGATTAAAAACCACACTAGGGTCAGGATTTTGTGTCGATACTAGGTAAAGTCTCTTCTGTGACACAGATTTTTATCCCGCAAGTGGAATTTTCTTTTCCAAAGCGATGCATAATGAATCAATATTCTGTCACATTGCTGAACGAAAATTAAAGTTCGAAGTCAAAATTGCGCATTATGAACACTTTTACATTTTAAAACAGCAAACATCCACTAAAAAGGTACTCATCTTTTGACAGAGTATACAGTTAGGTTTATAACGATTTTATAGTTACAAGCTGAAAACTATACAGTGTAAACTTTTACTGATGTTTAACCTTATTTTAGCGTTCAAAGAAAGTTAATTAAAATTTCTAGGGCAATGACAAATACGCGGCGTAAAATATGTATACCGTTGATAGCTTGTGCAATGATAATAGTGTGAATAGGTCAGAAAATAAGGTCCACTCAGATCCAAGCTATTAATTGAGGCAGACTAAAAATAAAGGTATACTCTTTGATTCAAGTTTGTTCTAGAATATGCTGAACATCATAAATAGAAAATGAACAATGTCAAATAATGCTCAGGTGATGGTGATAATCAGTGATGTTTTGTTACTTTGTGACCTGTAATCTCGCAGAATATGATCAAAACTGTCCCTTAGTAAGGATCAGGGTCACGTGTGAGGCAGGATAAGAACTTTCCGCATTGTAGTTCCGCACGGAAATCTTTACCAATGCTAATAAGAAATATGAACAACAGTGTTTTCTTCAGCTTGAAAAATGTGCAGATCCTTTGCGTATTGAAGCCATAAGAATCAGGGTTTTATTTAGACATAAGCCAAACAAACTACAGCTGGATTTTTTCATAAGCCAAACAAGCTACAGCTGTATGTAAGCGTATGCCCAACAAACTAGAGCTGGATTTAGGCATAAGCCAAACAAACTACAGCTGGATTTAGGCAAAAGCCAAACAAGTTACTGCTTGATTTAGGCATAAGCCAAGCAAGTACAGCTGGATTTAGGCAAAAGCCAAACAAGCTACAGCTGGATTTAGTCATAAGCCAAACAAGCTACAGCTGGATGTAGGCATAAGCCAGACAAGCTACAGCTGGATTTATACATAAGCCAAACAAGCTACAGCTTGATTTAGGCATAAGCCAAATAAATTACAGCTGGATTTAGGCATAAGCCAGACAAACTACAGCTGGATTTAGGCATAAGCCAAACAAACTACAGCTTCATAGTCAAAAGGGGCCTATCAAATATTTCAAACTGTTTTAAAATCTGTTACAGTTTTATTATAATTTATAGTTAAGTAATAATTCAGCCTAATATATTTGCATAATATGTTCACTATTATTATCTATACAATATGTTTTATATAAATTACATAATTTACATTGTAATAATCAGCAAACAATTGACAAGTTATGTTGTTACACAGACTTATTTTCTGTTAACACTTACCGAATAGGGCCTTTACAGCTTCCCTTAGTTTAGGGACTCACTATGTCTAAAACCGGCCATGATCAGAATGAAACTTTAGACATTTCCTTACCAATGCATTCTTCCTCTTTTCTGGCACATAATAGGTGTGATATATTTATTTAGCTGATACTTATTATTTGTGAAGCAAAAGAGTCGAAGATTCATATTTTTAAAATAAACAGGAACGGATATTTAGGATTTTGTACAATTAATTGTTTCCAAATTTTCTTGTAATAAGGCAACAAAATATTTAAATTGACTGAAGCTTTTGCGAAGTGTTTTCATACAAGGGATGCGAGTCCGTTTTCAGCCTTAATGTTTTTTTACCATTTTCTGGTAGGTGATTTACTTTTGACTGTATGTTTTCCAGTTTTGAAGATGGATACAGTTTTTTCTCTTTGAAAATGTTTCTGAAGTTTTATTTTATAATCCTGCTCCATAAAACTATTAATTTTTTGTTCTTGTAGAAGTATATATTTGCATTTGGGTTTTCAACCGATGTTTCAACATAAATGCATTTATAAAACGACATTTACACATGTATTATATTTTATTATTTAAATCAAAATACATAAATAATGTAACGCATCATAATGCAGTGATAATTGTATCATGATTATTTAAGTGTGTGATACTATAATTTATATAAATACTACATTAATATTTAGCATTGAAAGACCGTAAATATAGCTGATGCCTCTTTCTCGTTGTCAAAAGAAAAGAAATACACTGACTAAAAGTTTTTTAAAAAATGGCCATTAAACAGAGATATTATTTGTATGAGAATATGTTTTTTCTTTAGAAAGTAAATAGCGTCATGTGTAAATAACTTCATGTGCAAATAATTGTATGTGTAAATAACTTCATGTGTAGAAAAGGTAACTTTTCTGTAACAAAGGATTTATAAGGCTGCCTTTTTAGGAATTATACTGCACGCTAAGCAGGTATGTACTTTGCGAAAAGTGACACAATATAATGTTTTTATTGTACATATTACGCACTTGTTCATGGTAGATAGATTTTAGCATATAAATACTTGTATTTCCACATGAAGAGATACTGCTGCAAAATACATCAGTGTGCATAAAGACCCAGAGATTCAAGACATAAGAACGAAAGGTAGATCTAAAGAGACATAGCATGGAATAAGTAGACAAGGTTAAGAAACATGGATTCAAAGTATGTTCTCCCCGAAGCATAGATCCAAAAGCATTGGACAGACAAAACTGGCGTTGCCCTCACTTTTTCGTCCAGGCCTATCTGAATCCATTGGCAGGACAATGTCTAGACGTCTAGGGACACGTCCGGATGCAATGAATGGCCATCAGACCCTACTGCACTTGAGCAGATGCCCTGTGCTGTTCACACGGCTCTTGTCATCTACCGTCACAGAAGAAAGATGAGCATCTGCTCGGCCGCCTGATCCATCAGAAAGGGCTTTCCAGAGGTAGCCATGTGTAGCTGTCCACTCTGGGTCAACAGTCACAGGTAGTACTTACGTACTCTTTCTTATTTTTATGTTTTTTGTTTCTAAGTAGCAACGCGGCAATCGAACGTAAGGGCCTAACATTCTTTTAAAGTGTCAGAAAAATGATGTTATTAGATTGACCGTATCAGATTTTCTTGCAGTGTTTCGACTTGTACCTATCGGTATAATTGAATTTGTCGGAAAGGGTCCGATATGTGATTGGTTAGAGAGATGGACTCCTGTTTCAGAAAAAAATGGACCGGGTCTCTAATTAACCAAAAATAAAAAATTAGCTCAAACAATCCAGAAATTTTGTGCGCTTTTGATGCAAACCGATCGTTTTTAATTAGTTTCTCATATGTACGACGGACAGAAGAAAACATGTATTGATTTGGAATATCCATCCATGGTAAGAGAAAGAGACGTTCCGCTTAAATTACTGGTGTTAAACGTTTTTGTGAAGGAAGGCTAAATGGTATTGTAGAAACCATCGGTAGTTTCTGTCAATATGAATACCGTAAATAGAACAAACATGAATGTATTTACTTTATGCTTTTATTAGATGTTAATGACTATTCCGCGCTTTAAAATAAATTAATTTCTCCACGGAATGCCAGATAGCCCCAAGATTATGTTTATTAACGAGATATTAAGATCATAAATAATTTCAATTGTCTGTGAAGGCAGACAGTCGGTTGAAGAAGATAACAACCGCCAATGCATTCAAAACCGTATCAGAAAGGGTTCTAAATAATAGGTGTGTCAGATGGAAGAATACTAGTTAATGCATGATCTCAGCTGTAAGTAAAGAATACTGAGGAATTTAAAAGTCTCTTCACAGTAAGTATAGTTTTTACTTTGAGATTGAATGTCCACGATACTTTTTAAAATTCTGTTCCATATTTTAGATTTTTAAGCTTCTAAACGTCAGCTCTCCATGTCATAAATGAACATTTTTAAAAAAATCTCAAACTGGTTATCAACTGTTTTAAGTTTTGAAAACAGTCAAACACGCAGCATCATTCAAAGAACACATTATTTTGATTGCTTTGTATATCAAGCCTACAGACCACACAGCTTGAGTTTCCGTTATCAGCCAATCGGAAAAGACCTTACAAAAGTAGCATCTTTTGTAATTGGGTGAAACCATATATCAAGCTTAAACTCAAGCTCAAGAACTGCATAATTGGCAGTCCTGAAATGTATTAAACATTTATACAATACCTTCTGTTCATATTCCTAATGATCTCTAGCGAATATACACACTTATACGACGAGTCTAATTGCAAACTGCACTGGATCTGTGCAGTTTGTTAATAATATCTAGTAGAACAAGCATTATAGATCCTGATCTGCAAGTGCATTATGCTATGTCAGAGCACGATCTCTGTTGTTTGTTGTATAAAGGAGTAATAATTCATTCGAGTTTTTTTAAAAAGAAGTGTTAAATTTTAAAGTGAAAGGACTATGTAGTTTCTAATTTAATCTCGTTATTGTTATTTAAAAGCGTAATGAAAAGTTGAAATGTAAGTAGTTTTTGGCTTCGGAAAGCTTAGAAATATAGTTCAGTCTATTCGTAAGTAGTGAATAGGGATACCCTAGGGACTAGGGGACTTCCATGTTAAATTAGAGGGTTGTACCCTGGGGACTATGTAAAATTTAACATTGGAGAAAAAAGTTTGTACCCTAGGGACAATGGAAATAAACATTGGGGAATAGTTCGTGGGACTGTCTAGGGACAATGGAATTTAACATGGGCGAAAGGGAATAGATGGTGGGACTGTCTAGGGACAATGGGAAATTTAACATGGGGGAATAGATTGTGGGACTGTCTAGGGACAAGGGGAATTTAACATGGGATTTTTTAAAAATAAAAAAAAAATAAAAAAGGGTAGGGAATGAAAGCCAAGGTCTTTTCGAGAGATTGGAGTGGCCCTGAAAAGGGCCTTTGGGTTTCTTCTTTTTCTAACTCTTCCACTTCTTCAACCATCTTCTCACATTTGCCACTATTCCTGTCTTCTTTTTCTCCTTTTCTGGCATCCAGTCAGGATGACCTAGAGCTCTGAACTTTTCCTGAACTTTTATCCAATTCTTATTCAGCCTCTCAAACTCTGCCTCTTTCTTTTTGTTTTCCTCATCCTTTCTTTCTTTACTCCATGTCTCCTTTATCTTCTTTACTTCTTCCACCATCACTTTTCTGATTAATTCTTCAGCTTTCTTCAGCTTTTCCAGACCTCTTTTGACAAAGGGCCAATCTAACCATTTCACCATTCCTTCCAAAAAACACCTTACTTCTACAACATTATCCAAGGCCTCTTTTAACATTCCAATTTTGACATATGGAGGATTAATAAACCCTCTCAACTTCTTCACTTCTTCTTTTATTAACTCCTCTATCTTCTCCCTGGCTACTTTTAGTTTGTTAGCAAAGTCTAGACTGTTTCTTATCCTCCATTCTCTTTCAGTTCTTTCCACTACATATTCACTGTCTATCATCCAGTAGTATGTTTCCTTTAAGTTGTTGAACAGGTCAGATACAGCTACCATTTTCTTTCCGTTATTCCGTAGAATGGTGGGAATGACGAACGTTGTGGGTCCTTATAGTTAAAGCACGGACGTGAAGGAAAACATCCCCCTAACACCCGAATCTTATATTACCTAGATCATCACTTAAAACGCGCGGACGTGAAGGAAAACATCCCCTACTTTTCTCTTCTCATATTATCTACTATCCACATACGCGAAGCAGCAATAAACAAACCCAAAATATACCATACACACACACGCAAAGCATTAAAATCAAATCCCAATAATCTACTATCCACACTAACCTATGCTAGCGCTTATAAACACACAATCGTATACATAAACACATACACTCACACTAGGAAAAAAGAGTCAGTGCTTATATTCACACTACTCTACATACACACATTGGCAAATGGATTACTATATCTTTTCTAAAGGTTTGGGTAGCCCTGAAAAGGGTTGCTTGTTTTGAACTCCAGGGCACCTGGTTAATGATGGCACCTTCCAGGCCTGGCACCACACACACATCTTCTACTCCAATCTCCTTTCACTCTTCTTTTGACTGGGAGCGCAGAGGGAGGATGATTGGCTTCAGCAACCCAATCCTCTGCCTCTGGTATATTGTAAGTCATCCTCTCTCCTATTTTCTTTTCCTCCTCTTCCCTCTGTCTTCTCTCCTCCTCTTCCTTCTTTATCCTTCCCTCTTCGACTATGGCCTCTGCAGCCAGCTCATTCACTATACGCCTGGCAATCCTTGTATTCATTGTCTTGCTGTTAACAGGTCGACGATGGGTAGCCCAACTGACGATTAGTTTTCAATTTATACTAAAAGCGCGGACGTGAAGGAAAACATCCCCCTAAAACAAAACTTATATTACCTAGATCATGACCAAACAACGCGCGGACCTAAAAGAAACACTCACTCACTTTTTTATACTACCCATCACTATTCTAAAAAATTTTCATTTTAAAAAATAATATACTATCCCCACACTTCAAACAACAAAAAAACATTATCATAATCTACTATCCACACAAACGTACGTGAGCGCTTACAATCACACACACACACACACACACACACACACACACACACATTTTTAACTAACAAAAACAATTCATGTGCTTATACACTCACTTCTATTTTTTAACTTATTATAGGCAATCGATTGTTATTTCTTTTCTAGAGATTGGGGTAGCCCTGAAAAGGGCTGTTTTTGTGTGCGAAGTTGAAGCTAGGGCGATCTTTTATATTTTAAGAATGCAACGTCCTCTGACGATAGACTTTCTGACGATAGGTCTGCTTCTTCGGAAAGAGAAGAAGAACTCTTTGGTGTCGATACGACAGTCGACAAAGCCTCTGTCAGGTTCAGGTTGCTGCTGCTGCTGCTGTTGTTGCTGTTGCTGCTCTCTCTGCTGTTTCTGAAGTCTGTACTTCTCTGTCCATTCCTCTTTCTCCCTGTTCATTTCTTCTCTGAAGAGCTCTTCTACCAGGTCTTCAGTGACTTTTAACATTCTCACATTCTCCATCTCTTCTGGCTTAGGTATCAGACTGTGTCTGACCCTATGCAAATTCACGTAGGCTTCGTTTAGCTTAGCTAGTTTGGAGCACATCTTCGTAGGAGGATGAGTCGTCAATGGATGGTTAGACTGGAGGCTACCCCGGCTTTAAAGTCCAAGCGCGGACGTGAAGGAAAACATCCCTATACGGTTTTCGAACCGGAACGTTCAATGAGTGTCATGAGAGGGATAGTAAGAAGTCAAAGAGCATGAATCAAGATTCCTATAGCTAAACAAACCACAAAGGCATTTTTTTTCAAAACACAACATTTTTTATTCAAAATCACTTAACACTAACAAACAACTATAACATATTTAACAATAACCCAACAATATAACATCAAACATTTTTTTTCAAATCACAAACATTTTTTTCAACTAACGCATTATTTTGGACAAGGCTGACAACGTTGTGAATGAAATTGTGATTTCCACTGTTGGAAGTCATTAGGCCATTGATGGACACTACGTTTCCTGGCTTGAGACAAAAGATAAGTATAATGGTCACAAAACCATTTATCTACTTTCACATCGTTTCTAGAATAAGAACGAGGATCAAAATGAGTCACTAAATGTTCTAAGGAATAGCCCAGGCTGCGATGATGCAGAAAATACACACAATATTGTCCACACACCAAGGAATCTGTGCCTTGTAATTTCACATTATTGAATCGGGTGGTCTGAGCATTTCTTCTCATAAAGTCAATGATATCGTCTTCCAAAGGAGGCAATCCATACGAATCGAAATATTCCACACATTATTCTTGAGGAAAGTAGACGGCTGCCCACTGGGTTCCTGGGAGATCACTGTCGTCCGTGTTGATCACATAAGCTTGATGGTCTTGAGGTTTGCGATGAGGGAGTTCATCTTTAGCACAGACGACAGGATTCCAAGAAGCCGTATACGAGCTGTGGTTCAAAAGGTAATAAAGTTCCCAGGTATCCATGTTTTGTTTTTTTCTTCTTCACAGGTAATAATAAGTCATCAATTCGATCCTGGCTTTTTGCTTGAAAATGTCTGACAAATAACCGTTTCTTCGTTTCGTCTCCTCACTCTGATTCAGGAGAGCTTCGATACGATCGATCTCTTGAGTGGTTAATGGTGGAAAAGAATGTCCACGCAAGTCTTTATACCACTGGTGCAACACGATTTGTCCGAGATGAGACTCCAAGCTTCGTCCAGATACTCGTCCAATTTTTCTTCTTGACTCAGCATTAGGCATTTATCGTGTTGAATTTGACTGGGATGATCGTTTTGACATCCATAGCAATCTTTCTTGATCAATTCCGTAATTTTTTCGACCAAGTGTTTGGCAAAACAGGAGACTAAATGGGCTTCTTGTTCTGGCCATCTTGACTTCATCATGATAACTTCTTCTTCCACAGTCTCCTCACATTCCATGTCCAAAGTTTCTCCCTAGGTAAAGAGGGATAACAGTCTTCCATGGTTTCTAATAATCTAAAATGACTTCTCTCAAACTGTTGATTTCTATCGTATTATCGAATTCTGCATACAGGATGACGTTCGCCGTTTCATCAGGCTTTCGGTTTGCAAACTGAATTTCCACACGAATCTGACCGGATTTTATAGGGTGGAAATGTCCCTCGTCGCTGCCTTGGTCTGGAGTGAAATCAAAAGCCCACAAAGCATAGCCTCCTGCATAATCTTCATACGTAATACCGTGACTGGTGTTGGTTCCTAACCGTCCGGTAGCTTCGTACAGGGACAAGTACGACCTCAAGTAATTCATCTTATTGGGAGAAAAGTCGGGTTCGAAAGGTCGGGTACACAAGGTCTTGCCATCGCGACTGACTTCGATCTCGGACACGCCAAAGTGTTGAAAGTAGAAAGGATTTTTATCGACAGCTCCGTTGAAGGCTGTATTCTCGACGATACCAACGATTAAACGTTTGGGTAGCTGTCGTTGGAACAGATGATCTTCGATCATGGATCGTTGCCTCTTGGGAATGGTGAAGGTTTTCACTTCCACGCTTCGGATCGGATACTTGGCGGTCGTTCTGCTCAACGTGTGACTAATGTCGTTTCCCACTTTAGGTAACACTTCCACACGTCGTACGTAGAGTCTGGCTTCTTGGATTTTGGTTTTGTAATCGTCACTATTAGCCATTAAATGGAAAGCGGTACTGCTGCGATTGAGTTTCAAGCGGACATCCACCCCGTTCAGCAAATACTTTTCTTGCAACCACATGTCCAAATGCAAACGATCCATCAGTTCTAAACTCTTTCCATCTTTGATTTTTTTTTCTTCGTTCTACAAATCCCTCATTGTGGCCTTTCTTTTCATCAGTTTCCAATTCTTCAAACTGACCCGCATCGTCAGCTTCCCATACCAGATAGGCATTGAGATGAGTGTTCTTGGCGTCTATTCCGTACGTCAAGAGATTTTCTAGGTAGGCGCGATAAGGGTAAGTATCCATGCTGCTACTGACTAGTTTGTTATTCAAGTACAAGTCCACTCCGCTAAACAAGGAGTGCATGAAATTGTTGACGGGAGCTACTGCTACAGTGTCTATATCACCTCCTGTCTTATCTAGAACTTTGACTTTCAGGTACAAGTAACTGCTATTCAGATCGATGTAATCTTCGGGCTGTCCTTTGATTTCAAACTCGATGGGAGCGGAATCGGTCGAAGAGCAGACGGGATGAAATTCCACCCACTGGGATTCTTGCATGGTCATCATGGCAAACAGATCAAGTGCCGACTTGGAACAGGTGCAAGATTCTCGGTGCATCATTTTTCTTCTCTTTCTCAATAATCGAAATCGTCTAAGTCTCGGACGGTTCTTCTTTTCTTTGTCTTTCTAGCTTTAGAAGTGTGAAGTCTGGTAAAAGGGTGTTTTCTTCGTCGTCTTTTTCTAAATTGTCCTTGCTGTGGTGTCAGGGAAGTCGGAATGCCTGACTCGGTAGCGTGCAGGGCATTTATAGGTGTTTCTCGTCGGCCCGAAATGTCTTTACCCGTTTGCAGCAAGACATTTTTGCCTGCTCTCAAGAAGGCTTCTTTAGGGTTTTGTTTGTCGATGATGACATTTTGGAGAAATTCTTTGCCTTGCGTCAGTGCAGCATCTTTCAAGGCGTGCAATCCACCATCGGTTTCAACACTGGAGCCACCGAACGAAAAGCCGATTTTAGCATATCTCCTAAACCGTGTCCTCGAAGTCGAGTAACCCCTCGGTACACTGGTTACATGACCTACGAGTCGTGAGAGAACCGTTTTCGAAAATGGAGTTTCACCGTGACTTTCCCTTTGGTGAATGGAATATTTTGTCCCAGATCTCCTTTTATAGCAATGTTGACACTGTCCAAATAAGACTTACTGACAGGCAAATAGTGAGGATATACAAATTCGCGGTGAACGTAATAAGTGTTTCCACCTTCCTGGTCACTTGTCGTGGTAGAATCCGCTTTGAAAGGAATGACACACAGTAACGGCACGGAGGTGTGTCCCACCACGTTGTACTCCACCTCATCGGAGTACACAAACATCAAATTCAGTAATTGGTTCAGTTCTACAGGGAATCGAAAAAACTTGTAAAATTCCATATTGATGTTGATCTTCGGTTTAAAATTTGGGGCCATTTTTGTGTCTCCACCTAAAATATCAAACAAGTCACGATTAAAACTGATGGACAACGTTTCGGTATCCTGAAATTTCATCAGTAAGCGACGAGCCACTTTATGGTACTCCAGGGTGACACTTTTTTTTTATTCTGTTCAGGGCTTTGCCAAAGGCTGACTCGAACCTGTAAGCAATGGTATACACCAAATGTTGGCCACTAAAATAAAACCCTGACGAAATTTTCAAGGTGTAGATACTGAAGGGTGAATTGTTGAATGGTCTTGTGTCCCCTGAAAACCCGATTTCATTCATGGCTTGTTGCAATTGTCATGATTTCGACCTCAAAAGTGTTTTGCTTTTCAGTGATGTTTTGGATTTGTGTAGGGTGAATCATTTCCACTAAAGCCACTTCCCAATGGGCTTCGTGATCTAATTGGATGGCCTGAGGTAATTTGGTCGTGTAACAGCATAACGCGTTGTTGGGAAACACCTCCATGGAACTGTCACTGGGTAAGGTTAAGTAAAATTGGTTTTGGTGACTCATAATTCCAGAGTTCTGTGGCTGTTTGAGGGGTTACTGGACGTCAGAGAAGTGTCTCCGCCCAAAATGGGGTTGTTGTTATTGGAGTGGTGACTGACACTGGCACTGGACACAAGGTTCCCGTTGTTCTCGTTGGAAGAGAATTTCAGGGAGGGATTGGGAAGCAGGTAACCGATGCAACTGCTCAATAAAATGGTCCACAATTGTTTGTCTCCTTGTTGCAAACTCAAATTGGCGATGGCTGCCCCGATGACATAATACACCACGAAGATTTGGCAGAAAAAGACGACTTGCGTTTTAGGCACACGTTTTCCACACCACACCCACAAGGGTTGTTTTTGTAAATCTTGCAAAGAAGAACTAGGTGAAGGAGTGGTAGCAGTAGTAGCTGCGACTGTGTGAAAGGGCATGATGGTCACTTCTTTTTATAGTCGATGACTTGCGAAGCGTCGATCCAAGAATCAAAACTGGGTGGATATCCTTTCCAACGTACTTTGACTTCTTTGACACGTCGTTTGCCCACTTTACGGGTTCTGCGTTCGAGAATGCTTTCGATGTCGTACACGTCGTCTTCTTTTTTGGTGACACGTTGTAACTCGGGTAAGTAAAACGTACCTTTGAGCACTTCTCCGTTCATGTCTTCCAATTTATAGACGGCAGGATGACGGCCATGCATTCGTCCAGTGACACGAAACAATTCGATAGTCCAGTTAGGTAAGTAACCTTTGTCGAAAGTGCGTTTGGTTTTGCCAATGCGTACCCAATCTCCTACGGTCAACGTTTCACTTTTCTTGAGGACAGCCCTCGTCGGGGACGTACCGAACAGGCGATCAGACACCAACACTTCGTTCTCGGGAGTCACTTCTTGCGGGGCACGTCCAATGCTTCGATGGTAAGATTGGTTGTACGCTTGCACCAGGTGCGGTAAGATGTCGATGTACTTCAGAGTGTGGTGATGCATAAAATATTTCCACATGCGTTCTTTCAAAGTGCGTTGAAAACGTTCCACGATGCTGGCTTTGGTTTCAGGATTCTCGGTGGTAAAAAAATGAATGTCACGTTTCTTTAATTCTTTTTGGAAAGCTTGGTTCAGAAATTCGGTACCTTTGTCCGTTTGCCATCGAAGAGGGTGACGACCGCTTTGTTTCAACACTCGTTGCAGGGCTCGCACGAACTCACTGCTCGATTTGGAAGTCAAGGGTACGACCCAGGCAAATTTGGAAAAGACGTCGATGACACAAAACAAATATTTGTAGCCACGATTGTAGCTGGCCAAATGAGAGACATCGGCCAAATCGGCTTGCCATTGATGATCGATGCCTTCCACTCGGGTGCGACTTCTGGAAAACTTGCGTCGAATGGGTTTGTGTAAAGTGTAGGTAGCTTGTTCTTGTAACCATCGTTGCACTTGAGGTAAACGGAGACTTTTCAGTCGCGTTTTGGCAGCACGATACAATTTTTGAACTCCTGCTTAACCTGCAGGATGGGAGGGATTGTAGTAAATGCTGGCTAACACTTTTTCCATTTTTTTTTG
The DNA here is from genome assembly GCA_028554795.2 of Sinohyriopsis cumingii. Taxonomy (NCBI): domain Eukaryota; kingdom Metazoa; phylum Mollusca; class Bivalvia; order Unionida; family Unionidae; genus Sinohyriopsis; species Sinohyriopsis cumingii. The sequence goes on from CM068827.1 coordinate 40,636,913, forward strand.
TTTGTTTGTTAATAAGACACCCACTCTTGGAGGATGCTACTCTTTTTCTCTTGGGTATTTTCTTGGACTGCAATGCTTTGCGTGTGCGACTGGCGATAGGTGTCGCAGAGGAGGATGTCTAAACAGGGGATATCGGTTCTTGTTTCACTTCTGTCTTCACCTTCTTTTTCTCTTGTGATGAAGAAGGGGTGGTCATCATCTTTTTAATCCATCCGATTCTGGAGGTAGGTGGTGTTGTTAACTTGCGTACTTTTTCTGGTGGAGTTTGAAACCCTTCTTCTTCTTCTCCTCCTTTTTCTGTCTTGGTCACTGGTAGTGGTAGTGGTACTGGTGATGGTGCTGGACTTTTCATCAAGGTCTTAAAATCTTTCAGAGTGGGAAGAGCTGTTTCGTCTGAGGCTTTCTGGTGAAAGAGTTGCAGTCGTTGCAAGAGTTGACCGTACTTTTGCGATTTTTCTGTTTCGGACAAATCTTGGCGATCCATCAAGGACTGCAATTCGTGTTGTAACTGGGACATCTCGCTCAAATTGGGATTGGGAGGTAAATGCGGGGTGAGTTGCTCTTGCCAACGATGGTATTCCATCCATCGTTTGTAAGGCACTAAAGCTAGTTTTCGTCCTTCCATGGGATGTCAGGGGTCGATTCTGAGATCTTGGGACTCCAGAGAGCCTTTTTATCTTGCTCCCACCAGTCCTCCCAACACGGTTCCCAAGACTCCTTTCAGTAATGGACCTAGCAAGAGGGGTAAAATTCCTCCACGTTGGACCAACATCTTCTTCTTTTGACGAATGGGGATTTTCTTTTGAACCATTTGGCGAAGAACGTGACGATGTTTGCCTAAACATTGTTTCTGGTGTTTGGACAAAGGGATCGTGCCTTTCAAGACGTTCAAACAACATTCGCACACGTTATCGATGACCTCTTTGGAGGCTGATTGAATGAGTTTTTTTCTTAGGGGTGGAGAAGCTTTGGACAGGACAGATAACATGTCCCCATGTTTGACTAAACGTGGAGGCAGTCCTTTCCTTTTCTTTCCTTGGGGTTTAGAAGAGGAATGATTTCTGGAGGGTGACATCTTTGCTTGTGGGTACCGGGACATTCACCAAACATACACTAACAGCGATGACTGAACACACATCCTTTTATCTTTTTTTTTTTTGGGACTATCGCTTTGTCATAAAGGTGACAATGTTTTTTTCCAAAATCACCAAGGAATCCTCCCCTTTGTTGACGCCTCTTTTTTTTGAACGACTGTATTTTTTCTTAGGGTAACGTCGATGCTTGGCTAAGCGCTTTGTCGGATGACGAGTCTGCTTTTGTCTCTTTATTTTTTGTCTTCTTGGAGGTGACATCGTTTGGAAGTTCACTGATACCCCTACTTGGTCACAGACCTTTTTATACTTTAACGCGTCGCCACTGATTGTCTTTACGACGTATCAACTTGAGGACATTCATGACACGTCGTGCAGGGGTACGCAACGGACAAAATCGAACCAGTTCTTGCTTGAACAAATCCAGTAAACTTTGTAACATGCCCGATCTCTCTTGGACTTTGATTGTGGGAGAAGGTACTTTATGAGCAGCGGCCACTGCCACTAAATTGGAGGGTCCTGCCACTGGGGAAGTTCTTGGGGTCATCCACGTCTCCAAGTACTTTTCAGTTCTTGGTGTCATCAACGGAGAAGTGAATAAACCTGAGGCTACCGGAGACGCAGTCACCGCGGTTGCAGGTCGTGGTTTGCGAGTGTAAGGTTGCGTCCTGGCCGAAGTGCCTCTCTTGCGACTAGTTTTCTTCTGTGGACTTTTGTTTTTCTGTGGACTTTTTCTTTGCTACTTTTTCCGGGATGGTGACTGGTAAGAGGAGGGTCCCGCCACTGGAGAAGTTCTTGGAGACACGGGTCTCCTTGGGGACTTGATCTTGACACCGTGGCTCTTTTTCTTCTTCTTGGAGCTTCGTTTGACTTTTTTCTTCGGGAGAAGTTTGGGAGGATTAGGATCCCATCTTAAGAGAGAGCGAATGATTACCCCTCCTAGAGTACCGCTCCCTCCAGGTTTCAAAATGATTTGTTTTTTTGTTTGAGTGTCGATGCGGGAATCGGCCAGTTGGGTCAAAGCGACTTTCTTTCGATCAAAAAAGCGTTTGGTTTGATGAGGAATCTGAATGATTCCTTGCAGTAATTGACGTGGTGTCACCGTGAACCATCGTGAGACTTCTTTGAGACCAGCTTCTAAGACACGAGCTCGTATTTGTGGATTTTTTTCTCGACTGATGCCATACAAGGCACGAATCAATTTGACGGGAAGATGCGACTGAAGGGACGTCATGTTCAAACTGTGTGAGACAGACGAAAAGTGTCTGAGGTTTTTATAGATTTTTATTTGGAGTGAAATTAAGTCGAGGACGGAAACGTGTACAGGACAGGCCCTCCGTCTTGGCACAAGTGGTGAAACAAGTGGGTACGAAATCGCAAATCATCGGGGGTCGTAGGTTTCAAATCGACGAGTAAATAGGCGTGTGGAGTTTGAGTGGCATCGTCGTACGCTTTAGTCAGCCAAGGCGTTCCTAACTGTTTGGCTAAGACTTGCACTTGCGATTTATCTCGAGGACTTTTAAACAAGACCACGTAATGCGCATTGAGACTGATGGTGCGATGGGCTATACTTTGTTGAAACAAATTTTGAGTGATGTAAACGACACTGGCATTACGATGATTCCCTTTCGCGTAAACCACAGGTTAATTTCTTCTTCGTCTTCTCCTAACATGTCATCAAAAATGACCAAATGGGTTTGACGGGAGTCAGAGACGATGCCGTCGTCTTCTTTAGGAATGCCTTCCACAAACACGATGGAATCGCCTTGACTTTCTCGCAAGAGGCTGTTCGCCGATTGCCACTCTTTGTAACACCACACGATGCGTTGAGGTGGACGATCGATCAAATGATGTTTATGTTCGATCAAACGTTTGATGAATTCGGTTTTGCCTGAACCGCTAGGTCCAGCAATGAGCATGTTAAAGGGATGGCGAAGATACAAAGCCTCCCAACTTGCACGATCTAAGTGTTCGTCGATGACTTTGACAGTGGAGGAAGAGGGAGCAGAGACAGCAGAGGTAGCCATAGTGTTAGGAATGTCACTTGTGACAGGAAAACAAACAAGACAAGAGTTTATATACTTTTTTCAGGACATGTTTATTGAGGTTTTTAAATATGAATACGAAAGACAAAAATACATAAAAGCCAAATTGTTATGTACAGCAATAAAAAACACATCAAAACGATCAACGTGGAATACTAACAAGTGTCTGTACAACACGTTTTGGATAATGTTCTGACCAGATCAACAAGGGGTAAGGTCACACAAGTGTCCTCCCGAAAGGGCCTTCCAGGAATGTCCATGATAGTCCTGTCCTGAATAGAGTGATTGTTTTCCTTGACTGGTTTTTCTTCTTCTGGTACGGTTACCAACACAGGTTGAAAAGTGACTTTTTTCTTTGGACGTTGAAAGGAAGGATCACAACTCTTGAGGATACTGGGCCACTTTTTGGGTCCAAGCCTCAAAGCCCAAATTTTTCCAGTCACGTACATCTGTCCAATGGGGGTGTAAGTCACAAGCTACACACACATCGTCATACACGTCTTTGGTAGCTAAAAGTTGACGAATCTTTTTTTCCTGTAGAGGTTGAGAAGTATCCAGATGAAAACGCAAGGCTTTGAGCAAAAGGAGTCTTTCGTGACCATTTAAGGACATTTGGGTGGTAAGTACTGATCGTAAAGAGTCCACAAGAAATCGGCTGGTAAACGAAATCCCAGAAAACAAGTCACTAAGACACACACTATGCGTCGTCCCAAATTGAACGGATACAGTTCTTGTAATAAGTGATGGTAATGATCCACGGTTTGAATATGGTCATTGAGTTCCTTCCACGGAATCTGTTCAATCACATGTGATAAAAGTCGTGGCATGGATTCCTGATTTTATAGTCTTTTTGTTTCGGAAGCAATACACGTACTTTCTAACTAGAGATCTTCGTTCTCCAGTGGGGAATCTAAATCTTGCATACTGTAACCTAAACTTCAGAGTTCGTTTAGACGTTTCCTCTTCCGCTAAGTAGACTCCGCGTAAAATATGCTGGTAGTCCTTTAACTCGTCTTCCTCAATGCGTTGCTCTAGGTGAATCTCGAAGTAACCAAAATTATGAACATTTCGTTCATTCACTAACTCAAAGTGTTGAACAAGGTCTGACCACTGAAACAATTTCTGACGAATCAGTCCTCTTATACCATTCAGTTACCAGTGGTTAAACATCTGGTGACGTAACGGATGCAGTTGTTCTTTACGTTTGACTTGTATTTTGACCAGCTCTCGGTAAAAGCGTTCTCTCAACTCCAACTCCACAGGCAAAGCACGAATGTTCTCTTGTAAAGTATCCATGAATAGGCCAGTCCGTACAATTCACAATCTTTTCCTAGAGTAAAAGTAATCCACATAGTGAGTAATTTCTGACCACTGCCACTCAGGGTAACGTCCGAGAATCTCATTGAATTCTTTTGATGTAAACGGTCTAGAGTGATATAATAGGTTAAATGTACACTTGACCCAGAGAAATCTAACACACTGGTTGACTTTTTTCACTTTCCTCTTGTGAATTTCTCGGCATAAAAGTTCTACAGTTACCCATTGAGATTTCACTCTGGCAAGTCCCTGCCAAACTTCCTTGCAAATCTTCTCTTGCAGTTCTTTAGGTAATGATTCAATATCGTTTTTGAAATGAAGTTTAAATACTGGTCTCGGTGATGTCCAACATTTGACTCCTAACCAATCTGGTTTCTTCTTCAACGACATGGCAAGTTACTTCAATGTCTCGGTCCCACTAAGGGTAAGTAATGACAATTCGGTGACCATCGAGCATGTTCTACGTAGGCCGAATCTTGTGGTTCCCAGTGGTGAAGTGACACACCGCAACTGAAGCACTTGACTTTATCCGTTCGCCCAAGTAGAAAAATCCGGCTCTGGCTAATTCTTCGGGGGTCGGTTCTCCCAGATACTTAGGCCATTTTCCTTTGAACGATTGAAGACGATTTTCAAAGTCGCAGTATTCCGACAAACGCACAGGAAACGAATATTCGTCTTTCACAGGTTCGTTTCGATGAGGGTTGGGTGACATGGACAGGAGTTTGCTCAGGGCTGGATGACATCCGTAAGGGGGTAGACGTGAAGGTGAACATCCACCTTTAAAACGAAACCCAGTAAAGTGTCCAAGAGGACGAGCGGCATCGCTTTCGGATTCCTCAGGTTTGACACGCACAGCATCACTTTCCATGATAGTGGTAGTGAGAACAAAGTTCCCATGATGCTTTACGACATCGCTAAGGTCACAGCGTACAGCATCGTTCCCATCGCAAGACTCACAATCGCATTCCACTTCAGAAGCCCCAAACTTGAATTGTGCCTGTCTGAACTTGTTTTGTGTTTCTCTGAAAGTATTCATCTTGTTCGCTTGATCTTGGTAGTCACAATGAACTATCGATCTTAGCCATAGCCCCTTTTTCTACTAGTCGCAATGCAGTCTCAAGCTTGTACATCATTCCTTTTTTATGTCTAGTTTTGGAAGGTACCGTCTCTAAGGTACCGTCATAATTGTACCGTAGTGTAATGGGTGGAAAGGCCATAGAAAGGTAAGGGCAGTGCGGAGACCATCGAGTATGTTCCAGAATAGCTGAATCTTTATAGATACATAGATCCATTCGTAACTTCAGTCCGCAAGCGGAACACTGTACTTCGTATCCCAATCCAGACTCAGGTCCCAAGTAGACAAATCCTGTTCTAGCTAAAACATTCGAAGAAGGTAATCCTTCCCTATCTGTAGGTCATTTTTGAAACGTGTCCAATCGACGGGCACAATCACAATAGTCAGGTAAGAAGACTGGAAAATGGTAGGGTTTGAAGGAGTTCTCATCGGGTTTCTCACTCGATTCTTGCTGTCGCGAAGTCATGCTTCTGGTGAGTGGCTATCCACTTACAACCAATGTTTTATACCGACATGTCCATACGGTAAAGTGAAGTGATTGGGAAGTCGCACTCGCTTCTGGTACACGATTTGATAAACTTTTTCCAAGGGTCGACTGACGATGTGGTGAGTGGGTAAACGTACAATCTTGTTCGGTTGGTGAGTGGTCACTTTAAAGTTTCCATCCTCTCCAGAGTGCAAGGCTTCTTTCAATACCCCAAAGTTGACCACTCGACTGGTACGATAATTCAGAGTCAATCCTTTCACTTTGCACTCCGTGTACACTTCTCCTTGTTTGTCCCGGTATTGGTAGCCGTAAGTTTTAGGACCGCCACTCGCGAAACTTAGAATCTTGTCGTCGGGGTGTTCTTCTGTCCAGGCTCCTAAACGGTCTCCTTCGATGTTAAGGTGCTGTTGACTCGGCTGATCGATGTAGATGCAACTGTCGGTGTCAAAGTACAGGACACGTTCCCCTAACAGTTCTAAAGCTTCGTACAGTTTTAAGCGAGCATGGGCTGTCACATAAGCCGCAATGATGACATTTCCAAAGGGGTCGTCTTGTACAAAGTCCAGATCTTCTTCGTAATTGACTAAGATCAAATTCTCGCGACCGACGTCCACGTGTTTCATGAATTTTGTTTTGTCGTGAATCATCTGAAAGTAGCGGGAAGGTTCTGTCAAATATTCCGTCTTGGGTAAACACGGTCGTTGTGCCATTTTTCCCCACAAGCAATTTAACATCACTTTGGCAAACGATCGCCTGCCTTCGTTTTTCTCGATGTGATCTAAAGTGATGCCTTCTTGTACCCAGTATTTATCTTTGAATTTTATTTGGTCTTCGGGAGTGTGACACCAGGAAGGATAGCCGCTGGCTTCTTGCTTCAGTTTCAAAAAGGCATCCACGTAGTTGGCGAAAATGCCTTTCTGAGTGGGGTCACCCTTGTGGTATTGTTGTGTCTTGGGAAAGTGGCAAATTTCGTACACTTCTAACAGTTGGTAGCCCATGTCCAGAGCTTTGAACAATTCCACGCTGACTCACGTCCCCGTCAAGGCTCGTTCTTCTTGGGTGTACTGGCAAGGTTGATCTTGGTTGCACGTTTCGGGACAAGTACGGCACAAAGAAAACATCAGTTTGCCTTGGCAATGGTGAGGTAAGACGGGATGGTATAGGTTCGTGGGAGGCAAAACTTTGCACCTGATCAAGCCTTCGTATTGTCGAATGTTTTTCAGGTCGATGTGTTCGGTGAACAATTGTGGGTGCCCTGCAGGAAAGCGACAATATTTGCACACGTAGGGATACAGCGAACACACGTCCAAGTATTTGATTTCTTCTCCTTTCTCTTCGTCAGCTTGGTACAGCAAACAGGTGGCATTGGTCCTTCCTCCGTACAAACTATCCCTCGGGTTCAGGGAGTCCATGAACTGGTAACTTTCCACGAGGCGTTTAAACTCGGGATCGGTTTTCAAACGGTGATCGTATTCGTGTTCCCACATTTCCACCACTTGGTATCCTTCCTGTTCTAACTTTAGGCGTCGCTGACAAGTGGCCTGGTACAAGTCTACCATGGTTCGTTGTAAAAACTGATTTTTAGTGCCACGGTCAGGGTAACAGACGGGGCATCCCTGAAATAAGCAACCATTAAACTCGTACACGATCTTGGGGTTTTCTAAGTCCCAGCCATCGACCGAATGCGTTCCGATGGTCTTTTCGCCCCCTCCGTTGCGGGCATGCTGAATCCATTTGTCTTCCTTGTCGCACAAGTAATGTAACCAGCGTAGGGCTTTGACCCAGTATTGACGTTTGACATAGTTGGTCGTTTGAGGACTGATGACAGCTACGGTGTTTTCAGGCATGAATCGTTGTCGGTAGACTAAGGAACACGCTTTGGCAATGGTGCAAGCTTCTTTCAAAGGATCGACCCCTCCGTGTTCCATGAACAATTCTCGAAATTTTCCACAGCATCGCCGTAAAATGTCCACGTCGGAAAGACAATGCTTTAACATTTCTTACTGAAAGTCGAAAGGGTCGGAGGCGTGAGCTTGGTACCAAGCGTAGAAAGCTTCTCGTTGTTCGGTACGCATGTTGTCAGGGTCGTGATAGTGAGCCTCAGGCAAATGGGATAGAACGGCGTGTTGATTGGCTTCCGTATTGAAAAAGTGTGGAAAGTACCCTTTAGCCATTTCTGTCATTCCAAACGTTTTAGGCATTCGACTCAAAGGCATGGCCAAGTAACTCATCGAATCTTTAAACTGCACTTGTCCCACTTGTATGAAAATGATTTTGGCTCCGTTCAAAGTGACTTTAGGACGCTCGGTGCCATGTTCCGTATAGTATCTGAGAAGAAACTGTCCATCGTATCCGGAGAAATTGTGAGCCATCACCGTGGCATGACGATGACAATCTCCGTAACGTTCGATGTCCTCTTGGCTCCACGTCTTGTCGATGGGGTCTAAGACCCATCGAGCGAAATCGGCTAGCGTGTTCGGACCTCGAAAGATTTTTTCACGCCCTCCAGGAATCTTACTGCAGTGAGGACAATGACTCACGATAGGTTCTTGAATGCACTTTTCGCACGCTCGATGAGCCACGCAGAAATTAGGAATGTGAATGCCAGTCTCTTGCATGCATTCGAAATCGAGAAAGATGAATTTGCCTTTCTTCTTCTTGTGACCATCCTCTTTCTCTTGTTGGGGTTGGTATTTTTGCACGTAGCATTCGTGTTCCAAGTCCACGATGTGGTGACAAATGTGACATTTTTTCTTTCCTCGACATACGTGTGCCTTGGTACTGTTGGTACATAGACCTTGTCCACACGTACGGCACAATCTCAGCAGTTGACAAGCACATTCCTTCTGTGAACCTTGCGTCTTCAAATGTTGTTGGTAACAGGCAGGGCTGACAAACGTGCGCAGACAAGCTGGACAATGCACTGGTTCTTGCCCTTCGCTCAGACAGGGTGGAGAGGCCAAACATCCGCAATGTTTGTGTTGCTCTCGATTATTATAACCATAGTCACATTTCTCACAGTAATAACCGTATCCCAGGAATGAGGTGATACTGGTAATGGTATCGAAATGGTCATCGTGATGATAGAGGTGAATGTATTTTCCATCTTTAAAGTCTTGGCCTCGAAACAACAGAGGCCCGCGCACTTCTTGAGGGTACACTTTCAAGGTGTAGCGTGGAGCTAGGATATCTTGCAATGTTTGCATCTCAGGAATGCCACAGGGTTTGTCTTTGGGCAAGTCGGCTTGTTGCAACAGGAGTTCTGCTTCGTTTCGTTGTTTGGCTCGGTCCGATTCTCGAATGTTCTCCCAGGCTCTTTTCCATTCTACCGTGTTGTTTTTGATGGCATAGATTCGTCCCACCACGATAGCCCTGGCTAAACACATGTGGTCTCGAGGGTTGTTAATTCGAACGAGACTTGTTTTGGTGCTGCGAAGCTCGTTCACCAATAACATCTTTTTGCGTCCAGTCCCTTGAGGAGGAGAGACGTAGGTCATGTCCAGTGTGGCTTTTCCATCGGTGATGTCAAACTGGTCATTGGATTGTTGTACGTGTTGAATCTTGTCCATGACTTTGGAAGCGGTCAATTCTGCAGAGCTGCTAAACTCGATCCAAACAGTGGAATTCAAACCGTCGTGTTGTATGGAAAGTCTCAAGCGATCGTCTTCTTTGGGTTGACATTGTCGCTTGAGTGTGGTGAGCAAAGAATCCCACATGTCGGTGATGAACCCTTCTGCTTTCTCTAACGGTACTTCGGACTTGAAATCTTTAAACTTCACCGTGTAGGTGTAAGCCGTGGTTCTAAATTTTCTAGAGAAACGCTTTTCCGTCTCTTGAATGGAATAGTACTTTTCAGGGTTGACTAAGGGTGGTGAACTTTGTTTAGAGGGTTTGGATTCTGGTTCACTCATGTCCTCTTCAAAATCACTGGCATGAATTTGTGCCAAGACTTCAGCCCTGGTACGAGGCGATAGATCACGTTTCTGCCTCTTACTTTCTTCTTCTTTCTTCTCAAATAAACTGGATCGTTTCATCTTGATAGCAAAACGTCAAATGACTAAAGTTTAAACACCATGGACTAATTTATAGTCATGACAGACCAGCGTATATAAAGGGTGTGTGTCTTGTCCTTTCACTATTCATTTCACTCTCAAACCGAGCACAACGATGGAAGAGACTACCCAGATCGAACGTTTCATCAGAGCTTTGCGAGGGGTCATCCGAAAATTCTCTTCAGACCAGTCGTCGGACTACTCTCCTTCCTTTCGAGATAAAAGTGAAGATACTTGCTATATCTGTCAAAAGAAAGGGCATTGGTCTTCAGAGTGTCCAGACCGTCAAAAAAGAAAAGAAGGCAATAAAAGAGACAAAAGTCAAGATACCTGTTATTATTGTCAAGAGAAAGGACATTGGTCTCCAGATTGCCCAAAAAAGAAACAAGAGGAGTCAGAAGAAGAGAGGGATTCTTCAGAGAAAGAGGAAGAGGAAGAAAGCAGCCAGGCAAAGAAAAAGAAACAGGCGAAGAAAAGAAGAAGGGAAGAAAGTGAGGAGGAAGAGGAGGAAAAAACTGTGACGGTCAAAAAATTCAAAACACAAAGAGAATGAAAAAATGAGACACAAGAAGTTTATGAGCTTTTTAAAGTGCTCTGTTGTGAATTGTGAATTGGATTGTAAATATTTATAAGAGAATAAATTAGGTATAAAAAGGTAAGTGTCTTTGGGTTTTGATTTTAAAATAAAAACCTACACTCACACACTCATACACACGTACTATAGAGGTAAAATGGTTTTTTAGTTTGAATGGATGATGGCAACTGAAAGTCTATCTCTTTTCGATAGACGTGGGTGGCCCTGAAAAGGGCCTTTTTTCTTGATGTAGGGGTGAGTTTAAGCAATCAACTTTAACCGTCTTAAGCCTTTGCCACGGCCAAGGCCTACTTCTGGACTGCGTACTGTTGGTGATGATGATTTGGTTGAAATCACTAAGGGTGGCACGGTAGGCTTAGTCAGAGGGTTGGAGTGTTTAGCTCGGGAAGGTCGTATTCTCTTCGGTCGTAATAAAGAAGTCTGATACATTTGTTTCAGACTTCTTAACTCCGCTAAAATGTCTAACAGTACCGTGACCGTTTGAGTTTCACACCCTTGTTTCTTTGCTACTGCTTCTTCTTGTTGTTGTTTTTTTCTTACCTCTTCTTCTTGCTGTTGTTGCTGTAGGAGAAAAGCTTGTTCCGCTTCCTTTTGCTGTTGTATAAATTTCTCCAATTCTTCTTTCTGTCTCTGTCTAAAATTCTCCACCTGCGGTAATGAAGGAGAAGGTGATGATGGTTCCGGAACAAATTCTTGCGATGTAAGAAAATCCACAAAATCCCAATTCACCTCTTCTAAAAGTAAGTCCGGGTTTCCTTAGGTAGTCTCCATGGCTGGTGCACCCCAATTTATCGTTTTCTGAGTTTCCGTCATGTTGAAAAAACTGTCGCATAAATTGACTGCGCACAGGCGCTAGCGAATCTATATAGACCACGTGACGTCACAGACTGCTCTCTTCGGATTGGATGTGGGCTGACTGAATTTTGTAACGCGTGTTTGGATTGGTCAACGAACTCAATCCGTTTCAATCCTTCCTCTCCCTATAAATAAGTGCAGTTCACTGCATTCCTTCACCTGTTCTTGGCGCCTCAACATGTGGACCGACGTGCAATCTTCCACGCTTGCATCATCCATGATGTTCCGGACGGACATACCAATGTATGTCCGATATAAGTGGACACTTGTCCATAGGACAGACACCAGCCTATGGATACATAGGATCTATGTGGAGAGGCAAGGATGCCTCAAAAGAGTTTTAGTCTATGGTCCTACAGTTCGGGGAAGCCTAAGGACAAGAAGTCACAGATGCCCTTTATGTTAATATACCTTAATATTAACATAAAACCAAAGGCCCTTTTCAGGGCCACTCCAATCTCTCGATAAAACCTTGACTTTCTTTGCCTACCCTTTTTTATTTTTTTTTTTAAAAAAAAATCCCATGTTAAATTCCCCTTGTCCCTAGACAGTCCCACAATCTATTCCCTCATGATAAATTTCCCATTGTCCCTAGACAGTCCCACCATCTATTCCCTTTCCCCCATGTTAAATTCCATTGTCCCTAGACAGTCCCATGAACTATTCCCTAATGTTAATTTCCATTGTCCCTAGGGTACAAACTTTTTTCTCCAATGTTAAATTTTACATAGTCCCCAGGGTACAACCCTCTAATTTAACATGGAAGTCCCCTATTCCCTAGGGTATCCCTATTCACTACTTTCGTATCTTCCGTACTTCTTTACTAATAAAATTACGTAATAATTCCAATAACACCGCTTAATTTAGAATTCCAAACTTATTTAAGGAAAACAGGCCAAGTTCATATTTTCTTGTAGTTGAAGTTTATTCCTGATATGATGGTTCTGCCTAATGTTTTACAAATTTATATTTCCATTTTTGTGTGTGGAAAATTATCTCGAAGCCATTACATATTTAATATACTGTCTGTGATTTGTATATGTTTATAAAAGCACCTGGACTGATCCGCCTGGATTAGTCATGATTGTTTGAATAAAATGTAAGAAAAAGCACATGTCTACTTGCTCATAATCCATAGCCACAAAATTGTACGGAACAGAAAAAAATCCGATGCATTAATTTTTTTCCTTTTCTGATTCTGATCTTGTTCTTTTAATCGTTTTATAATAAATGATGTACAAAATTGTCATCAAATCAAATATAATTCTGTAACAAACGCATTCTCTTTAAATAAAGAATAAGAATTTTGACTTTATACAGAACACGTGTGAATATATTTGACTATATGTCATGTTTTGAGACATTTCCAGATTGCAAAACCTGTATGAGGCATTTTGTTAGGATTTGAAATCGTTCGCCTAAGTGATTGTGATGAAGGCAATAACAGGTTTCGACAAAAGTGAATGTTGACATGTGATTTATTATTATATTTTTTATACTTTTGTTATTGTATTATATATATATATATATATATATATATATATATATATATATATATATATATATATATATATATATATATATATATATATATATATATATATATATATATATATATATATATATATATATATATATATATATATATATATATATATATTGAATAACTAACATTAGAAAGAAAGTACTGTAATTCACGTGACATGTTTGAGAAGTGACTTACAGTACACTGAAAAAGTATGTTCTGTGCAAACTAAGGTATTCTTGTTTCATTCCAGTAAGACAAGAGTCCTTATTACGGCACGTGATGTCTAATATATTTTTGTTGTTAAGGTAAATAATAAGAATGCACATGATTCGCTAGACTCGATACTTAAAGTACAGAGTAATAACAAGATATATGCAATATAATGTAGACTTTTTTCATTCCAATAAAACAAGAACTGGTATTGTAATATGTAATGTCTAATAATATTCTGGAGATTTTTCTTAAAATAAATTGCAGCTAGATAGATCTTGTCTTATAAATGAATTTTATGATATTTAGCAATCAATATAATTAATTTATTTTTTACAAAGAAAAATAGCGAATAAGTTTTTTGAAGGGCCCTCTATTTAGTTATTATTTCAACAATTTCTTAGCTAATTAGATTGTTTTAATTAGTGAGATGGACATATGATGAATATTAGCGTTATGTTGTGTACTGTGTGATTGTTCAAAATTTAGTCGTTAAAATAATATTTCATTTCCCAAAATAAACAATTTATTATATACTTAAGTGTTAAATATATGACTTATTGGTGAAATAATGTTTATATTTTTTCGCCAATCGTTAAAATATTAAGGATTTGTTTTACCACACGATGAAAATATATATATCCGGCACCAACGAAGGAAAAGAAAAGATCCTCTCTATACATTAGTGCTCAAACAAGCATAAAAGGTCAATTATGGAGAAAATCTTTCAAATGTACATTTTTCATGTTTGACTACAAATACTTTTCTAAGGTAAAATCACTCCAACTGTATACCCAAAATTTACCGTCAAAATTTATGAAGAATTATATTGTTCAAAACTTTATTCCAGAACAAGACAGCCAGCCACAATTATTAACAAGCATTAATTACAAGCTCATTGCATGTAAAAAAAAATGACTGATTTTGTGCAGCATACAGTCGCAAATTGTGATCAGACCCAGGAGATTTTTTTGAAAAATTTTAAAGTGAAGAATCACAAAGAAAATAGGGCTTTACAGACTATAGTGTGACAAACCTGGTAGTATTACGAAGATGTTGAAGAGTAGACTATACGGCTTAATGTAATTTTTTTCCTATGCATATCACAAGCGATCAGATCATCACAAATCCTTATGAACGTTTAAAAAAAGAACCATTCGGGTAAAAATGAGTCGATCCCTAGAGAGAAATTTTGTTGTTTTGGATTTAACCGCAAATTCTCAGAGCTAGAAAGGTTATACATGGCGGCAAGTATAAATGACAGAGGAAGAACCCGGGAAAATCCCGGTAAGAACCACCGAGCTTCGAACAAAGAGTATCTAAGAATAATTCGTCCCAATCGTATGGGTACAGCAGTCTGACGTGGAAACACATATCTCCTTGAACTCTTTGTTTTATTGAATTATGGTCGAGAAAGAAGAGCAATAAAGTTAAGAGATAGGAGTCAACATTTTAAAGTGGTGAGTCTCCCCTGACCTATTTCAGAGAACTGCAGTTTATTTTCGAAGAGATAATGTCTATCATTTTTAACTAAAATATTAAGCTGATATTTCAACTTCCGCATTGTGGCTTGCATAATATGAAAATTAAACATTTGCTAAGATCAGCTGTTTAATTTTTTTTTCTCTCAATCTAATGATGACCATATTGAACGTAGGTTTATACTTAGTCGTTCAAATTCCTGAAATTTTCATGAGATCATCCTCTCGAAATTTCCCGGCTCTCTAATTTATACGTCAGCAAATTATGATTTCTAGCGATATCTCACGTCCGCGTACGTTACTGGGTATGAATATACACAAAAATAAAAAATAAAGAGTTATTTGTATATTTAGTGCAGAATAGGCGCCAACTTTTCTGAGTCATACCTTTATTATTCATAAAATTATTTAGCAGATATTTATAATAACAACATATATTGGGTTTTCATGTATATACGACTTTCTTAAAAAGTTTAAACATCCATATTTGACTTTCAAGTCCTTCCATTGAAAACGTAATCGGGTTAATTGTGTCATATTACTATGATTTCGTTCCAAATTCTAGAGGTATTATATAACAACCCCACATCAGCCGGCGGCGGAATAGACCTTTGTGGTTTTTGCTCCCTTGGTCATTGTTAATGTATATGCGATGTTCGATATCTTGATAAACAATGTCCGAAGTTCGCTTCATCTTTCAGGTTTAATCGCAGGGAAGTCGACATTAAAAAAATATTATTTATTTACTTGCTACAATTTAATTGTATTGCTTTTGCATAACTATTTATGAAACGAATATTTAAAAAATAACTTGCTGCTTCCAAAATATTTGTGCATGTTACAAGACTTGCAGTGTTATTTTCAGTTAATTAGGTCTGTTCATATTAAATTCAGAAACCCGCCATTTATTTTAGTTGATTCAGTCCCGTAATTGAACACAAAGTATGAAGCACGCCCGTGACATTAGTGAATTGAATCTGATAAGAGATTCGCAGAATCAAGCAAACCCGCGAAGGTGAAAATCTACACTGTGGTGATAGCCATAAATTTTTAATGTAACTGCAAACAAACCTGATAATAGCATTAAATGTTATAAACCTGGAACACCTGTTTGGTCTAATCTACAGACTTAATTAGAGAAGCGAAAACTGATTCGTTTGTTGAACCTGATAGTATTTCAAATTGAAAAAATAATCAACTTCGGGAACTGCGTGTTAATTTTCGACGTGATGGGATGGAAGTATCATCTATCTTCACTGACAAACAAATCTGCTACGTTGGACTTGTGCGATCTTATCCGAGTGTTTATTTACATTGAATGAAAAGTTTCAAAATTAATTTGTAGGTTTCTTGGACCTTGACAAAAAAGGATCCCACAAATTACTCACTCCTAGACAGTAGCTAGATAACTAACTTACTGACCATAAACTTTGACTATGCTTTCAGTTTAGACTAAATCAAATACTGGTAAATAATTTCAAGGAATCATAATGAGGATCATAAATGAAAGTGGATTAATTGGCAATTGTTAAATTCTGTAACCACTTTTCTTATGATTAAATATCACACCCGCAAAGGTTAATCTCGTTTGTTCGCGTCCCGTAAAGGTTAATCTCGTTTGTTCGCGCATTGCATCACCCATAAACGTTGGCTTCAGTCAGAAATAATAATTTAGTTGGTATTCTAGTTGTATAAAATAAATGCATCATAACGCATTTAACACGAAAACTTGTACACATTTACTTTTCGAGGTAGTTTAGTCACTTATACACATTTTACCTGATTTGAGAAACTTTTTGATCGATGTAAAGAAAAGAAAAAACAAGCAAAAACTCTTGGAGCAGAATAAATAGATGATTTTAAATATGGGAAGACTTTGCGGCTCAAAGAACCATAGTATGATTGTGGGAATGAATTTATTACGGGCCTATGCCCAACTGTACTTTGAAATAGAATTACATATATGGGAAGCAACTCCTTTAGATCTCAAATGGCAGCTTGTGCATGTGTTGTCTTAAACTGCCATACATACAGTGGCGTCACTCGGGTTGGTGTCACCCAGTGCGATAGCTCATGGTGTCACGCCCATGGTCCTCCATCCGTAACAGACCATACAGAATCCTTAGTAATGTCATTTTGGTGTCACCCCCTCTGATGGTGTCACCCGGTGCAGTCCGCACCCCCCGCATCCCACTGGCGACGCCACTGCTGTGCCTGCTAGTCATGTATTTAACTATGATCGGTTATCCGCTTATGAAATCCGACTAGACCGAGCAGTGTGTGCTCTGTAAAATTTGCAATTTTTCATTTTGGTGTCACCCCTCTGAGATGGTGTCACCCGGTGCGGTCCGCACCCCCCTAGCGACGCCACTGCATACATAGGACAGAAATGTGTTCAGATAGGGAACATATGGTAAATGAGATAAATCCTAACAATTCTTATAATAGATTCAACGATGATAATTTCAGTGTCGCACTGGTAAAAGGTGAACCTCATAGGTTACCGAGGGACTTCGACATTCTCTGTTATTTTCATACCGACATTTTTTCTGCAGGTGTAAGTAGGCGTGAAAAGTTCACTCCCTAACCTCACCGCTAGATGCTACGCGTATAAGAAAGAGCAGATAATGGTCTGAAGTGTTTATTGATTTTGCCGTCAGTTGTAATTTTTATTTCTTTGAAGCTGTGCCCAAATGAGAAACGGCCACGAGTGAAATTGTCGATTTTTATCTTTTGAACATGTATTGGGTAGAAAGACCCTGCGTGTTCGGTGTTTAGGACGCACATAGAAAATTTGGTTCATGTAGACGAAGCTTTGAACGTTTTTTTTTTTTTTTTCTCTTTATCGAGACCATACATGGAATGATTTCTTTTTTTCTGTTTCAAAAGTGCCAAAGTTGGTAAACTCCTGGACTAAAATACCCCTCATACTTTTAGGTGAATGCTTGAAGCTCATTGGACCAATGTGCGATAGAGTTAGCCACTTCCGCCTATCTTTGGAATCTGAACAGACAATACAAGTTTTCCCATGATGATAAGTAGATATTTGACTTAATTATCTATATTACCTTTATAATCAGCATACATACCTTTAAAATCGTCACCAATACGTTTATAATCAACCCGCATAACGTTATAATCAGCACCTATACCTTTATAATCAGACTCATGCGTTTATAATCAGCACACATATCTTCATAATCAGCCCCATATATTTATAATCAGCATTGATTCCTTTACAATCAGCATCAATACCTTTATAATAAGACCCTTACCTTTATAATCAGACCCATACCTGTGTAATCAGCACGCATACCTTTCTGTACATTTTTTTATTACGTTGAACAGGAAAATTTAATTATATATTTTTCGTAGATAATGCTAACAATCTATTATGCTAGATTCTAGATGATAGTGTTTGATTGAATTTTTTACTGACACTAAGCTTTCACTTCTTATCTCACTTACCATAAAAGATTTGTTCCACATGTGAACATTTCAGTTTAAAACGACTTTGAATGATAGATAATTACCACCTCTCACCATCACCCAACAACAAAAAAATCAAATAAAATAACAAAATAATTCGTATACTTTGCATTCATTGCTTTTTTGAATGATTTTAGGCTGGTTCACAGTTACATATTTAAGGATATGGATGTCTTTCATAGCTTTGTTTGAATGATTTTAGGCTGGTTCACAGTTACATATTTAAAGATATGGATGTCGTTCATAGCTTTGTTTGAATGATTTTAGACTGGTTCACAGTTACATATTTAAGGATATGGATGTCTTTCATAGCTTTGTTTGAATGATTTTAGACTGGTTCACAGTTATATATTTAAGGATATGGATGTCTTTCATAGCTTTGTTTGAATGATTTTAGACTTGATTACAGTTACATATTTAAGGACATAACCTTCATAGCTGTGTTTGATTGATTTACCTTGTACACAGTTACATATTTTCCCAAATACCAAGAATCATATAGTAAATTTGTGACTTTGACAGAAGAGATACTGATTTGCTGGCTCCATTCTCTAAATTAAATAATGCCCACATTTGTAATATCTGTCAGAGTGTCAGCCTAGAATCATTACAAAAATCATGTCTGTTTTTAATAATTTTCTTTTGTATTCAGTTTACACAAACCAGCATACTCTTTAATTTGAAGATTCTAATAAATAGATAATAAAGCTGTATATTTTCAATTTTGTTTTATTATGTGGATTTTGTAAATTTGGAATTGAACATTTGGCATATAAACCGATCTCACGAATCATTTAGTTTCATACTAGGGCTTAGTATCATTATTTAATCTGGTAGTAGGTAGAACAGTTTGTTACTTCATCAGGCTGCTGATTAGTTGATTAGTCATTCATTCACTTATCCAATGTATAAATTAATTAGTTATTCTTATGTTACGTGTAAACAGTAACACAAGAAAGAGTGAAAACAAGAAGCTTTGAAAAATATAATAATTTATTTCCCTTTATTTTCTGTAAATATGAAAAAATATGAATTTACGGTTTTAAGAATCAAATCCAAAAATAATCCAAGAATAATCCACGAATAAAATTTTGGAAGTCCTAATAATAAAATGTTCTAATGATTTCAAGTTCGAGTCCCGACGAAGATTCGAAGATGGAAGATGATGACGTATGCTGTAACATGTAGTGTTGAAGTCTACAGTTACTTGTGGAAACAAGAAATATCACTCCGGTTTTGGAAATCTGAATAAATTTTTATAAAAGTTGTCCTTGTTCAAGAATTTCACATGACCACACGTATTTTCCAGGAAAAACGAATTAATCCTTTTGAATCCAACGACACAACGCCTTCCAGTGTAAAGAAAAAGCCCAGCTGTGTTTACTTCTGTAATACGATGGTTTAAAACTTGCTTTTTACGCCCCGGATAAGGGACACGTGGTCATGTTTACATATTAAAAAAATCACATAGCCCCTGTATGTCCTTGATAAAACCCAATCATTTTACTCTAAGAAATAAAATTTAACAAAAAGTTGTTTACATCTTAAATCAGAAGTCCCATCATGACATCGACAACAACCAATCATTTTAAAATAAAAATAGAACTTATTTACGCGGTTGCTACTAATTTTGAATCCAGGTCAGGATCTAGGTCAACACCTGGTGTTTACTAAAAAGAACAGTCACGGTCAAACTATTTTCTTGAAAAAGTATCATCTCCAGTGAATAAATTTACATTACAATAGCATGTAATGAAAAATTTAAAAAATTAAAAACTGACAAACAATTAAATTGAAATAAATATATATTAAATAAGATATAATTAAATCAAATATACATAACATTATATAGATATTTTGATAATGAAATATTCGCTTTATGTTTTTAAAATTAAATCAGGAACATATTCAAAAAGAAATGCAGAAAGGTATTACATTTGACAAATAACCGATTGTCTTTTCAGTGAATCATGGCTGCTTAGTGGTTAGCTTCCTGTCTTATAAGCCTATGCATACGAGTTCGAGTTCAGTTTATACCAGCCAGCGCTGGCAGTTGTTGTGTGGCTCTGGACAGAGCACTTAAATACCAGTGTCTCAGCATTGTCTAGTCATCCATGGGCTGATGTGTCGTCATTGTCTCAGCACTGTCTAGCTATCCATGGATTGATGTGTCATCATTGCCTCAGTACTATCTAGTCATCCATGAGCTGATGTGCCGTCATTGTCTCAGCACTGTCTAGTCATCCATGGGCTGATGTGTCGTCATTGTCTCAGCACTGTCTAGCCATCCATGGATTGATGTGTCATCATTGTCTCAGCACTATCTAGTCATCCATGAGCTGATGTGCCGTCATTGTCTCAGCACTGTCTAGTCATCCATGGGCTGATGTGTCGTCATTGTCTCAGCACTGTCTAGCCATCCATGGATTGATGTGTCATCATTGCCTCAGTACTATCTAGTCATCCATGAGCTGATGTGCCGTCATTGTCTCAGCACTGTCTAGTCATCCATGGGCTGGTGTGTCATCATTGTCTCAGCACTATCTAGTCATCCATGAGCTGATGTGCCGTCATTGTCTCAGCACTGTCTAGTCATCCATGGGCTGATGTGACGTCATTGTCTCAGCACTGTCTAGTCATCCATGGGCTGATGTGTCGTCACTGTCTCAGCACTCTCTAGTCATCCATGGGCTGTGTCATCATTGTCTCAGCACTATCTAGTCATCTATGAGCTAATGTGCCCTCATTGTCTCAGCACTGTCTAGTCAGCATTGGGCTGATGTGTCGTCATTGTCTCAGCACTGTCTAGTCATCCATGGGCTGATGTGTCGTCACTGTCTCAGCACTCTCTAGTCATCCATGGGCTGTGTCATCATTGTCTCAGCACTATCTAGTCATCTATGAGCTAATGTGCCCTCATTGTCTCAGCACTGTCTAGTCAGCATTGGGCTGATGTGTCGTCATTGTCTCAGCACTGTCTAGTCATCCATGGGCTGATGTGCCGTTATTGACTCAAGACTACATAGTCATCTGTGGCTGATGTTCCCTTAAATACCAATCAGTCAGTCAATCCAGTGACTGCTAGTTTGATATCACCGACCATAACATTAAAACAAACACCAATCAACTATTAAGCTGATAATTCTTGATTCAAAGCGTATTCGGGTGAATTCTTCTAATTAATTTGATCGGCGCTTTGAAATCAATGGACTAAAGCTAACAAAGAATACATGGAATTGATATTTAATCAGTCACAATGAGCGATGCTTATGACTATAATGTTGTCATTTTTACACCTGGAGTTAATTTATATTCTTTCCGTAGTAATCAATGACATTGTAGATTATGGCACAGTGTCATTTTCCAATCGCAGGACATGTGACACAGGCATGTTGTTTACATTGACGAGAAAGTGAAGGAATCCTCAGTTTTGTAATTAAAAGGAAAATATATTGGTCAGAATAACAAATATTTTGAAGCGATGTATACTTAATTTACCGTTCATAAAACTGACATTTTAAAAAATATATTTTACCTGATCTATCGCAATAACAATCTGTTCTGAAATATGTATTCGTCAGATTGCTCAAATATTTCACATTCGTTGTGAGCAATTAGCCAATAACCAAGTTATGAATGAGACCAGTGTACGTTGAGACCAATGTACGAATTATGATTTTGGAGATATCTGTGTTCTGCAAGAGTATCAATAAATATAATCCAAAAAGTTTTATTAACTCATAAAATATGAATATTGTTGGCCAATTATCACCATATAAAATCCAGTACTTAAGTTACCAATTAATCTAATACGGTGTAATAACCTCAGTAATGTTATAAGTAGATCATGTGACTTACAAGCGATGTGTAAGTAGGTCTACTTAAATTATAAATTAATCTAATAAGGTGTAATAACCTCAGCAATGTCATAAGTAAATCATGTGACTTACAAGCGATGTGTAAGTAGGTCACCCGAGGATTACAACTACACAACAGGTTACAAGAAGATTGCAGTTACCTTCCGCTTTCAAAATCAAAATGCAAAATAAGTAATTTATAATTTAAATACATGCAATGGTACAACAAAGGCAAGCTGTGTTGTAAGTAAACAATGCTATGCATCTGTTGTAACGAGTGGAATTGTTTATTTGTTGTTTTTTTGGGGTGTATTTTTTTTTTGTTTTTATTTAGGGTATTAGCTGATAGATTTAGCATGCTGTTTGTAAACAATCATCAGCATAATGGCAGCTCATATTTCAATAGATAAATTTGTTTAAGATGCATGACGTTCAAACAAATCACTGCAGGCTAGTTTACGGGGTTAACGGATTGTTGACCTATCTGAGCAACATACAGGATTCAAGACGGTCACAATAAGCCATAAAGCCCGATAAAACTAACACGTAATTAGTTATTGAATCAACCCATATTAATTAAGTCCTCAGGCTGGCCAGAGATTTTCTCTTTTGATGATTACGGTAAGAGTAAGAGGATAAATCAAACATCAATAAACCAGTATTTACGTATTTATGTATCTACGTATTTATGTATCTATGTATTTATGCATTTACGTATTTATGCATTTACGTATTTATGTATCTACATATTTACGTTTTTATGTATCTACGTATTTATGTATCTACGTATTTATGCATTTACGTATTTATGCATCTACGTATTTACGTTTTTATGTATCTACGTATTTATGTATCTACGTATTTACGTTTTTATGTATTAGCAATGTCCTTGGAGTCAAGTTTACACTGTAAATATAAGAAGTAATTGACGTGCAAGGATATAAAGAAAATGCATACGAAATACTGTATACATTTTATGTGAACGAGAAAGACGACGGTGTTTCAAGCAATTTTATTGCGAATATTGTGAGTTCTTGTATCCTCTGTACCATTAAATTGCGTGCATTGATTTATTTCTAACAGCTGGGATAAACAAAGTTTATGTCCGGCAAACGTCACTATATTTGGCCCGGGGACCTAATAATAGATCTGAGAACGTGAAAGGAAGAGCTTCTGGGCGAGAAACTACAAACATTTAAGATACGTTTCATTTGGCATGATCATAGAAAATATGTTGAACGAATTTCTGTTCCAGTGCCTGCTATTACGTGTGTTAAGAGGTTGCATTTAAAATTGAAAACATTCCAACTTGTTAACTTCATCCAACACGTTTGCTCCATTTTCTTACTAACACAGGTCATAAAATCATTTTCGACTCCTAAACAATGTATATGATTCGTTTATCGTTTGAGGTTATTCTATTTCAGAAACAAAAAAATGGGAGTCAGGTAATGTAAATGAAAACTGTCAAACATTAGCTTTTTATATATTTACATCAGTTTCTGCACCAGTGCTAAATAGATATGGGCTACAGCGACCTCAACGACACTCTTCTGTCGCTACAGATTTTTGAAACCGGCTTTCTGCTTTAGCAAAACCTCAAAAATAACATTAAATGGACCATAAACGTTTTGTCCTTTATAGGCAAGTATCCTTCATATAAAGGTCTTATATGTCAAGAAAATGACGAGAACGGGATTCTTAATTGGTATTTCTTGTAAAAACATGTCCTACTTGTATGTTTCCTCTATGAATAGACGCCATGTGAGAAGACACTTACCTGTTTGACTTTTGCAAGAAAGCTGTTTAAAGAATGGCGAAGACAATAATGTACACTTATTTTTGTATTTTAGACCCAACTTAGGAGGACAAATTTGGGACAGAGACAGATACCAGCTGGGGAGGTACTACAGGGTTGATTGGCAAATTAATTTGTTATGATGATTGATTGGGGAAGCGATGTTGTATTTGAACGTAGTATAAATGATTGCAGACCTTTTCTATCCGTTTGCTCTTTAAAAGCGAATCAAGAAATCTAAAAACGATTGTCAATAATGATCTCACTATTCGGACTTGGTTCAATTATCAATTAATTTATATTCATCAGCTTAACTGACGTTCCATGTCAATGCTGATAACGATATGAAAGGTACATATTCCTAAATACGTGTTTTTATTTTGCTAAGTTCATATATATATATATATATATATATATATATATATATATATATATATATATATATATATATATATATATATATATATATATATATATATATATATATATATATATATATATATATAAGTGTTTTCGGACATGACCACAAGATCGCATTTCCATGTAAAGAATGAAGGCCGTTGCAAAAAATGAAAATTATGAATATTCTGCAAGAATATGTTGACTTGGCATTTAATGCTTTGCAACATAAAAAGGAAACGAAAATTTCGAACAGTTTCAGATAAAAAGTTAGATTGTGTTCATCAAACAAAAACAAAATAATGACCATAAAGAATCGAGATAGATCAGATGAAATTATCTTCTCTATATTTCCTTGTTACTTCATATTGCAAAATTTGAGTAGAAAATGCAATGAGAATGCATCAACACTATCTGAATACATCTTCACCATATTTTGACACCTGACGCAACTTCACCATATTCTGACACCTGACATAGCCTCATCATATTCTGACACATGACACAACCTCACCATATTCTGACACATTACACAACCTCACCATTTTAGGACACATGGCACAAACGACAGCATCTAATTCTCCATAAAAAGACTCCAAAAAAATTCCAGGTAACCTGGCAAATTTGAAAGAGTCATGTATACAATGTCAGTTCAATAAAGAATATAGTAACGTCATCTTAACAAAGTTAAGGAAATATATATAATTAATTTATGCACGCTGAAGCAGAAGGCTAAACTTCAAAGATTTAAGCTATTTCTTTCACGTACCTATTTGAGCATGTCATTAATTCTTTTGTCGATAATTAAAAAAAATGCAAATAAGGTGTAATAAAACATTGTATTGAAGACGTCTATCAGTTGAAGGTAGACTTACTGTCAACATTTGCCGTCTTATCAATACTAAATTAATTGTTAACGTACCTTTGCCGGATAAATGAAAAATACATTTTGTTTTGCTTTTCCAAAAAAAATCATGATTTTATTTAAATTTGAAAGTCAAGAATCATCAATAGGTTTAAGCATTGTTAACATCAATTTATCATGAGCTACCATTTAATTGATTTAAAAAATGAAACGGATCCTCGTCGATGATTAGAAAGGCAGTGCCTTGAGGTTATTGTAACAATCGGGTTAGTGTTATTTCAAGGGACATGAGTACAAATTGGTTCAACAACCTTTCGAAACGAAAATGTTACGCTCTCGTGCTATAATGAGAGGTTATGTAAATCAAGATGCAAGAATGTTAGGGCTTCCATGCTGAGCCCACGATAAAACATTTATTGATAATAAACGTTTGACCATAGCCTCCAGGTCAAAACTGAAGTGCGAGTATGTCTCAGAATGAATTCTCTTTGCTTCATAATGATTCGTCCCATGTATGGACAAAATCCTTCAAAGGATTCGGGAAATATAAGACATCCCCCCCCCCAAAAAAAAAAAAAAAAAAAAACCTCATGACAATCACGTACATTTTCTATGGTTATGGCCTTGGTCTGAAGGACAAAGGAGCATGCGTGTCTGTCATCGAACATTGTTGTCTTAGATACATAACGATTGATGCCGACTATGTGGAAAATTCATGAAAGGAAATGCAAACAAATTAAAACAGTAACGCAATGACTGTGACCTTGACCCCAAGGTAAAAGGGCTGAGCGATCAAGTTATAGAAAGAATTAGTTTAGCTTCAGATTGATTTCTGTCAAGTATGATTAGAAGAGATTTTGGAATCATATGCAAATGAAAAAATCTTGAACCAATACCTTACACTCAACGTTGGAAAACTGAATACAATATTGATAAAGTGAACACGAGAAATATAATGCCAACGGCATTGCGAGGTAATTCTAGGAGTGCAGTATCTGTCTGTTCACATGTTCGCACAAATGCAGAACACATAAACACATATATACATACATACATACACACATATTTACGTACACACCAATCAACTCAACTCTTTTTTTTTCTTCTCAGATGGAATGGGCGATTAGTTTGGCTCAAAACAAAAACATTGTAACTATATTGGATCCCACTTAGGGATTTTATTGTTTCTAGAACCGAGACATTCAAGCAACACTGCCTGATCTTGGCATATCTTTGGCAGGGAGCGTAAACAAGTAGGCATGGGGTAGGTGGGTTGGACCACCTTATGGGGGCCCAGGGTGCCAAACCACTAGCATAACCTGCATTTTAAGTCTTTCCAGGGCACAGTTTGAACCATCTAACTGCAAAGGAATCTTACTCTAAGAAACGTTGCGGTTAATTCGCGCTAATTTAAAAAAAAAATGTGGGAGTGGAGGTGGCACACCGGCTGTACCCCTGAACAATCAGCATCCATTCTTTGGGTGGCCCGGCTTCTAGACGACATCTCACCAGGCAACACAAACTAGAAATTCTATTAATGGAAAACAATCCCATGAAACTATTAGTTTCGTTTACACCAGGTATTGGTGACACAAGGACGGGTAAAAGCTGTAGTTTTAATCAACAAAGATTTCAACTATTTATTGCTCCAAGCTCATCTCATAATGGTTAATATTTTTTTCCTAAACGGAATAAAAGAATTCAATCTTTGTTATTAAGCCTCATAATTGACATTCGAGTCGGTAATACTTTTTTCAAACAGATAGCAGCATGCTAGCAAAATCACATTTCCATAATTGATTTTATTTCTAGTACGTCAGAAATGTTCAATTTGAATATATTAATCAAGTTAAATGTCATCTGCCCTGCGAGTAATACTGTAAGATGAATTTCGAACATTGTTTGCCAAGATATATAATACCACATTTTCACTAACTCCAAGTACTGCTTGACAAGGTATCTAATACCGTATTTACAAAGAAAATTATCAAGAGAGCGTGACATACCATATTATGGGATGGAAACAACATCATCGAGATATCGTGGCATTTACTTCAACTGATATAATATTATTTGGTACATATCCTATATCTGTGTAAATCTTTTGAGTGCAGTCGGGAAATTAAATTAATTGGCGTGTGGAACCTGATTACGCTTCAAATGGAATTAGTAGGGAGCTTAATGTTCGACAATTGTTTACATTTTGCTTTGGACAATGAAGTCAAAATGTAATTCGTCTTTATTGAAAATATGTTATTGTTGTTTCCATTAAAACAAAAACCGTGACATTAATTTTACTCAACGAATTATGAACGGTAAACCAATATAAAACAAAATGCAAAGTTAAAGTACTAATTAGCTAACTAATAATTGAATACATAGCAAACTACAGACCTAACCAACAAAGTAATTAGTTTTTATATCTTTCTAAAAAAAAGCAAATAAATAATTGATTGATAACTAATTTCCATACCCATATTTATCTAATAAAATCTACACAGATACAACAGATTTAAAAACAAAATAAAAATGAAAAATAAGACGATATTTACTGTGTATATTAGTTTCTTTCTCAATTTAAATGTAAATGAAAAGTTATTAGAGGTTATGAATAATTACAAGCTTGTTTCTTCAATTGAGCATATTTGCCCTGAATTTATTGATAATGGTCCCATTGATTATAATGGATCCGGGGCCAGTTATAACCCAAAATTATCGTCAAACAACTTTTTCTTGGAGAAAGACCCAAAATTAAGGTGGGGTGGGTGGGGAACAGAGTTCAGATGAGTAGGTACTGCCAGTAGGTTCCTGTAGGTCGTTCTTTCTAGGGTCTAATAGTGTTGTTCCTCGAACAAATTTACTGGCCGTCATGTGTAGCATGTTATCTGCTGAAAAATGTCACTAAATCCTACAAAATCATTTCTAAGCCGAACTTATATAGTGATGACTTTCGTATTTAACATTCAACAATGAAATTACAGGTAATTCGCTCCACATGTAATGAAAGTGTTTAAAGGTGGCATTTTATGACAGCTACAGAGAGAGGTGGGGGGAGTCGCATGTGAACAGATCTTAGTAATAAGACAGTCTACCATTCAACAATCAGTCAAAACGTTTTTGATTTAACTGAAATCAGCCGTGATTCATTTATAATATGATGAAGAGGTCCTCACAGTAATAAATCGATTTAGCGTAATGGCCAATCAAATGTTATACATCATTATCAGTAATTTGGCACGAACAAGCTCGACCGGGACGAAGGTTATAATGGCCGGACACGTGCACGCAATCTGTACGAAAGTATGTTTGATTGCTCTAGACAGATATTGGATATTCTATGATGACACTGATGGGTCATTTCTTTGAACGAATTGACAAATACAAATTTGAAGATGTGAAGAATGAGGAATTATCGATTTGTTGATTTGATGCAGAAGATATGGAAATAAAAGAAGAATCCAAACGTATTAGATATACGCCTGTCACAGTTCGGGTGATTTAATTTGTTCTATTTGCCTATCGAGAACCGAATAATAATTAAACTATGTTTAAAAGATGATTTTTAAAATAAACTTTGTTGATGGAAAACTTTTTCCATGCGAGTCTACAAAACTCGTATTTATGTCAAACGTTTCGACATTTTGTAAGGAAGATTCACACACGAGGGTGGATTGGATCAATTTCTTGTTTAGTTTGCTCGCGAATTCTTTGAAGTCGCCAAATTTTTCAGAAAGACCACATCTCAAGAACATGTAAGCTAGCGGCGCAGTGTTGTCGCATATAAAAGGAAAACAATTGCACAATTGAAATAATAAATTTAACCGTCAGAGATAAGAATAAGTAATATACGTTTCTTATCTTGCTAATTTGTAGGTAGAAAAAGAAAATCACGTTGACAGATAGCTTAATTGTATTTTTTTTAAAAATGTATGTCATTAGGCAATATTTCTGGCTATGTGTCCGAGACGGAAATGTTGTATTTACTCACTTATGTGAAAGGCGATAACTTCGAATATATATTTGTCGAGCATATTTGATTATCACGAGGCGATAATTTTATTAAAAAGAATACAACAGATTGAAAAACGGAAAAATGTGCTAATAATATATACTGTTTATTATATAATTGCAATCCCTATTTTGCCTAGTAGTATTATAGGAATCTAATCATGAACAAGAGTTTAGAGTTTACAATTTTCAAATGGCCATACAGAAAGAATGAAACTTGGCATGTTTTAGGTGAGAATCAAACAAATAACCCGACTACTATTGCCTAAAGAGTTTATACGTAACCCGATCGATTTTATAGGTGAATCTCGACCCAAGGTTTTGCCACTCCGCCAAAAATACCTTATCAGACAGTATTTTCACATCTTCGTAATCGTTGATCCAATTCTTACCACACCAACCTTTGGCATATGTACTTAAAAATGTGTTTTGCTGATGAAATAGTTTCGGTGTGCAGCAGGTGAAATTAAATTACCACCGTGGGAGCTCGTTACAAATGTTAAGTATTCGATATGACTATTTCAGTGATATTATTCCCAATTACTAGGTAAAAAATGTAACGAACAATCTGAGTGCATCAGCTTATTTCCGCTGCGTCCAGTCAGATTGGAGAGGTTGATACTATTTCGACTAGCTACATATTCCAAGAGTAGGTTTGCAAAGGAATGACTTCAAGTTTTCCTCGCATATGATCGAATAATTTGCAACTATATTTACTAAGTCTAATCATTCGATGCCAGTCACGGATACTAAGTAAACTTTATGTGGTGTCTTTAGGTGAGGTAGATGTCTTCCCTTTCTTCCGTGGCATCAAACAATTCATTGTTTATTGTATATGTAATGTGTGCATCTCCTGCAAAATTTCCAGTCGCTGATTGTAGAGACTCCTATTTATTGTATGCTTATGAAAACGATGAAGTGACCGTTCATTCAGAACAAAATCTGGGTGGCGAAATGTAGACTTAGAGTGGACAGGGAGATATTTGCTGAGTAATGAGTAATGCACATTTTGTTCGAATCTGAATTTGCTGAGACGTTCCTCAAAACTTTCTGTTTTTACTCCTCCTGTCAAGTGTATTTTCAAACCGTCAAAGATGTGAGTATCGGGACTCTCTTTGTCTTAATGTGGTTTCGTGAACCTGTCGACGCTTTTGAGGTGTTATTTTAAACAAATATAAATGGTAACATACATTCAGTCATGGTTTTTAAATTTTGCTGTAAAGTAGACGAGTTTGGGATAAGATAAATTGATAGAGTCGATAAGTAGGTACAATGGCACATTAGACAAGCTGATACTTGACGAGTTGGTAGTACACGTTTTGCGAGTAAACGAACCGAGAACAACCATGAAATCCACCAAGGAGTGGATGATTCGCGTTGCCAATGGCTGAAAGCATTTCAAGCAGGAAACGAAATCGTGTTTGCTTATCGTATATTACTCCTTGATGCCATGTTATAAGGTTATTTAAGACATTTATTTTTTATAAACAATATTTTTTTTCAGCACGACAATTACACTTCATGCCGTTTTTATTGGGAATCTTTTTTTTCACCGTCTTCCACAGGACAATAAAATGATTGCTGCTCAAGCTCCTATGAAGTGTAACATCACAGTTATTTTTTGTTCTGTTTGATAAGAAAATTTGTTTTTAACAAAGAAGAAAATTGGCAATTATCTTTAATTTTGAGAATTCTGGAAAATAAGAAACTCTGGTTTTCAGAATAAGTACACGAACATTCTTCAGTTTAAGCATCTTATAACTCTCACTTAAATATACATCTCATCTGCATCTCGCAATAAATTCCTCTACTTTATTTTCTGCAGTAATCGAAATATGTAGTTTGTTAGTTAAGCTTTCTATAAACCAGTTCTCATCGTAATTAAAACTCGTACACCGATCTCTCGGCATTAACATCCTATAATAAATAAAATACTTACAATATCGGATCAATAGATGACCGTCGTGCATTGTTGTTTTAGCTATTGTGGTACAAGGTGTAATAACCCATAATATTCATTACGTTGATTTTTATCAGTAATCCTCATACACATTAGCTCTAATTGGAACTATATTACCGAGTAGTTCTACGCTACATTACAGATTTAATCTGCTAAATAGAATCGATGTCGGTTTGAATTCTGATCAAACATAATATATTTCATTTCAAACAAACTTTCGTCTTTGTTCCTTTTTAATCTTGTCCGTCCAACTGAGCCGGTTAATTATTTATAGTTTAACAAATCATTTAGTAGGAAATCCGGCGGGTGACACACCACATTTAATATCGAAATGAGACGGGTGACACACCACTGGTGGAGTAATTTACACTGCGCTTCGTCTATCACGTGACTGTCTTAAGTCGTCAATCTATTCAAAGTATAGTACAAAACGCTATATGATACGTATATGTTACTGCAATTGTATGGGAATATATGAAAGAATGTTTCTTTTTCTTCTTCTGAGCAATACTTGGGAGTGCAGAATTACTCTGAAAACACCAGATCATATATTCCCATACAAATGCAACAACCATTTTATTATCTACTCATTTTGTTTGTCTACCTAAGACTTGACAATAAAAAGAACACATTACAAGAAACAAAGAAACTGAATTTATGCTGTATTTCAAAACAAATACACAACCGTAGATTCATCAATGGGAAAAATATTAATTCTTTTAATCTAAATCATCAAAAAGACGCTCTGGAATATCACATTCATTTCGTTTTGAGTGCATTAAAAGGAATGTGATTTCAGCTGGAAATGTAGTCGAACAATACAATTCGCGGTGTGTATCAAGTTTTTGAACCCATGGCATGGGACATGTCATTCAGATTTGCAGAATAACCAAAAAAGTACGTTTTGAGGAAATTCCAGATTTATAAATATATTAGAATTGCTAACTAAAGAAGACATATGTTTACGCCCAGTCACTTGCATGCTCTTTGTCGGAAGGACTCCAGCTATGACTTCTATCGCTAGCCTATCATTGGATAACAATAGTTAAATAGGGAAAATTGCAAAGCAACTGCGCTGTGACACTCCATTTAGCCAGCTAAAAGAAAAAAACACTTTGTCGTCTTGGCTTATTGGCTCTAATGGTCTTAATTTCCTGCATTTTTTCTCGAATTCAGTGTTTTAACTGACTTTTTAAATGGTACGTCTCTGACAGATATGCGATGGCCTTTGGCCACAGGATGCTTTTCTACGCTGCTGTTATGAGAGTACTGGTCAAAGTCTGAACCATTCTATTAACTAAAACTACGAATATTTCTCCTAAAAAACTGCATAATTGATCTGAATGGTATTTTCAATTACTGCGTCCCTCATGTTTGTTGTGGAAATTCGAATATAACGTTCATCCGTTTGTGACTCACTGAACTCGTCCACGTTGTTAACTTTATCATCTCTACTTTCCATTGGACGAAACAGCTTTGTTCAACAGCAAACAAATCTAATGAACATAAAGCTAAATCGTCTACTACATGAGAGTACATTGTTTGCAAAGTAGTTCCTAATACTCAATGGTATTTGAGGCAATCATGTCGGGTTGGATGAATCAGTGTATTATGGAAAAATACTGCACAATTCTGACCATGTAATGTTAGCAAAGACAAAAATGAGCATATAATAATAGATAATTACTGTATGGGAACGAAGCATTCAATAAATCTCATGGACACAGCATAGCATCTCGTGGTTTCAAGATACGAATAAGTATTGCGTGGCCTTAAAAAATTATCACGTTAGAACGAAAAAGAATCTTGTAGCCACGAAATATGATCTCGTTTCCAACTATAAAGTTAATGGAAAACACACAAACTAAAGCACACAAATCAAATACATACATCTAAAACCTCAAAATTGACACTGATCTGAACGACAACTGGAACATTTGACAAGTGTTATTTGTCATTAAGCATTCGTCAAATCTCGCCATATCTTCAATATTATTTTTAATATGTCCAGAACTGGAACTAGAAAAGGATCTACTGCAATTGCTAGTCAATGGAAATATGCGAATTCCAGCGCCGTTAACAACATTTGTGTCAGAACACACACACACACACACACACACACACACACACACACACACACACACACACGATATGCTCTGGGTAACTGTGTATTGATCGAGTGAATGAACTCCTTACATCCCTGTGAATGTGTCCGTTACATAATGTAGTTCTACGATTTTTCTTATTGTTCATAATCACATATGCAAATTGATAAGTTGATTGTTTTCTTCCTGAGTTTCTATTTTTATTCAGATTTACCATCATTCATAGGGCCAGAGACATCGTTGTATGACACAAGAGAAAAGCGCTCCTATTTTCATGAATTTGTCGACTGGCGATTGCCAAATATGTATCATTGATATTATGAATACTGTAGATAGATCCCAAAGGAAAGCGTAAACGTATCGTTACGACGAACCAGATTACTATAGGTTACTTGGTACTAATTCAGTTTTAATGTTTTCGTCCCGCTCCATATGTTTTTCTCTCTCACTCCAGCTTTTTGCTTTTTTTGTCCCTTACGCACGAGAGGGGGGAGGGAATGGAAAAAAGAAAGGATTCCGATGAAATTGTGTACCATTTTAATTTCATTTAGAAAACAGGCAAACTTAATATATTTTATCGTTATTTTCATATGTCATTTATGATTAATGAACGAGTCAAAATTCAAAAGAATGTTTATATATTCGTATTATTGCGTCATGGACGGATCACAGTTTGATATACCAATATTATTGGTATATCAATTTGCTTTATGCCAACACTTGAAATGCCATGTTATATATATATATATCTATATATATATATATATATATATATATATATATATATATATATATATATATATATATATATATATATATATATATATATATATATATATATATATATATATATATATATATATATATATATATATATATATATATATATAATTAGGATATTCATGATTCTAAAATTGTTACCAAGTTTTCTATCAAGGGCGAACTTCAGCTGAAGATAATCCGACATAGCATGGTGTTAGCTTCTTAGCTTAACAACGGTGACGTAATCAAATCTTGTGTGCGCGCTTTCGTCTGAAATCGGTTGACCCACCGATGTCGCTGATCAACATAGGATTAATTCGTACACATTAGATGGCTCATATTGATGAAACGTTGATATTATCTGGTTGTAATGAAACCCAACGATGCTTAGGACCAATAGCTTTCACGATTCAGTATTATTCAGAAGACTTGGCATATACGACTTTTTGCACGTAACAGCGGCATTGAAGCGTTAAGTCTATCCAAAATTCCCTCAATTGCAAAACTTTATGCAGTTGATTTTTTTTAAAAAGTTTGAATAGTTATTTACTTTATGTTGTATGTACTCTCTCAATAAGAATCTCAAGAATACAGCCCCATATCTCAGCCCCATATCTCAGCCCTATAGGATAGAACAGGTAGTATCTTATTACAAACATGTTTAAACAGCATGTCAGTCGATAATTTTCAAAACTATATAAATTTGCCTTGGTATAATATTTACTAAAAAAAAATGGAACATACGTATCTCGTAGCGTCCAGTAAAGGAGCATGGTGTATTTCCGGTTCCACAGCTGTCATGGAATGGTCAAGAAGACACCCGGCCGAGTGTCCTTCAAGAGTCTCTGTATTCTCTCCAGATCCACCGGTCCTGACGTTTTAGTCTTTCACTTTGAGTACACCAATGCCGTCTTCAAAGTCAGCGTGACCATCGATAGCATCACCTGGGTTACACGAAAACACAAAGAGTTCTACAACTCCCCGTCACAAAAACAGCTAAAAATATGACTGAGCCGTGTAGTACATGAGCTACAGATAAATAAGAATACAATAATATTCATTACTCACGCACTCAAATGAAATGGCTTCATTACGTATCAGATCATTTCATCAGAGCTACCGTACAAAAATTACTATTCTAATAACGTTTATAAATGAATCAATGCCCGACAAGAACAATCACACTGTATTATTAGAACTCAAATATTGTTCATCCTCTGATACATGCAGTATATAAATGAATTAAATTTGTCTGTTCATTTCTAACAACGGCTAACTTAAAACAGATATTAGTCTACGACTATCTGCAAATTTAGACAGCATTCCGAAAGATCCAACAGATCCAACAATTTTATCACATTAAACGAATAACAAGAAAGAATGCAATTTTATATTTCTTATACGTCTACAGCTGAAGATTGCTCTCGTAAAGATAATTGGTGTATAAATATTTCAGCACACAGCCAATACCTGGTTTTGTTGGGCAGACCCCGCTGTAAGATATGTTGCTTTACAATTTGCAATAAAATCTACCATTGCATTATTGAAGCTAGTTCCATCTGAGTGTGTGCAAAATAAAAATATTATCTAAGGTACCGCATTCTATTCTAAACCCCTCTTGTTCGACACCATTAAAATATTTATGTTTAGATGATTCCGTAACCTTATTATTCAAGATTAATCTGAAGACCTTATTTAGTACGGGAAGCAGACTAATCCTTCGATAGTTATTTGGGTTACTGTTGTACACAAATTCTTAGGAAAGTTTTGGGCAGACTAATCCTTCGATAGTTATTTGGGTTACTGTTGTACACAAATTCTTAGGAAAGTATTGGGCTTGAAACACTGCGTTAAATAGACAAGTCAACAGAGGTGGATGATAACATTCATCTTTAAAAATGTACGGACGAATTTTCAGGTGTGACAAATACAAGTCCAAATATGATATTAAAGTCAAGGCCAATGCTTGATGTCACAAATTTAACCATGATATATTTTTAAACTACTCTCCAAGTCAGCATTCATTTTCATATGCTTATCCCTCACTAAAGCAAACGTTCTGATTCCATCAATCCCAAAATCAGTTGTATTAAAAATACGTTTCTACAAAGCCAATTATATCATACTTGCACGTAAAATTATAAAAATCCTCTCTGTCAAGACAGTCTGTATGCCTACTAAACTTCCATTAAAATCCAGATATAGTCCATGTAATATATCCAGATATAGTCCACGTAATAAATCCAGATATTGTCCATGTAATAAATCCAGATATTGTCCATGTAATAAATCCAGATATAGTCCATGTAATAAATCCAGATATTGTCCATGTAATAAATCCAGATATAGTCCATGTAATAAATCCAGATATTGTCCATGTAATAAATTCAGATATAGTCCACGTAATAAATCCAGATATTGTCCATGTAATAAATCCAGATATTGTCCATGTAATAAATCCAGATATAGTCCACGTAATAAATCCAGATATTATCCATGTAATAAATCCAGATGTAGTAAAACATGCTTATTTGATAATGAAAATAATTTTGAAGTTCTTCAGCCCAGTTTAACCTAAATATTTGAAATAGTAGAAACCAAGAACAAGATGCCTATGTATAAATAGGACGATAATTAAACCATTTGTAACTTTAAAGTAAGCGGTAAACGACAACTCTATGTATTCAAGGTACTTATATTGCTCTAACAACACAACAGCAAGACATGACCGTTGCGTTTGTTTATCTCTTTAGCACACTGATTCAAAAACGAATTAGTCCTAACAAGTTGGTACCCCTCCAAGAAATCCTTTTCCTCCTTTTACCACTGTATTTTTGATAGGATAGGATCCTGTATAAAACACATACCATCATATCATGTGTACACAGTGATATTGTCAACAGCTGAAAAAGGAAAGTGCAACACAAATTTGGTTTTCAAAATGCTATCAAAAACTTATCTTTTTGTGCACTTATCAGACTAATTGCAGAATTCAAAAGTCATGCACCAAAGGAACCCAATATGTTTTCATTTTGTTTCTGAAGCACTGCATCCACTGGCAAGAGCCCGACCGCGCAGGCACTTACTGATTTTAAGTTGTGATGTGGAAACCACACTTGAAACATACGAAATGCCCGTTGATATTTAGGAACTAGAGAGCAATAAAGCGACTAAACACGGCGTCTATGTGGATCTGACCAGCTTTGGAACGAAGCGAATTCGACCGAGTTTACCAGCCATGTTGTTGATGAAGTCGTGACGGGAGAGCTTGTAACTAGTCAAGATCAAACTGGAAAACTGTAGACTTAAAAGGTGGACACCAGGAACGTTGTTTTCAAGCCGCGATTCGCAGTAGCGATAACCCTTGCTGAAATCATCATCCTCTTTATCAAAACATTATGCAGATACTGCCAGTGATCGAATGAAGCAAACGGTGGAGCAAAAAGGCCGCTGGTATGCCCCCACCACCACGCGTCGTAACTTCATTTATACCATACCAAGATAAAACCATTAGCAGCATAATAACAAATGGTCTTTTTGTTTTAACTGACGTGGATAGTTTTTAGTAACCTAAAATTAACATCTTAACGCGCGTCAAGATTTTATTTATTATCACATCCGGTTATTATAGTAGGAGCATCCTGTGAAGAATGAAGTGAAATTATTTAATTCAAGAACTTCTCACAAAACCTTTTAATCGATTAATTGATTAATTTCTTCTATAAATGAAACCTTATTTTGCACAGTACTCCCCATAGATTCATGGCTCTATTTGATAATTGTATTCTTCTTCTTCTTCTACTTCTTCTTCTTCTTATTATTATTATTATTATTGTTATTATTATTGTTATTATTATTATTATCAGTAGTAGTAGTAGTAGTATCAGTAGTAGTAGTAGTAGTAGTAGTAGTAGTAGTTGTACTAGTTGTTGTTATAGTGGTAGCATCTCAACGTTAAAATGGTAACTAATCAGAACTTTGCATGAAGTCACACATTTACATGAAGCAAACTGGAAAGCTGCCATGAGCTAAAATTGGTGATAAGTCCAATAGAATTAAACGTGCATTCTTCTAACTCTATCGATGTACCATCTAATCATATTCAAAGGGTAGAAACTGGTGATAATCACAAGTGAGACATAAACTGTCAATATTCGACCTCCTCACTCATTTAGTCTAGTAGGTTATCAAGGTGTGTATCCGGACGTTTCAGTACGGCATTCAGTGCGTTGGATAAATCAAAGTTTGATTATAGTAAAAATGAATTTCCTCTGGGATTTGTCTATCATTAATAACGATTCCAAATCAGCAAACCAGACTAACTGTTTATCAACTTCCACACAACCCAAAGCGTGAAATTAATTACAAAATTGCAAAACGATACATAATTGTAACTGGTTTGTTTGGTAGCACGACAGGGCAGAATCACGACAAATTTTGTTTGCATATAGATGCATAATTTCCCTTAGGGCAAATTCAATTAGATGATTGCCTTAATATGCGCAGTTTCAGTACTTCAAACAAAATTAATAATCACTGCTTGGCTTAAAGGATTAAATATGCCTTCCACAAACAAGATGATTTTATAAACCGAACCAGCCTTGGGACATTTAAAAAAAATGTTAAAATTAAAAATAATTATCAACTTTTTAGGGATGTAAATCTGTTTACACACTGATAGCAAATGTACTAATTTTAGAACTGACACAAACAAGTGAATAACACTTAGTACCAAATAAGAATTATTGCATTTAAATTACAGAAATGAAGTGGTGTGACAAGAAAAATACTCACGTCGTTGGTTCTGGATTGAAGTAATCTGTACTGTAAAAAATATAATATAGATGTTCACAAATTAATTCATATTTTTGCTGCAAACCTCACATTTAATTCATTCGTTTTTATGTTGCATTTACATTTTCAGTTAATCACTGTAGACAATCTGCCACTCGACATTTACAACATTTCTCTCTTCGCCGCTTTAAAGAAAGGTTACTTAACTCCAAACGTAAAGAAGTTATTTTCCTTTGAGTGTTGGCTATGTTCTGGAACACGTTTATAGATAGAACACATCTTGAAAGATTGATGGGTTCAGTCAATGGTTGCAACGATTAATGAAAAACAAGAAAGAGTGGAGTATATATAATTTACACAATTTCCCCTCACTGTATCATGCCCATACATGAACTTGATTATGCATATTTGGTTACAAGGACCAGTAATTCATGAAGGTGATGTGCGATTGTTTCCCCTGCTCAGAATGTATGTATTTTTAGAAGATTGTAAAAAAGTACATTCTGATTTTATCGAATTAACATGTAAGCTATATATATATATATATATATATATATATATATATATATATATATATATATATATATATATATATATATATATATATATATATATATATATATATATATATATATATATATATATATATATATTCTTCGAAAATCTTACTGAAATGTGCAGAAATTGTGCACAAGAAAGAGAGAAATCCAGGTGATGTTAGGCTGTTAAGAGAATTACCTAACTACGAAGGAGATGTCGCATCGAAGCGAGAGCGGTCTCATAATAAATGTTACAATCTGTAGGTCTGCAGAAAAATATAGCATGTTCATTTCTTAGTTATAACATTAAACAGTTAACCGGATTACCTGAATATGAAGAAAATGCTGGTACAAAGTTTATTTGAAGCTATTTGATTCACTAATTTCAAACCTCCACCACCTCTCAGCCCACCCACCACCATCGTTACCCACAAAATGGATAATCTTGGATGCGGATATATTCTATCTAGTACATGCGTAAGTCATAGCAATTAAAGAAATAGATTGCTATCAGGAACATATTACAATATTTACTTCAGTTTAATTAGTCTATAATACGTAATTCATTTTTTCATAAACGTTTTGCTTGTTGTTTCTTTTGGCCAATTTTTATCACAAATATACTATTCTAACGGCCGAGCTAGGTCCTGATAATACCACTTTGGAGTATGGCACCAGGGATGAGTATGCTTCTTGTCAGCTGACTAAGGAGTGGGAGAATGGAGTAAACTGGAACTTTTGATTTCTTTTCAGCCATAACATGAGATGATTCATTTATTAAGAAACAGTGAATAAAGTCAGTTCATAACCATGACAGTATTGTTGTGCTTGTACTAAGCCAAAATACTATCATTGTCGTGAGGTACAGTATGGTATATGATTATTTCACACAAGGTTAGGGTACACATTAGCACTATACTATTAGTTCATTTTATTATTACATCTTTTGATGATTGAAAATTACATAAGAGTTACCATATTTGGATTCAGTTGCAATAAAGTTTACTACAGAAGAGAAAATACGACTTGATTGTAATATGTGAAATGTAAAATCTGTAAGGAAAACACTTGCTTGACTTTACACTTCAACTATAGCATAATACTTATTTGAAGTGAATTGGTATAGATGGAAGTAAACTGGCTGTCAAGTCGGTGAGGAAAACACTCACAATGACTTAGACAACTAATACATTATAAAATAGAAACATGACTTATGTTTTATAGATTGCTAGAATAATCAAGTATTGTTGAATTGAATTTACAATGTCAAGTTGGTGAGGAAAACACTCACAATGACTTAGGCATTCGATTTAGTTAAGAATGTTGTCGGACCTATAATTTAAGAAAAGGAACTATATATTTTTAATGTACAGAAACTTCTCTGCATGTCTTTAGCTTCATAAAACTAATTAAATAAAGAAAATGAATAAATAAATAAAAGCATTGGTCTGTGAGGACAACACTCGCTTGACC
Organism: Sinohyriopsis cumingii; assembly: GCA_028554795.2. Lineage (NCBI taxonomy): Eukaryota > Metazoa > Mollusca > Bivalvia > Unionida > Unionidae > Sinohyriopsis > Sinohyriopsis cumingii. Next base: position 40,677,698 of record CM068827.1, read on the forward strand.
ATATAACTGAGTTTCAAATAACAAATGATATAACAGTATCTAGTTTGCTTGTAAAAATAAATTAGAAATTAGAAATGACTAGAATGTATATGATTTGAAAGAGAGAAAGGAATTAAAAATAATTAAAAAAAAATAAACTTAAATAAAAAAAATATAGATTTGTTCTTAAATAAACATTAACATAAATTTACTGTCCAAACTATTGCCTAAAGTTACATAACTCTTTCATAAACTAAATAAAACAAAATAAAATAAAAAATAGAACTCACAATAACTGTGATGTAGCTAGTTTGATTTCTACTAGCTGACTGAACCATAGGCCGATAAATCAGCTCTTCACCCGTGATGATATTAAGTTTTGGGTGAGGGGCTGATTTGACCTATTCATCAAAAGCTGCAATTATCTGCATTCAAATTTGGCTGCACACATCGATGTATATTTTATACACTTACCGGTATTTCTCGGGGCTGTGCATCTACCGTCGGCTGAAGGGTTCTTTTGGTGACAGGTAGATTATATTTCCTGAGCAAATCATACGTTTGTTGACTTGTAAATCCACTTGGAATAGCACAACCATCTGTCCTGTGGCCATTTTGAATTTCGCGCTTGATATGGCTATTACCAAATGTGTCTAAAGTGTACGCGGGTTTGTTCCGGAATGATTTGCATGCAGCAAAAGTGCATATTTTAATGAACAGGTGACATCATACCCACAACATCGTCCATCAGTATCAACACAGATTTGTGGGGTTGATTTATCGGACTAACTGAACCCCCACAAGCAGCCCACAAAGCCTTAAATACTCTAACAAAACCCACAACCAACAGAGCCCACAAAACCCACAACGCACACAAAACCCAGTTCTAACAAAACCCACGACGCCCACAAAACCCACAGTTCTAACAAAACCCACAATTTTGTTGGAATATTCAAGCAAGCATGAGCTAGTATTTCATGTGTATATTTAGTCAATTTGTACAATGATTATTTATAGAATTACCAGCTTGATATTTTTCAATTGCTACATTGCGATTGTATTGTCCACAAGAAAAGAAAAGAAAATCAGTTTTATCCTTCGCGGCACATATTGTGTTATGCTATCGCTCATAGCATAGGTTCGGAAACTGTTATGCACTCTTACAATATTACCGAGGTACACCGCATGACAGGGTAGTAAACATGTGTATGTACCAAAGAAATAAAGTAAAGAAAAACCAAACTTAAATGTGATGATGTATACAAATGAAACATCAGGGGCTATAAACACACTGAGTATGTATCATACAGTTTTAAATGGTTAACTAGAAATAGTCATTAATCAAATTATCAAGGATGTTAGCCGCCGGCATGATACTCCCTTTTTTCGCTAACTCAAAAGATGTAGACTATACCAACTAACTATTAATCGACAAGTAAACAAAACAGGATCCTAGAAAATATTAATGTCAACTCATTTGCACATTTCACTGATAATGCACTGATTTAAAAAAAAATCGAGACCGAATTGAGCGGCGTGTATGAACGGTGTTTACCATATACAAGCATGCATATCTCACTCCATAAATGCAGGTTATAACACTATCTTTACAGATGATGTTCAGAAAAAGTAATGGTGACCATTTATATATATGTACATGTACGAGAAGGAGGAAAACCAAACAATGATAAAGTGACCAGTGCACATAACATTTGCATGTATGTAAATTTCTATTCAAATCATGTCTATTTACAAACAAATTCAGTCCCTCGAATGACCTTTTGTCTGATAATAGCTTTAATAATTTTTTATTTATAATAATTGTATTTGCAAAATTATTTTACACTATTTCTTCTTGACAAAATGCAAAAATATCAAACTGAATTTCATTATCGATACAAAATATGTGTGAATTTCGTTGTTGCTACAGAATTGCAGTTTCAAAAAGTAACAATGATCGATTTGCGAAAACACTAGGTTCCATCTCCTGCCAATGATTTCTAGTACCAATAAAAAATATATTCTCTTTCTGAAATTCAGTAAAAAATACGTTCGCACGAAAGTAAAAAAATTCACAGTAGACGGTGAATTTATCCGGTTCGTATCAGCAAATCTTTGTGACAGTAGACATAAAGTAAAAATGAAAAGAAATCGATGATGAATGCACAGTGGTATGTACAATTATAGTGATAATAGTAACATAAGTCGAGGAAAATACCGAACTGTGTATTATCAAACATTTTCATTGTGTCAGCACGAACGAGCAGGTTTAATTAACACGCAAAGCCACGAATCGGACACGTGTACACAATCTGTTTATCAACACAAGTGACTGAGACAAAAATGTCCACGTAGAATAATTTAGATTAAAGTTCGATGTTTAATGATGTGTAATGATGTATCACGCGTTTGACCAAAGTGAAAGATAGCAATCTCATGAAATGGATGGGAGTCTTGATACCTCAGCATTCATATAATATAACTGTTTATATTAGTGCCGACAGGAAATAAAGTGTATCTAAGTGTTGACAGGAAGTTAAGTGTATCTAAGTGCTAGAGGTTGAGTTTATTATTGAGCTATCACTCAGTCAATCGAAATCAATAACTCATTCCAAACAATCAACCGATCAATCGATCAGTGAAGCAATATTTATTTCCTCCATTATGAGAGTTCACTTAAAAAATATAGAGAATAAGAAAGTCAAAAGTTCACCAATTTACATTGATGATTTCGGAAAGCATTCCAGAAAGCCATAACACATATGTAACTAATACAGAAGAGGAAGGAAAAAATGGAATATCAATGATTAGAAATACCTGCGAGCTTGGAAATTGGCACATAAACATTGTACATTAATCTATTAAAAATAATTTAAAAGATAAAAAAGAGAAATAAAATAAAACTTTTATTATTACAGCACGGGTCCATTAATGTTTATGATGTTGTCTACAACATGGTGTCTTATAGATACAAAATTTTTTAGGAGCTGATCTGGGAAGTTTTTCTTTTGAAACATGTGTGGTCCTTTTGCTAAGAAGTATACTCGTGATACAAGGACGAGGAACTGGAATGAACAAATCTGAAAATGGTGATGATGTTTTTTCCCAGATTACTTTTATGGTCAGCTGTCAAGAGTTTTAATAAATGAGACTCGTCGTTACTTTGGTTAATAGCTATGTTGAGTTCCAGTCAAACCTATCAAGCACGCAATAGTGAAAATCGTTGACAATTGGTCTTGTTAAGGTATATTGATTAACACATTTTTGACCACGAGTAATATCATGAATACCTGGTCAATTTACGTTCATAATTATTCTTCGCAATGCACTACAAATTGGAAGGGAGAATTCGTGCTTTTAAGTGTCAAGAGCTAAGGAAATCATGATGTTTACTGATTCTGTCTTGGCAAGCGGTCTCTTCCTTTTCAAGTATTGTCATGTTGACCAATTGTTCCCACTGAGATTTGCTCCGGAAATAGTAAGGTTAAAATCACATTTCTCTTATATGAACTGGCACATAAGTTTGGGTTCAGGTTTAAGGTACGATCCTAATATTTTTAAGAGCAAAACATATTTGCTAGTTTTTCATCTACCATTGTAGAGCGGTTGATGGAGTCCTGTAGTATTCCTAGGTGAATAACGGAGTCAGTTGCATGAATTATTTCTTCACTGAGTGTTAGACACAGCTTATAATTTAATTTCCGTTCTCGCTAAAATTATAATAGATGACATTTTTGTAGAATTTATTTTGTGGTTACATATTTTTGAATTTTCGGCAATAATCTGAAGCATTGTTGTTATTTGGAGAATTTGATAGACATGCAAGGTCATCTGCAAATGTAGGGCAGCAGCAATCTAAACTTCAAATTGTATACCTAGTTTGCTCTTTATTAGACTCTGTAAAAATTCGTCTATAAATACATGATCCCTGTCTAATTCCCACGCTTGATATCGAACCAACGAGACGTATTTTTCAAGAATGACTGCACTTTGTATAATTTCATATGCATTTCTTATTATTCTCCAGCTTTCCCCCAGAACTCCAATATTACATCATGTCAAGAGTAGAGCACCTTGCCAGACGGTGTCAAAGGCTTTTTGAGTATCGAGAAAAGCAGCGTAGGTGGGACTACCATACTCACATTTATAATTAATGACCTTCTGAAGATTAAGAGAGGCAATGTTAAGCTAAGATTTTTTGAAAGTCTTGATGTTGTGGATTTCCTTCGTCACCAAATAGTTATTAAATTTTGCTTCTACCATTTTCTCAAATAATTTGTACAGCCGTAGCAGCATATATATTGGTCGGTAAATGTCAGTGTCAATTCCGTATTTTCGATTCTCTTTATAAATGGGCACGGTAAGACGTTTTATCCATTTATTTCCTTCATGCTCATGCTCTAATATCGATTTTAAGATTGTTTTATTTAACTTAGAAACACAATAGATAAGGTACTCGGTTTGAAGGTGGTCATGACTAGGCGCTCTCGACCTATTTATTTTATTACGAACGCTACTTAGTTCTTGCTTGGTGATTTCATCATTAAAGTATTCATGTTTATGTGCGTGCCTCTTAAAAAAAATGTTTGATATCACGGCCTGTTTTCTCTACTGATTTTAAAAAGTCTTTTTCATAAATATCATAATCTTTCCTTGTATACAATTCAGCAATAAATCTGCAAAAGCGCCAGCAACCGAAGGTGGGTTAGAATAGGTGTTACTACCATACAATAAAACTTCAACAAAAGATTTGTGTTTATTGGCTCACTATTTGTAATTAGATGCCAGAAAACGCGTCAAAATCGCATTCAGCCGTTCTTGAATTTCATTCAGGTAATTAATCAGAAAAGTTTCGCTAGCTATTCGTTGTAGCGATCCTACTTCACGCTTTGCAGTTTTATACAGAGAATATGTTTCGTACTGTAAATTCTCTTGGCCTGCCTTGTTTGACCCAGGTAGTACCCTACTATCAATTCCCGGTAGTACCAAATATCGTTTCTCGGTAGTACTTAATATAATTTCCAGGTAGTACCTAATATAATTTCACTGTAGTACCTAATACTATTTCCCGGTAGTACCCTAGCATCAATACCCAGTAGAGTACCAAATATCATTTCTCGGTAATACCTAATATCATTATAATTCTCCGAGAGTGTCACGGAATTGTATAAATCCTTTTATTTATTAAATACATTTACTTGGGTTTCATTTTTTTGTGTACAACGATACCCGAGGGTGATTTATGTATATTGTACAATATTTTGAAACAGTGTGTTAGGTTCATCCTATGCCGTACGTGCGAAGTGCTTTCGATGGGAAGAACCGAATACTTCCAGCGCACAGACGATGTATGGCGACATAGTCTTCGTATAAATGCCTCAACGTAAGACTAATTCTACACATTACTGAACGTCTTGTCAGTGAGTGGTCTATTTTAAGGACTGTTGTAAATCCGAAATCCAACCCGACTGAGAGCATGTAGACACAAAGTACAGAGGTTATTAAGAGAAACCAACAAGCGTTGCGCCTATAACTTTGCAGTTTTGTTTACCATTGGTACAACTTTTGTTCTAATTGTTTTTAAACGTATTTGAGATTTGCCACATTTGATGGGCTCGAAAGGATCTGATGTCTTCTCGCAACAGGCAAAAGTTGCAAATTTTGAGTTTATGGAAGCCATAAAGGATGCATTTGGGGGACGATGTTTGTGTTCATTTATGAGTGCAATGTCGCTGTAATACATGTCCAGTAAATTGTCGATACATATTATCAATGTCATTCCATAAAACTAAATTCAAAGCAGTTGTCGAAATTACTTTACATAGGAAAAGTATTATATTAAAATTGGCCTCATGAGCTTTGTTGTAGTTTTATTGGTCATGTAAGGAAGAGATCGGTGAGATATAATGAAACATACTATCTTATCTACGATTCTAGTTTCGAACATGTGATTTGACGTTTTTTTAAAGCAGATTTCCAGTGAGTGGAAAGGATAACACTTGGCTATGACAAATCTTCGGATTCTATTATTTCGGCACATTGTGATTTAACATTTGCACGTACATATAAGGTAATAGATTTGTTATGATACATGGCCAGAGAGCTTGTTTGCACGCCATACTTTTGGAAATGAGCACAGATGCCTGCCCTGGTGGATAAATTATCAACTACAGAGAAAACATTTGGCATTTCGTTCCTTATATAACCATATAACGACTTCACCAGCATTTACACAGTTTTGTACTTTTTGGTCTGACAGATTTTGACCTGTTGTTGATAATGGACGTACTCTGATCGTGTTTGATGATACTGTATTACATGAGATTATCCATCGATGCGAAGAGACTGAGCCCTTTAATTATGTGGTTTATTTGCAATATCAGTACTAAAGATTCCGCTTTAATATTTAGTTGGTGCACTACGTTTGGAAGAAGTTTTTACTTTAAAAGAAGCAGACACTGTGAGTTTGTACGACTAAGTTAATTGTCTTTGATGGGCTCTGTGTCGCATTCATGGCATCAGAGCATCTCTTGCACGTCTATAGGTAGTAATGGCGTGAGTCGTAACATTCTCTGGTATAACTTTACACACTAATTGCACTTGAACACGTGGTAGAGAATTAAGCCTTGTCGTTCCAGATGGTGCTACTGGATTTGAATCCTTGTGGTGCTGAGGTTGCTGTACAACGTTGCTTTTAGTTTGTTGATTCTTAAATGGCCACACGCGGGTTGATTTGCACGTTGATTTATGGCAATGTTACCGTTAACAACAGGAGATGTCATATTGTTCAACCTTAGTTGTTACTAAGGTCTCTAGTTTGAACAAGGTTCTCTTAACATATATGTTTTCGGTAGAAAGGTTTTTGTTTGGTTTCTCAAGGAGGTCGATTCGATGGTTCAAATTACCTATTTTTTCTTAGGTTCATGTTGCACTGAGTTTAGCCACTCTTACAGCTACGTACGATTATTTTATTTTAAGTTCTGTTTCCACACTGTCACTGAGCAGTTTTCATGTGTGAAGACACTTTCTAATCTGTCCTTACTGCGTGTTAAAACGCCCATTGAAAATTTTCTCTATAACGTCGGCTTTTTCTCCGTGAATTAAAAATTGTAAATTGTAAATTTCTTTTATATATTTATAGGATGCGCTGAAGTTTGTTGAATTTTGTCTGGTAATTGGCACGTGAATAGTTTGGCAGCAGTTGACTTCGACATATTAATCTGTCCTGTACTAATTTAAAAGATTTTCTTTCTTGTTTGTAATGTGTACCAGTTTACCCACATATGCATATGTTGGCTTTCCATTAAAGATATTGTACAACATATCTATATATTCATGATTTGGAAACTGTTTTTTATGTGTCATCAATATCCTAAGGACGAGAATCGAAGTCATAGTATGAATTGTCATCTTGTGTATAATTCTGAGAGAAGAATATATCAGATTTGTTTCTGGGGCGTTGTGCGTAGGTACAAGCAATGGTGGCCAGCAGGCGGTGATGTAGGTGAACTACGAGCTCACTGAGGGGACATAAGATCCCCAGTATTGGTATTACCTGACATAAAATTTGTTGCAGCGCCAAGTAGCTGAAATCTTCTGCGATATAATTCGCGTATTACACACTCGTGATTTTCACTTTAGATTACGAACTTGGTTGTGCTTTAAAGTAAGGCCAGCGTGGTGGAGAAAGCCTGACGACTTTAGTACGTATAATAAATGCACCAAACACAATATTCAAACAATAATAAACTCTTAAAATAGTGGTAGATCTGAGAGCAGAATATTGGGTTTATTAATTTTTTTTATTTTTTTATAATTTTGAAATGGGTTTCTTATATCGTTTTCTTTTAAATTTACCTCTATAGTTTATAGTGGAACAAAATGCATTCCATCCGAACCACATTTGTGAAACTCGGCCACTTCCAAATGACGATAAATGATAGTATGATATAATTGCCTCTGTATGAGAATTAATGGAAGTCCCTATAGGATTCGATCCACTAATTAGTTGCTTTCCCCTAATTAAATCCGATGACCATGGCAAAATGAAAAAGCAGATAGATAACAATAGTCGTGTGACTAGCATATTGGAATCTGTTTTCGGTGAAACATCAGCCAGCTGGAACAGTTGTTTCATTGCGCATTCAATCCCAATATGACTCTAAATTTAAGGAGACCAGAACAAGAATTTTTAAAACTAATTTCGAGCGCGAGCCGAAATGAAAAGGTCGCTGGGCGTGGCTATGAGAGCATTACTATCGTTACTGTCTATTGATGAATCAACGACTGTGTATTTTAGTTTTGGAAAACAGCATAAATTAAATTACTTTTTTCTTGTAGTGGGTTCGTTTTATTATTTCTAAGACTTTGGTAGATAAACAAAATGAGCATATAATTAAATGGTTACTGTATTTGTATGGGAAAATACGAACTCCATGTTTTTCGTATTAATACTTCACTCCCAAGGTCGAGCAGTATCATTAAGAAAAGTCCGTTCATATTTTCTGATACAAATACAGTAACCTATAAATATACACCATTTGTACATGCGATTTCTTACTCTGTACAAACACTCGGAGACTCAACTCCTTATGTTAACTTGGCTATAGGTCTTTCGGTAGCAAAACAGCAATTCTAGAGTGAATACATTGTTGGAGACCAATGACATGGTATAAGGGAACTAAAGGAAAATGATGCTGACAGGAAGTAACTCCAGCTGACAGGAAGTTGCCACTACCTTAGAGGCAAATTTATCCCTAGGCTACATCCCTGATAGAGAATGGAGGCTCCTATAATTGTATTACACAATGAAATTAACGGCTTTTATACAGAGTCTGCATGTTTCATATATTATGGATAGAAATACTTTCACCGTGACATTGTTTGAATGTAAAATTATAAGAATCACAAACCTACCATAGTTAATAAACATCATGGTCATGTGTCACAGATCACAAACAAAAATGGCGTCCATAAGAGCTTGACACGATCAATTAAAGTTCATTCACCGCGAAATACAAGAAACTGAAACTCCAGATTTAATCTGTCTCACAAAGGTTCGATGAAGCAACTATCAAATAAGAGAAATACACTTTCGGGATTACAAGATATTATATACATGCAATTTGGGCAAGAGAAGGTACTTAATATAAGCTGACGAAGTTTGACAAGCAAAGTTTGATACAGTGATCGATCTGGTAATAGTTAATGAATATTGGCGGAATTTCATAAAGACAGGGATTAGTCCTCTTGTAGATCAGTATAATTTGAACCCATTGATCCCTTTGACCACGGGGTGTTTGAATACATGACTATGACGGGCGCATTATCGAAAATAGGGAGAAGATTTTCAACGATAAAACGTTTGTAATAGAGAAACACTAACACGCCAGTACCACATGATCTTCTACTGCCCCAGGTTGAAGGAGCTAAACATTTTACACCATTATCTTAAAATAAATTATCTATGAACACCTATAAACAGCGCCAAAAGATTGTAGTGGTCAAGAAGATCCTCTGGTATGTATCAGAAATGTGGCCTGAGAATGAATTTGTCTCTAGAGTCATGTCAGCATGCTGGAAACATGAGCAACTTCCTATCAGCTGACATTTTCTTTCATGTCCTTTTTCCCTTTGAACAGAGACGGAGTCGGCTGTAATTCAGCTGTTTCTTCTTTGTCCCAGTCCGGTCATACAAACGAGAACATGCACCGAGCCCTCAGCAAAGCCTCGCCCTTTCCTGATTTGTAGAATTTGTAGGCTTCATGGGAAAGATGTAAAATCTTTAGAAGAAGCAGTTGAAAGATCAAGTGGAGTCTCAGAGGATACAACTTTGCTGACCATTGGTTGACTGGGGATGTTATGCCTTTCCAAGCTATATTGTTTCTGACTCACAGATCTGATGGCTGATTCCGGAACCCATACCGTCATGTCCAGTGGAATATTATCTGGCTCTGTATCCTGTTCTGCCATGTCTCGTGAGATTTGGATGGAATCTAACCTTCTCTACACACTGGCAGGCTGACCTCATACATCGATGATAAAACTGGAACTGGCTTATCTGATGTCAGGGAAGTAGCGAGTTGCTTTTCAGCTACGTTGGAGGTGAGTATACGCATGGCGAGTTGAGGGTTCGTTACTGCTTCAGTTGCTGGTGCTAGGGAAGGTTTAGTAAGTACAGTCTCCGAAGCAAATATGGTCCTCCTGTACTGATTAGTTCCAAAAATTGATGGGCTACCTAAATTCTGGCATAACGTTTCAATGATGGCTTCCTCCTCCTTCTTCACCTCAAACCCAACAGCGCATGGCCTGATGAGACATGGATCTTCCTGGCCATGCTCTGAAAATTACGCCTTTCTCTTCATATGTTGTCAGAGAGATTAAACTTATGCCAGGTTAAAAATCAGCGGTCTTCAGAGGAGAAGTATGCCTTGGTATTTCCAATTTGCACCGAATCAAACTCGCTATCTTCATCACCACAGATGGTGTTGTAGGCGACAAGGACTCTGGTTCTGCCAGTCTGGATCGTTTCTGGGAGTATCCTGCTGGTTCACATCCATCTTAAATGATATTCATCCATCAATACATTAAGGTATGTCATCAGTTTTCATCCCAATAATTAGGAAACATTCAAGGGTAATGTCAACTTCTTTCATACACTAACAGTACTTGTCAAGCAGCCAAACAGGTTGACCCACTTTAAATGATCCTTTTCCTGCCTTTAAGTCACATTGTCTTTTGTGGTCATTTTGATTTTGTTTCAGACATTTCCGTGCGAGATCACGAACAGTTCCCATCTCCTGTAGTTTCTGAATATAATCATCTGCATATGTTTTCTTTACATCATTTTCTTGGGCAACTTTCGATTAAAGTCTAACATTAGAAGCGTCCGTTCACTGCCCACCATCATCGAATTTGGGTTTCTACTAGTTCTTGATTGTGTTCATGCTTTGTATATTATCATTGTGCATGTACCAGCCCAAGTTCTGATTTTACCCACAATACACTGTAATCATCGTCGCTAGTGTTAGATGAAATCGTACCTTTTGACCATTTCCTTGAGGTCTTAGTGATGTTGTTTTCCTTTTATTGATGGATAAGACTGATGGTAATTTTGTTTCACTTGTCCCCGAATATCTGCGTCAGAGTGGTGTTAACAAACCCTCGTATACAATGAAATAAAATCTTGTTAAAAGGAAATCGACAGTTGGGACCACCGTGACGTACCAGTACCATTTCGAGGCCAGCTTGATGTTATAGCATTAAACACATGAAAATGCCTGGTCGCAGGCTACATCACCGGGCATAAAGGTACTCCGGGATTGTTTCTACAAAGATGAAGTGGAATTTGCCGACAAATCAACCAAGGTTACGTTCCCTGTTGATTATGTCAAATCATCAGTGATAAAACAATCTCGACCTTTATTCAACAAGGGCGCAATTGTTCGTTTAAAAGTTCTTGGGTGGAAACGAGAACGTTCGTTTCTGATATCATTCAATGGCGCAATCGATATAGTTTTAAGTAAACGTGGTGCTAGGCCCACAGAACTCACAATCGCCAAAGGCTTATATATTCCATAGATAGATATTTTATCTTATAAAAATGGTCATGGGCAAGAAGTGCATGTGCGTGTTATTCCTGGAGAAGTCAAGCTTGTCGAGCAATTATTATCACATTATTATTAGAAGAACTGTGACGGACCCTCAAATCTACCGACGCGAAAAATAATCAAAGCTTACTAATGGGTAATATAAGAGCTGCGAGATGAAATCACAGAGAAAACCGCGCTACTCGTAAGATACAGATGCGCACGGTCGTGGCTGCAATTTGTGGACTCGCCGTGGCAATAACCGTTTTGTGGCAGGAAACACGACTACAGCAACTAATATAGACACACCAGTTGGAATTGTTGTTGGAGCCATAACAGACCTGTGTGATTGGTGGAGCAGATAAAACAATTTTGTTACGGACACATTCTCGAATACGTGCCTAATAAGAATTTCTCGCGGCGGCACAGAGCAAATTACATCTGACAAGCTGTACTTGATGGCCATCGAACATACAACAAATTAGCATGACGCAGTTCGAGACAGTGCTGATTGAAATGGAAAACGACCGACGTCTCCAAGCACGGATAAAATAATATCCGCGTCACCTTTTAAGACAAAAACGTAAATAAATGTCAACTCCCCCCCCTCCAAAATAAAAACACCCCAAGAAAAATCAAGCATACTTTCGGTTGCAAATTATTACGGACATTGAAGGCATGCGAGACTCCATACCTGTAAAAGAAGTCCAAGAAATATAGGGAATCAGCTCAACCCGATTATATCAGATATGTAATGTTCTCTAACGTTTCCCGGCTGTAAGAATAGGATATCAACCAAAAGATCTACGGCCTAATTGATAATATAAAGTCAGTAAAATTTATTATATCGACAGAAAGGATCAACAACCATGATTGATGGTATTAAGTCAATACAATGTCTGATAGTCTCCAAATAATAATGGATGGATTGAATACTCTGAAAGACAAAATGTCAGAGCTAAATAAAAATATCAGAAACAGACTGAAATATTGTGATTCCTTTACATAAGCTTGTAACACTTTCAATGGCTTCAACAGTAGCCTGACGCAGAACAGCAAATATCATAAAGCATTTTATAGAGATACAGTGGTCAAAGGGAGGCAAATGGCTGACAGAAGTATTTTTATGTAAATTAAAACAAGAAATTGAGGAAGAAGCAGCTGAATAAGAAATGCTGTTGATGAACACTCTAGGTGCACCGATTACGTTGTACTCGGTCGTTTTATTCACATCGCGAGCGTTGATGCAAATATAGTCGTGCATGTGCTTGAGTATGTACTAGAGTCTGTACGTGCGTACGTACTTGTCACGTAGATGAAGTTTATGTCTCAGTTTCAGAAGCTTGTGAATAGTAACGTGAGGAAAAAGTCATTAGGATGGGGAGGAAAGCTTTGACCTAGATCACGAGCAAAAACAAATCCCTGTTATCATACTACTCCATTCAAGAATGTCAACAGATCGGAAAAATTGTGATCAGCCCATGGCGTATTAATACGCAAATATTAATATTCTTGCAACTGTGTGCTGTTGATTCTATCAATTCTGTAGATCAATAATGAATTTCCACCCATTTATCATTAGTGACGCTTGAAAATAATAATAAAAAGTATTAATAATCCCCATTTTCTAAATGAATTTAATATGGTACACAATGTTTCACAATCCTTTCTGCTATCCGTGCCCCCCCCCCCCTTGCATAGGGGACAAAATACGCAGAAATCTGGAGTGAGAAAGAAAAAGAATTTTGGTTGGATGAAAACCTTGAAACTGCACTTACACCAAGTAACCTTCAAGAATATGGTTGGTCGTAAGTGTTATGTGTACACTTTCTTGAGATTTATTTACAGTGTTTATATGATCAATGATACAAAGTTGCAGTAACCCATCGACAATGTAAGGTAAATTTCTTCGTTATCAGTCACACATACTGTAATGCATTTAGTGCTTTGTTGTTGTTGTTTCTTAAACCTATTATAATGTCTAAAATTAGATCATAATTAATAAAATATGAGAGAGAGAGAGAGAGAGAGAGAGAGAGAGAGAGAGAGAGAGAGAGAGAATGTTATGGTCTGTAGTAATGTTAATTAAAGAAAAGCAATGACTTAGATCAACTGTAAATATATTAAATATTTTAATTACCTATTGTTGGTTCGTCATTTCGCTTAGTTTCATACGCCACACTTATTTCCATGCGCCGGTACGTGAATGGCTGGGCTTTCAGTGTTTGTAGCGCATTACTTTCTTCATTAAAGCCACGTTTCATGTTTAAATTATAAGTGTGTCTTTTATTGACTTATTCAATGTGAATAAAAATAGAAACTCAAAAAAGAAAACAATAAACTTATCAATATGCAAAAGTGATTGTGAATAGCCTCAAAAGGCACAGAACTACATTTTGTAGCGGACACACTCGGCAGGGATGTGAGGAGTTCATTCACTGTCAATACACAGTTGCCTGTAGTCAATCTTAACTCACTTCAAAGGGCAAATATGTGTATTTGTATGTAATATAAATAAAATACATGTATAGTATGTACGCTGTATCAATGATATATCACTCTTTCTATAAAATTTTAATTAAAAAGAAACTCGGCAAGCATCGTTTCCATTAATGAAAAATTTATAAATCTCGTTGTGTATGTATGTATGTATGTATGTATGTATGTATGTATGTATGTATGTATGTATGTATGTATGTATGTATGTATGTGTGTATGTATGTATGTAATCAGAATTACATTCTTTGAATAATCAGTACAGTATCTTACGTTTCTAAAATATACATTTTATCCATGTTGTATGAAATTGTTGTGGTTTTTTATTTTGTTTAAAAAAATGTTTAATCGTATTTTGATACTCCTACAGGATAAGCTGTATCAAACAACGCTCGCAGATTCCAGTAACTATTCATGACATAATTTTTGTAACCTTTAATTTCGTGTATTCTATCATTTATTCAATTCTGCGAATTTCTCTTCCACAAGGCAAAGCACGTCCATCTATTTGGCTTTAATGCTACGAATTGCATTTTAAGTTGAATATGAAATTCACTTATCCATTCAGAAGCTTCATATCGGTCATTTTTCCTTTGATACATACCCACTATATGAATTATGTTCAATGAATGGTATTTCATGCATCATGACGTCACCAAGTTGCATAATGTGAATGTTATTGAGCAGAACCGCATTCATATTATGCATGAATTCAAAGACCAAGCATTAGTTCAACATGAACCCAACTTTACCAACTGACTGAACTCTGGATACGAAAAGAGCCTATCGGTCAAAAACTTAAAGGTCGCGGTCACTATAACAGAAACAAGAAAAATTATTTCTGTACAATAACTTTAGTTCTAAATTTCAAACCTAGACAAAACTTTGTGCATGGCTTAAGAGTGAAACAACCTACTGACCACGGAATAATATAATCGAAGGTCAACGTCAATGTAGTTAAAAAATGAAAAAACAAAAACAAATGGTTTCTGCACAATAGTTTCAGTTAGAGACCATGTACCTTCAACAATGTTTGTGGACCTCACGCCCGTTGGAGACAAAATAATTAGGCCTGTTGATTTGTAGGTTACAAGGTCAAATACCGGAGTCACTGAGACTTTTAAGGAAATGGTCTTTGCATAATAATTTTGATTGAGAACCATGTACCTTGCCGAAAGTTTGAGGATGGCTTGTACATAACGTAAGAAAGAGATCTGTTGATTTGGGGTCAAACGGTCAAATGGCAAGGTCATCATGACGATAATGGATACGGATTTTGCAAACTAAGTTTATTGATCAAACTTTCTGGATGACTAAGCGTAAGGAGAACACAAACCTACAGTTTTGGAGGTCAAAATGTCAAATGTCAAGAGCATGGTAAGTCTAATAAGGAAGAAAATGGTTTCTCCACAGTAAATTTAGTTAAAGAAAAAAGATCAAGGTCATTAAGACCCGTTGGTCAATAATCTTCAGAATCTATTAGATATTTTAGAAACACCTCCACCGTACTCAATCCCACCACCAGCCTTTGACAAAGTGATTATGATGCAAAATCCGTTACATATATAATGCATCTATAATCCGTTACATCTATAATGCATCCATAATCCGTTACGTCTATAATTCTTCTTCCTAGGTTTGTTAAAAATGGGAATATGTATATGTTGTATTCTTGTACAGTGTTTAAACCTGCCACATGTTGTTTGGTATTAGATACTGTTATAGAAAACTATCCAAATACAAAAAGAATCACTGACATGTTATACGTTGTTTATATAGGGGGTGCTCACCAGTTATTATATACTTTTGAGAAAGTGACGCACGTAAGGTGAAGTTGTTTGCATTTAAAACATGCACAGTGAAGAGAATGTTGCCATACCTCTATGCTACTTTAATATAATGTGGCTGACATTTCTTAGGATATTGTATTTTTGGAAATTGTACATGATCTAAGCAGACTGCTAACTAAAATGACTGTTCCCTTGTGCTCAAAAAATCAGCCTGAATTATTCTAAAATACACTATCCATAGCAGATATTAAAATAGGGAAAATGAATTTTGCCAGACTAGACAATACCAGCTTCTAAAAGTGCAATGAATGAATTACCAAATATATCAAATTTAAAAAATGTTATCGGCTATTTTTTTTTTTTTTTTTGTTGTACAATTTACCTCTGAAGTTCAGGAAGTGAAAATGATCATGTTAGCACTTTTTTGAAAGGTGCACATCTGGAGTAAGGCCAAGCTGTATACTCTATAACCCATATTACACCCATCCATCATGCACCAAAATAAAGGGAATTAAAGGTTCTCTGAACTATACCTAAGATATACAATGTCTTTTTTGTAACCAGTATAACATGTGAGGAAAGCCGGGGAAATTCTTTTTCTTTAAAATTCTAACTATAGAGCGCCACCAAAAACGGTGGGAGGGGGGTTAGAATAGTAGACCCACTGAGAGTGGGAGACTACTCTTTCAGCTCAGGAATAGTTTGTCTGGTTTATCTCCCTTAGAGCTAGTAAACTGTTGACAATTTTATGCTATGAACATGACCTTCAAGAAGAATATATTTCAAAATTAATAAAATGAAGTTGAAAGAAATTATCCGTTTTATCATATTTTAATTACACTGAAGCGAATGAACAGCTTGGAAGAGACATAATTAATTACTTAATCTTATTTATTTACTTATTTATTAAATTCATAATATTTCATCAATTCTACATATTTAAGTGAAAGTTAAACTCTTTGTCAGTATTTTATCATATATTGCTATATTGATATACAGAGTCATATTATTAAAGAAGCAAAGAAACAACATGGGGAACCTCTGGTGACCGAATGGTATAAGGCGCTCGCTTTTACAGATCACTCACAGTTCTCACTTTTGTCGGCATGAGTCTCAGCGCGACCAACGTTAGTATGTGAGAAAGCTTGCCAGTAGCTTACTGTGGGTAGGCGGCATTTCCTGGGATCTTCCTCCACCAGATATATTTGACACCGGAATACCCTACTTGCTCTATTACCCATTTTAAGCCTAGTTGTTGTTTTGGGTTTCTTTCACCATTTCTCAGCACAAGATACGTGGCGGCCAGTAAAACTGGTTGAGGAAGAACCCAGGAAAAGCCCGGTAAGAATCACCGACACACGGGGATGTACTGCCAACCTTAATAACACACCTACATTGGCCGAATCTGAGACTCGAACCCACACGTACAGAGATGAGATGGCTGTGACCCGAAAGGTTTCGTTTTAAGGAATATAAAAAAATGCAAGCTGAAATTATTAATGATTTTTCAACTTTACCATATTATACGTTGTGTTCAGATTAGTTCAGTGGGGCGATTGAATGTACTTAGTGCCAGAGGTATGGAATTCGAATTCAATCGGGATTCTTTTTCCTCTTTTCATATTTTTAACCCTGATCAGTCGTCCACATAAGACGTCACGCAATCTTTACCATTTTTTGACCCCTCTCGTCACACTTCATCACAATAACCCAGACTCCTTCTATGTGACGTCACAAATCTCTTGCACCTTTTTCCACAATTTTTTGTAATACTGAAAAGTAAATGAAACGTAAATCAGTTAACTATACAGAGAAAACAACAATCGTTTATGTAAAATAGTGTTTAATTAATTACGCTTTTACAAGGACCGTTTGGCTATTTAAAAGTTTATAAAATTAGTTTTTAAAAATTAATTAATTTTAAACAAAAAATTAAATCAAGTTAAACACATCAATCACTTCAATTCTTACTAACATTAAAGTTTCAACAAATCCACAAAAATTCTAAAGGCTTAACATCTGAAGCATTTGTAAATGAATTTCATCTCCTCATAGTTATGATTATCACAAGGCAAAGTAAGATGCTCCTCCACTGAACGAACAAGAAATCCATTTGTTTCTAGATTATCATAGTTTATTAGAAGAGATATTCCCTCCAAATCAAGCTCCGCCTCGTCAGTCCAATCCAAACTTTCTCCATTCTCCACATTTGCAAGTATGACCATCATTTCGCGTTGCCTTCTAGCAGCGATTCTCATTGGTCTCATGCGCCTCGATGGAACTGCTACTTGTTTGTGATGGACGGAGTTAATGCGCAGCATGACCAGGAAGCTAAAGTACACGTGGCTTATCTTGCAAATTCTCTCGTTCAGCACAGATTGAAGTGAAGGATAATAAAGATCGTAGGGTATTGTCCGAAAAGTGGTTGCTGACAGAGACTTTGAGTTGCAAATAAGGATAGAAATTTGTGCAAGGCTCCATCTGTTGCTCGTTCTGGAACTTTAAGCCCTTCACATGTTTGGACAAAGGGTAAAGGAGGATGAATAAAACTGTCTTTATCACGCTGAATTATGAGCTTCGTGCTTTCGAACAGCACATGTTGTCGTCACAATTCACAATCTGAAGCAATATTGGCTTGAGTTGACATTGGTGTCACACCAGTTTTGATCTCTACACGATATATCCTGTTTCATGAGCTCTGAATTTAATGGCTCCTTATACTCAGCAATTGTTGGGTAATTGTCTACAATCAAATGTGACCATATTTCAGACAACGTTTTTCGGCAAGTTCAAAGTTTTTCTTCTCCAGCTCAGTGTCAGTTTTCAACTAAATGGCTGCCATAGTTGTCATGAGGTAATATTAATTCACTCAATTCCCTGCTCAGTTGCAGCATCTTCCTCCCCACTCTGTTAAAAGCACTTCGTGCTGGAGCATTTGTTGCAACGAAGACAGAGGGAAGATCATGTTTCAAGAAATGGTGGATGGCAACCTTAACGACTTTTTGATATCGTGGGTTTTCATCCGGCCCACCATCTGAACACTGAGAATCGGCTTGATCAATTTATCAATACTAAATACTGGTTATGGTATGGAACTTTGTCTGACAGAGAAACTTTCAAAGTCAAACCCACGGCTGAGTGATGTTGATGCGGAGTGTTTCCAGACTGGATGGTTATAAACACTGGGCCAGAAAAGCCAAGAGCGTCTCTGTTTCCAAGACCTTTGCGACTGGTCTCAATGCCGGCATACACCGAGGGTATAAGCTTGTGCCAGGCAGTAACTACCCAGTCATGGTCAGAAAGGCTTACTTTCTACTCAACGTGCATTAGCCAGACCAAATGGAATGCGACATTTATCGTCCTGGCAGATAAAACAAACCTCATTCGGTCGAAGCATGGAAAACAGTTCTTCCAAATGTTTTATTGTAGATGTGCAAAACTGGCCATCAGTATGTTTAGTGTGCTAAGCATTTTGCGCCCTAAATAGAGGATCTCAAATGGGTAACGATTTAATATTGAATTTATTCAACGAGTTTCATAAATTTAATATTAAATCATTACCCATATGAGATTCTTTTTATCACATAGTTTTTATTTCAGTGGAAATTATTTCGATAGAAGAAGAACGAATAATTTCGTTCATTCTGACAGACGGTGCACCTTTCATTTGTTGTGCATAAAATATAGTCCCAAAGAAAGTTGAACTAGTAAAAGTAGATTGTTCATTTTTACAAACTACAAATCAAAGAAAAAGCTTCCATCCGAATAAACAGAACATTTTATAACGACAAAATCATTTTTCAAAACAGAAGGATTAATGCGATGTGATGCAACATTGTTACAGTAGGCCTAGAGTACATGTTTACTCTAAAATGTCAATTGCAGAACTAAACGTACTGGATGCAGAAATTCCCACATTTACTGCATCACATTTGTGACTGGATATTTACAGTATTTGACTGGAACAATAGACTGTACAGAAGACGTAAACAAATTTCTTTTTGAGTAGGATTTGCATCTCATATATACTGCGTAAAGATGCCGTGGTTGGATTAAGTTCTGTCAGTTAGGAGACCCATTTATGTCCTAATTCTTCTGTGAACAGAGGTGGGTTTATTTACTTGTGTAAGTTAACATGTAAACCACGCTTGTATATACGGTGGAGTCTATATCTATGTTACGGATATACCACTCCCTCTCTCCACCCCGCCATCAAATAAGCAATACTCTTAGTTTTACTTCTTATTGTTGTTCTTGTCTTGTAGTTTTACGCCATTTTTCTCATTATGATATTGTTATACACGAGATAACATATAGGAAGAACATATCCATATTCAGACAGCCGAGATAATTTTTTCTCAATTTCCTTTCGCGAGTCGAGTTCAAAAATGGCCGTCAAAAATGTTCATTCAAAACCAAACGTTCCAGAAGGCGGGGTTAAAAAAGTTTTCCCACGATCCCAGCCAATCAGTAAAGAGGATACTGCACAATAATTTCATGGCCTTATTCGGACCAGTCAGAATCACATAAAGTGATATTTTAGCGTGGTAATATAAAAAATGTGAAACTGCACATACTATAGGAAAACTATACCTACTATGTGATAATTAACTTTACTGGGACAGTGGTTACGTGACGTTTACCTTCTGACAACGAACTACACTTAGGAAGTAGGCGAAATTATAGTCCACTTCGATTTATATTAAAGCCATCTTATTTAAATGCTCTGTTAATTGGTTTTGATATTTCTGTAGACATCGAACTGTCTTTATTCATGAGACGTTGAACCATGCATTGCGATATCCAGTATAGTTTACACAAGCAGTGGTTGTTCCTCTTCGATTTTTGGTTACACATTTGGCCCTGATATTCAGTTTTTTTTTTGCGCAGTTCACGATTATCGTCCAATAAAGCAATCAGTTTTTTTCTTTTTTAAATCCCTTGCTTTCTGGGATCTTCTTTGATCATCAATCTTCCTCTTTAGTTTCTTTTCCAACTCAGTTTTTCTTTTTTGGTTATCTTTTAACTCTACGTTCTGCTCATTTGAAAGTAGTCCTTGTTTCTGCCGATTATACAAACCAACGAGGTCAGAATTCATGAATAAATTTGGGACTTCAAATGTAATTGAACAGTAGCATTTCCAGGAGCAGCAAAATGGCTTGTAGAAGGCTATGTTTCAGAAGTAATGATATTCAAGACATCAGTCGGTTGTTCACTGGACTCTAAATTATCCTGAGTAGGAACTTTTTCTGAAGCTGATGGTGCTTGTTTTGTCCAAAAGTTAAGAAGTGATCCTTTCTTCATAACGGAGATCGCCTTGAACTCTTGCAACATATTGTTAACTTTTTCAGCCAAATCTGTGTCATTCTTGATAATATTCCACTTTATAATAAGTTCATCTTGGCACATCTTTTTGGTTTTTATAGGAAATGCTTGCACATAAGCGTTACATAAAGACTGATATAATTTATTTTTATCTATTGCTATGGGCTGTCGAAAAGTCATGAAAATTAAAACTAATATAATACTGGACACCTTACGTTGTATGGTTTCAATAGTGTAAATTTTACTAGTGCCACACGCTGGTTCAAACTTCAAAGTTCTTCTCTCCCCTCATCTTGTCTTTTTTACACCGCATTTTTTAAAAATGTCCTCAGGCTTCAAAGACTCTTTGTACTAGTAGGACCGTTTATAACCTAGCCCTTCAGTGGTGTCAACAAAACGTTTTCAATAAAAATAAAAAAGAGCTAATATTTTATATATTTATTCCGTTTAATGTGCGGCGCCCCAGCGCGACACAGGGACCAACCTTGGCGCTACTCAACTTAATATATTTGTTGTTTTTTTCGCATAAAAAATATTAAAAGATTAAACGTTCACTGCGGACCGTATACCGTCTTTCAACTTGCTAAACTCGTGTGTCTTTGATTTCGTCTGACTATTGTGAGGATGGTGATAACTTGTTTGCCTATTGTTTTACTTTTCTAAAATATAAGTTTAATCACCAGTAGGCCTGCAGTTTATTTAGTCCACATTTTGTATTTAAAGTTTGTATTACATTATATTAAAAAAGAATTACATAATTAAAAAACAACAGTTTAAAACAGTTAAAGTTTATAACAATTACTCAATATTTCATCTGAGATAACATTATTAATATAAATCGTTCATGAGAGAGTTATCTATTGCTGATAAAAATGGACCGAGGATGCAGTTAACAAAATCTTTTTTGTTCTGACATTTTTGAAAGAAGTGTTCCATACTCATATTTATGGCGCCAACACATTTCTTCAAACCACAACCCAACCCAACCCAAACCCCATGGTCACACGTGGTCACCAAATTTTTACCCCCTCCCCCTCATTGCGCGACGTCACATGTGAACGACCCCTGACAATAACCCATTTTTTATCCATAGATTCATATTAATTGTATATCGGTATGATGCCTATCCGGACAATACTGTACTTAGTTCAGAGGTCGTTTTGTCCATCATCTGAATGAGGCATTATCCCATACTTGCAGGTGATTCGTTTGATTCGTGTAAAGAGAGCTGTAAATGCACACTGTACACGTCGTGTCATCGGTGAGCTCGTGCAACTAGCCAAGGGAAGACCATTCATCGGCAAAGAATCTTAAACTCGGCCTTCTTCTTTAATAAAATTACATACAGAAAACCGTCTATTGTACAATGGCAATAATTCAGTTTTGGCTCAATGTGTCAAAAGATGACTGCAAGGAAATAAAAACAAAAAAGTGTACGGTACCTCTGAAAGTGATCGCATAATACTAAGAACACTATCCAATGCAATAGCATCGGTTATGCCAAATTTATTCAAACTTTGGACTGGGTGGGGTGGGGTGGGGTGGGGAAATGCCCTTTGACTGGAAATTAGCTAAGAGAACCCGTTGTACAAGAAGGGCAATAGATCAACCCCAGTTATCCAGTAACCAGTGTCACTTGCCTGCTTTTGCTGAAAGCTTCTCGAATACAAGGTATGCTCCACTTTCATCGATCACTTTGAAAGGAACCAAATCAACTCAGATCACCAGCATGCCTTTTAGAGATAACACATCCGCAAGACTTGACTAACATATTTGTTAAATCTTCAGATAATATACGATAAGTTGACATTTGTATTCTTTATTTTGAAAATACCATCGACACCTTGCTTCGGGAATTTTTGGAGGTCAGTTTATATTCTCTTCAGCCTCCCCTCTCCCCCCCCCCCCCCCCAAAAAAAAAAAAGAGGAAAGATACACAGCAATGAGAAACGTCGACGGGATTGCCTATTTTAAATGCGATATGAAAGGGTGTGTCATCACTAATGGACCATGCCACAAATAACTTACGCAGAATCAGGTGGGCCATATATTATTATATTAGGACCAATCTTCAATCTAGAGAGGAATAAAGTGAGCAAGGCGGTAAAACGCAACATGAATAGATCAACATCTTATGAAAATGGGATTTTACCTCTGTCTGCGTGAGTTCAATATAGATATATGAGAAAGCTTGCCAGCAGCTTCCCGTGGGTCTGTGGTTCATACAGAGGTCTTCCTCAACCAGTTATACTGGCCCCCATGTATAGTCCATCGTGTGCTGTTAAATGGCGTCAAACCCTGAACAACAACAGTAACACCTATAGTCTATATATCGTTCGTGCATGATACATATTTTCCATTACTGTCATTCCGGGTCAATTACTGCATTTCCTTTACTGTAGCTAAATATTTTAAATACTGCATTCCCTCTCAATTACTGTAGTAAAATATTTTAAATCAAAACTTAAATCAAAACTTATAAAAATGCAAACAATGAATCAAAGAAGCCCAACCTGGAGACAGAGATAAATAAATAAATAAATAAATAAATACTATCATGCTAAGTTCTATGACTTTACGTTTTCTTAAAATAATATTTGTTATTATAATATAGTATACCCTACTGTATATTGGAGTTGGAGTTCCGTTACTTTACACCAGGGCTGTCAATTTTCATATAAATGTAAACTGATAGAAAGACAACATCAACAACAGATTGTAAAAAAAAAAATTCTTTTTGTTTACTTCATTACTTTAATTTGTTTACATTACTTTACATTCATCTCCAAATTTTGTACATTACTGTGTTTAGGGAGACTGACTTGTGCAAGTTCTGTCTGCGGGCCATATACTGAAATAGCTTGAATATGAAACTGAAAGAAATCAGAAATGTACAGCACACCGCATTCCGCATAAACTTCAACGTTAAACTCCCACTGCCGTCGGGGCCCCGAGTGTCCGAGTGGTCTAAAGCGCTCACCGAACGGATCACTGCCATCTCACCTGTGTCTGCGTGGGTTGGAGTCTCGGGTTCGACCAATGTGGGTATGTGAGAAAGCTTGCCAGTAGCTTCTCGTGGGTCGGTGGCTCTTTCCTGGGTTTTCCCGGGTTCTTCCTCCACTATTTATACTGGCCGATATGTATAGCCTATCTTGTGCTGAAAATGGCGTTAAACCCTACAACAACAACAACAACCCACTTTTGAAGGGTAAGAGAAAATACAGTAAAAATACCCTCTTCATCGAAAGACTCAACACCTCAAATTATTTACGTATCAAAACCATGTGCAGACCGCCTACAGGACGCATAGATATCGTTGTAATAAAGTAGGGCAAAGGCAGACAGATATATGCTGTTTCATCCGTAGGGGATTCGAGTTTAGAATCATTTTCCTAAAGAAATTAATAAGGCTGCCACATTAGAAGAAAATCCACTATTAAGTTCATGGAACTTGTGCATAAAGTTTAATACAAATTAATATTAATTGTAAACTTTATTCATGTACGCTGACGTATTGATAAGTTGAAAATATTATTATTTCAAGTTATTATCTTTGTTCTTTCTGCGAAGGAATGCAGCTCTCAGTTATAAAGTTTTAAAAAACGAGACAGTTCAAACGTAACAGACTATAAACCTTGACCTTAGAATTAAAGTAAAGGGAGGTAACACTTGGTCATCTTTCCTTCATGTACAATTGTAGCCGCTGAACCATCTAGTGTATATATATATATATATATATATATATATATATATATATATATATATATATATATATATATATATATAAAGGGGCATAAACCTGGTACGCCTTTCCTAAAACAGGTTTAAATGAGTTAGTTTGTTTAGCCTACCGTTGCATGGATTGACAACAGTCGAGCACGTGATAAGATTGTGTTTACCTGGCTTATTTTATTCCCATAGCTGGTGATTAGAGAACGTTCTATACTTGTTAAAGATATATACGTCCATTTTGTTTATGTTGTTTTCAATATAATAAAAAAACACAACAAGGTGCATATAATGGGGTTATCGCATACCGCACCTGTGTTGAGTACGTTCGGCTAAAGGATCGTCGTGATCATACACCGTGACAATGATATAAGCGCATGTAGGCGAAATTTAAATTTGAATTAAATACCACCATATAATGGGTCGTCTATTTAAACGTCAGGATAAAGCAGAAATGTATCAGAAAGTTGTACTTATAAGCAGGAAAGTCGTGGATGGTGTCAGATACAGTTTGTCTAAATGTGGTTATGAAACTAAATGAAAGACAATTAAAACTGAAAAGGGTTCGGAATTCGAAATGTTACTGGCGATAACACAGCCGACAAGGATGTTAACATCCACGCCGGAAAAATCAGGTAAGAACAAAATCCTTTAAAATCTATGCATTTTGATCAACTGCTGATTGGGGATGGGGAGTCAGTCACAGAGGGTCGTCTGCACGAAATGAGAACGCAGTAGTTTTAGGTATTCTGTGATCAGAAGTATATAGATATACATGTATAACAAAATGACAACTTTATTGATGGCGTTTGGTTGAAGAGGGTCGTTCGCAATGGAGGGGGTGGGGATAGGCTTCCACAATACTGGCATTGGGGAAATTCCGATAAGCTGCAGTTTTCAAGCCTGTTAGGATTTTGTAGGTTTAACGCTGTTTTGTCAGTGCACAATAAGCTATACATGATGGCTAGTTAAACAGGTAGACGAAAAACCGGGAAACCCCGGTAAAGAACCACCGACCGAATAGAAGCTACATGTATGCGGCGCCACAGGTCGAGAATTACTATGAATTTCTTCGCTAGAGGTCGCTCTCGTGAACCGGCCCCTTTATTTTTAAACAAGGAGCTGGCATCTCGTTGCTGTGAAATTCAACAGATGAAATCTAAATACTAGCCATATTAAATGGAACTTTCATCACAGACAGCTGCATACAGCGTGTGTATGCGGGTTTCTCGACACATGATATTGAAATTTCAACCACCTCCGTGTAATTCAAAACATGCACTGTGAAACGTCAACATAGGAAATAGAACTTTAAACAACCATTGTATAATTCAGCACATAAAATCTAAAATCTCGATCCAGAAAATGGAACTTTAAGGACCTGGAATTTGATCCAACACCTGATATTGGATTTCTCGACATACGACGTCGAAATTTCAAGTCAGCTTTCTCAATGACCAGTTTTTGTACGCAACGGCGCCTCATATAAGGACAAGCTTTCTCACATACCAACATTGGCCGAGCCCTAGACTTGAACCCAGGCGGACAGAAGTTAGATGGCAGTGTTCAGTAAAGGCGAGTGCCTTAGACCAGCGACCCCATTATTTACTTTCTTTTTTTTTTTTTTTTTTTTTTCGGGGGGGGGGGGTGAGGGTGGGTGGAGAAGTAGGCGTTTAAAAAACGTAATTGTACACATTCCAGAATTTTACAAATCAAGATACTTCAGTTACATAAAATTTCAAGTTGCTAAGATTTAATTTTCATGGAAGAAGGAGCAATTTTGATAAAGTTTCGTACGCATCATGGTCATGCCCCGAGTGGCCGAGTGGTCTAAAGCGCTCTCCGTTACGGATCACTGCCATCTCACCTCTGTCTGCGTGGGTTCGAGTCCAGGATTCGGCAAATGTGGATATGTGAGAAAGCATGCCAGTAGCTTCTCGTGGGTCGGTGGTTCTTCCCGGGGTTTTTCCGGGTTCTTCCTCCACCATTAATACTGGCCACCATGCATAGCCTATCGTGTGCTGAAAAATGGCGTTAAACCCCACAACAACTGGTCATGCATATCGTTAGCCTCACCAATTTCTTCCTTTTCCTTTTCACTTCTCCTCTTTCCCCTTCTGTTTGATTTCGTTCCACCTGTACCGTTTGGAATCACGTTCTAAACGCACAACGTATATATACCCTCAACATAATTCAGCGCACTACGCCCTGTTGCATTTAGTATTGCAGTATGTGCTCCATTATATGTCGAATTTAAATGTAAAGATGCACAGACCAAGAATAATGCACCGGCAGATCTGGGTATATGCAGTTTGATAGTTCTCAGTAAAACAAACATCGTAGATTATGATCTACGAAGGCAGATCAGGGTCTATGTTGCTTGCATTTGAACTCGACCACTAAGCGAGTATGGACAGTATGTTATATTTTGCTGTAGATAAACTCATCTGCCTCACTATTTATATTAGCTGAAATATGTAGACAACACCTTTCTGTCCCCAGAGGACAAAGTAAAAGTTAATTAAATGAATGGGGTCTCCGTACTAGATGCTCTTTACTTACTTCCCCTAGGCAAGTAGTTTATCTCATTAAATCACGCTCATCTTTTGCACTGTCTGAAAATTTTACCACCACCACCCCTTTGCATATCCGTGTAGGTTTAACCACAGCGACATTTTGAATTTACAAGTCGCAACTCTTTAAAATTTGGATGCAACGGCTAAGTAAAGTGGTTTTGAATATTTTTCGATGAAGCATTGTGGAATGTGCTTGTCGTATATTGTACGTGAAAATAATTAGTGTAAACTCCATTAGCAGTGCACTAATATAATCGAACATGGTTATATATTTTTTTAAAATTGGACCTTGTAATCTAAGGATTTTATACCCTCTTGGAGGATACCTGAACTTATTTGGCACCACAATTGTGCTGATGTGCCGTTAAACCATATACATAAAAAATATAAAGCATGTTTATATACATGCATAACTTTTCTTTATTTTCAAGGTCTAATGGGTGTCTGAACCATCGAGATCTAGGTATTTATGTGTGTGTGTGTGTGTGTGTGTGTGTGTGACAGAGAGAGAGAGAGAGAGGGAGAGAGAGAGAGAGCATTTTGTTTTTGAACATTATGGAGGCAGTCATGCACATTTAATAAACATAATTGAAAACGTTATATAGACACTTACTAAACTTCATAAAAGTAAAGACTACAGTCGACACATTTCTTTGTTTATGGGATCTGCTGTCAGTTTCAAAATGGATACTAGGAAACTTCTATTCTTATGCTGACAACCTATCTTCTGTCATCACTTGGAAGATGAGAAGTTCTTAAATATTTCTTTCCTCGCACAGGGGTTGGTGTCTAAATAACTAAAGAGATCAATTCACGCCTATCAGAGTAAGAATACATGCACTTTTGTCATTCGATATGTTTTAGTATACGTTATGCTCAGAAAACGACACTCCAGAACGAGGCTGGCCGGAAAATATAAACAAACTTTGCCGTCGCCTAGTTAACGCCAGGCGTTATAATGGGCGCCAAATTATACGGAAGTTAATTTCTTCGACTATGAGGTGACGTCAAAGTCATAATTCGCCCAGGGCGCCAAAAAGCCTTTGCCCGACCCTGCTTCAGGAATATTCAGGCATACGGTGCTGGGAAGCAACTATAGGGTGCCCCCACTTTATAATTTTGCAAATAGAAATTTCTTTAAAGAAAGCAAATTTAAACCAAACAGAGTGCTGCACTAGCTTTATAAATACATCTTGCGATAAAATGAACACATGAAATCAATCGCAATAGTGTGCAGGTGCTATAATGCTCTGAGACACGAAATAAAGTGCCTGTCAACAAACGAGCGCTTTCGTATCTTACGGCTGTTTCTACCGATCCACGATATTCATCAAAGTCATATATAGGAGTTGGCAAAGAGGAGAGGGATTGGTCATCAAAATGACCAGTCCACGTAATACACGACTCAAGTGTTGAGTCACTTGAATTGGTATAGGTGCGTCATTTGTTAAGAAGTATTCATAGAAGAAGGTTTCCGCTCGTTGTTCATGTAGCAGTAATAGTGAAGAAATACTCATTTGCACGGTGAATTTTTAAAAGAAGCTACCAAAAGCAAGTTTACGTGAGACAATATTTTTGTCTTTGTTAAGTTTCTCCAACCTCGGCACTTTTCGAATGGAATCTGCCATTTCGGTTGAGTTGGAATAACTGTGGAACTGACTTTTTGAAAATATGCTTATCAATGCGGGATCTATAAACGGCACAGTTCTGCCACTAATGAAGAAAGTTCCTTTTTGTAGTCCAAATATTCTTATGCCATTGCATACCAAAATGGGAAACACGCATAAATATACACATGTATGCATAATATATGTATAATTAACTTACTGGATGTGACTGTAAACTTGTGACTAAGCAAAAATATTGATAGATGCTTGGTTCAGTTATATAAAATACAAAGTGGTGTACAATGACAGAGTCGACAGTAAAAGGCGCAAGACGACGTGACAACACTGATTAGTGCGCTTTGGATGATAATTGTCATGAGATGGCTGCATCTTTGGATGAAAATAAAATAGGGTCTTTGACGGATGAAGCTATTCTACGGACTGATTCTGTGAGATCGGATATTCCTTCTGGAAGTGCAGTATCAAATTCTGAAAAGTTGTATTTAGGTACCTTATCAGTGGAGAAGTCAGAAGGAAAACGTTCGCCTATAACTGATTTTAAGCAAGAACAGTGTCCTGTATCAAGCAGGAACAATTTTGTATCCACATTTCATGGAACAGAATCGAAAGTGTATGATGTTTCAGTACCCACCAGCGGCCATAAAGAGAAAGAATTCTTACAAAATGAACCCGTTTTTGAGACGGATATTACTGCAACCAAATTAACAACAAATCAAGTGCAGGAATCAAACGTATTGTTAAAGAGATCAACTGATCTTGGTGCCAGCACCAACGATAATCAGGAGGACGAAATGGTAGAAGAATTTCAAGCTGATTCATGCGCTGACAATTTATCGTCTGTTCAAGGAGTATGCTTTAATAATGACTCAATTCCTGGAGTGACTGTCGAACATCATATGAGTGATACTCAAGAGCGCGTTTCGACTGGCGAGGAAGCTCGTGAGCCAGTAACTACATCACAGTGGAATGAGTATAACGACGCTAATCAAGATATAGAAGATTCAGTAAGGTCATTTCATGAAGCTAATTTAAATTCAGACAATGACGTCGAGGTGGTTCCAGAAGATTCAGTAAGGTCATTTCATGAAGCTAATTTAAATTCAGACAATGACGTCGAGGTGGTTCCAGAAGATTCAGTAAGGTCATTTCATGAAGCTAATTTAAATTCAGACAATGACGTCGAGGTGGTTCCAGAAGATTCAGTAAGGTCATTTCATGAAGCTAATTTAAATTCAGACAATGACGTCGAGGTGGTTCCAGAAGATTCAGTAAGGTCATTTCATGAAGCTAATTTAAATTCAGACAATGACGTCGAGGTGGTTCCAGAAGATTCAGTAAGGTCATTTCATGAAGCTAATTTAAATTCAGACAATGACGTCGAGGTGGTTCCACAAGATTTAGGTAGGGCAGAAGAAGAGCTTCTTACAGAAGATTTAGGCATGTCTGAAGTAGATCGGCAATCAAGTTTGAACGGATCCGACACAGAAAGAGTAAATCCAAAAGATAAAACATCAGTTGCTCACCTAAGCTTTACGGAGGATGTTCCTTTTCAAGAGAGTACAGACGCAACATACTTGGACAGTGCAGGAAAATGCACATACAGAGATTCGACAAATGTTGAACAGATGTGTAAGACTTGCAAAGACTATTCTCCTTTGAAGCTGGACAAAGAGACGGAACATACCAGAACATTTGATAACTGTAATTCTAGTACACTAGTGCACGAAAATAAGGTATCCAAGCCATTGGTTCGTGTTTACGATACAGCAAGCGATAATGACATTTTGGATAGCGATGATTTAAATTGTTTTCAGGAGCCGGAAAGTCCGTCAGACACTGTGATCGTAACCATAAAGTTTTCAGCTTCCTTGAAGGGACTCGTTCTCGAGACAACGACAGGTTTTGCGGGTGCGAGAAAGGATGATTCCGACAGAGATGGAAGTGAGGACGGAAGTAATGGGTCTTGTGATATTGAGCATAAGAGTGAAACGTATGACAAACAGTTAGTCGAAAATCAGTCATCTGACGTAGACGATGACAATAAAGGTGGCGACACCGAAACAGATACCGTTCCACGAAGAATCCGTTACATGCCTGGGGTAATCAGGGTGAATTCTGAAGGCGTAACGCAGATATTCAATGACAGACTTTGTAACGAGCAAGCAAAAGAAGCAACGGACGTGCACCAGTCAGAAAAGTCGTCTTCTAGCTCAGATGATGAAACAAGGAATGGCAGTAGAAAGAATGATTCAATGCCATGTTACGATAAAGGGAACATTTTGGAAGGAGATAAGCAACCATGTTCAGAATCAGGAATTCATACTTTATCCAAGTCACTGAAAACTGCAGAGATTGAAACAGGTGATGATATGCAAAATAACAGCAACGTTGATGATAGATTAAATTGTTCTCAAATATATCTTGGCCAAATACATGAAAGCTTAGGGGATGTAAATTGTGATAATTATAGAACTCTAATCGACCCATTGAATACCCATTCCCTTGTACGAAGTAATTCTTTAGACCTAAAATTTCATAACGAGGATTACTTAGGCACTGATCACAAATGTCCATGTCCGACACTTGTTTCGGAAGGCGCAGATATTATTAATACACGTTCTTTTGGTACAGACCGTCATGCCGTCAACGATAAGGAAAATAACGATTCCCGGGAGAGGGGAGATGGGGAAATTTCATATATCAAACCAAATGGTGCATCAAGTAGACTATGCGATGGAAGCATGAACACCACTGAATCAGAACCAGAAGAAACAGCAGTAATTGAATCCCAACATCAATTAGAAGTGCAAAATATTATGGTGGATTCCACGGGTGGCGAAATCTCGAGCACCTCCTCGCCTAATAATTGCAATCGCTCACCAGAAGAGAATATGTTTGAGAATAATTGTAGCTCTATTTACGTGCATAAGGCAGACAGTTCGGTCCACATGAATGACGATTTCAGACAGACCATGTTAAACTCATGCACACTTGTAGAAAAACCTGACGTAGATGTATGCTTCGGCAACGAGCAGGTTGATAATGAAATTGAGATTGGGGATCTTCAAGAAGAGGATGTCGATGCTACGGATGCATATGAAAAGTCCCAACGGACACGTAAGAAGAGATCTCTTGTGTTAGAGGTAATCAGTGACTTCGAGGGAATCTCAGGAAACGAAGTTGATAATACAGTAGATTTGTCCCCGGACATGGAGCTTTCGCTGGAGGAAATAAAAGGTGGATGCTCAGTTTGTCAACCGGAAAGTCACCAAACGATATCCAATTTGTTATCAGACACTTCAAATCCCGATAGATCCGTCTTCGACATTAGGTCGATTTTCACGGAAGAGCGAAGTCAAGATGGTACTCCCCCAGAGGTAATAATTTCGGATTGCGATGAATCAGAAACGTTTTTCGCGGACAATCGTTGGTTCGGTAGTTTGTCATGTTCCTCACTTGAAGTTGAAAACTCGAGCGATTTTGAAAGTGCAATTGAAGACGATATTTCGAATATAGGAACTGAATCTTACTTGGATACTGACGATCTTTTGAGTGTGTCTTCCAATGACACGTCTGATTCACGCGGCATGTACTCGCCAGAATCAAGTGAATCGAGTGATTTCGAAAGTGCAGCGGAGGATAGTATCTGGGATCAGCGTAGGTCTATTTCCAATAATAGTGCCACGTGCAAGACAACTGGGAATCCAGACGAATATCATGTCGCTAAGGTAGACGAGGCATTCGGTGCAAGAATTGTGCAGTCAGTTACTTCCCAATCAGCTTCACAATCTAACTTGTTAAGCAATGAAGGTACATCTCTGGACTTCGATAACGGATCTATTCATGTTCAGAAATTTGACCTTGAAATCATGAAGGGGAGAGAAGAGTTTATGACATTTGGGATGGAAGCCGAAGAAAATAAGACTGAGTCTTCTGAAAATGAACTTGACGAGGTGGATAAATGTGACAAGAAATGTCAACTAACTTCAAGACGTAATGAAGAAATAGATTTCGGTAAGAAATGCGCAATTTCACATTCGGCTCGCCCTTGTCATTCTAAAGATGAAATTGGGTGTAATGCCAATGAAACTATACCCATGGTGAATAGTTTAATGCAATGTGACGTTGACAATAAATTAATGATGTCAGAGTCACAAGCCTTCACCAACGTGCAATCAGTTATGAAAACCGATACAAACAAAGTCTCTGGAAGTAACTCCAATATGAACATCGATGAAGCAAGCAAGCTTTCTTTAAGCGGAATAACTGTAGAGGCTCAGAATGATGATATGGACACGAAAAATATTGATAGTAAAAACACGGTTATAAAAACAGCAAATACCATAAACTTTGAAAAGGTTGCACCGTTAAAATGGAAAACTGTGTCTATATTAGAAAACAAGAAAGACACGCAGCCGAAACAAATACAGTGTGAAAAAACGACAAAGGAACAATCTTCGGTATTTTCTCGAGGTGATTATAATCAAGTTAGAAGTGAAACTTTTTGCAAAGAAAGTGTCGCTGAGACGAAAGAGATCCCCGACTCTAATAATCAATCAGAGACAGTTGAACGTTATCGTAATTCAATTAAGGGACGTTTAAATTGGAAGAGTTTAGAAAAGAATCCAGTTGAAGTCAAAATGGTTTTCAATGTCGAAAAGGAGCAATGTAAATCTAAAGCGAACGAAACTATTCTAAATAATTTGCCAGAAAGAAGAAGTCCTGTAACAGAGAGTGAATTTCTGGCAAAAGATGTCAACGTTTTAGTGAGTCCAACCAAGATTTTTGACGAAGGGTTCCTAATTCTTGATGCCGCTGACAAAACAAAGCTCCAATTGGGAGCGTTGAGAAAGAAACAGCCACAGCATGAGGAGGATTTACCAACGGCACCCATATATTTTAGAGGCAAGTGAAATTTTAAAATTTGATTCTTCATCTCAATCCGGTACGACCAGGATCTCATCTGAAATCAATCAAACAGAAACTGTTAATATACCGTTTGTTAAAATATAAAAGAAATCTCAGAAGTACCGTGGTTTACAGCTTGTGCTATCTGAA
Organism: Sinohyriopsis cumingii; assembly: GCA_028554795.2. NCBI lineage: Eukaryota > Metazoa > Mollusca > Bivalvia > Unionida > Unionidae > Sinohyriopsis > Sinohyriopsis cumingii. The sequence continues at coordinate 40,711,867 of CM068827.1, forward strand.
TCCGTTTCAAGCACTAACACGTACGGATTCTTGAAATGTCTTGTCAGTTGAGATAGAAACTAAGCATTTAATGCAAGAATAACATACAAATATTGAATTGTAATCTTCAAATTAGGTGTATGTAATGTTCAGTATTGAACACAATCATAAGCATTTTTTAAATATGACTTTACGTATATAAAATAAATTGATAAATCATGCAGATGCAGACGTATACGGAAATGGGTACTGAAGTAGAAGACGAGCTCATTATTTCGTGTAAAAACAGCCAAAAAAGAATCCTTTTGGCCAAAAATATGTGTGATTCCGGTCGTCCGAGTGTCTGTTTTTCTCAATGCCGATCCTAGAATTTTTTCCCTCCTTAAACAAAATCATAATTTTAAAACTAGCTCAGTAGGAAACACATTTATTTTTGTTGGCCTAAAAATCTCAGCGGTCGCATATTTTCTACTTAAAGTGCATGGCAAGTTTAATTCCATAGGTTTTGTCACTGTTCGAGAACATACCACAACTATTGTTCTATTTAAAGTTTACTTTAAAAATAATGAATACTGTATATATCATTGAGAGAGAATGTAGAACCATAAAATATGCAGTGCAATTTTTTAAATTTTTTTTTAACACTTAACAAACACCATACGTTGCATATGAAAAATAAGGAACAGTTAGAATAGGACACAGAGGGCGATCTTTAATTTTGTTAATTTTATTTATATTTTTTGCATATGAAATATAAGAAACAATTAGAATACGACACAGAAGGGGAGCTGTTTTTCGTTAATTTTATTTATAGCTTTTTAAATATTTATATATATTTTTTCACCCAAAGATGGTTTTCTATCTTTGATATTTGAGGACCAAAAAAGAGACAGAGATTCATAAATCATAAATAATTCAGGTCCATAATTATTTTAGATGTCTTTCCTCTGCTTCAGGATCACATTAAAAGTAGTAAAAAGACGGAATAGGAATTTAATATTTACATCTATGTAGATATATTGTATAGCATTCAAACAGTTGTATTAATAAGAAGTTATTTTTTGATAACGATTCCGAATCTAAAGACGATGATCATTCATTCCAAAACTAAAGACCATGATCAATCATAACAAAACTACAGACCGTGGTCATTCATACCCAAACTACAGACCGTGGTCATTCATAACAAAACTACAGACCATGATCATTCATAGCAAAACTACAGACCATGATCATTCATAGCAAAACTACAGACCGTGGTCATTCATACCAAAACTACAGACCATGATCATTTATACCATAACTACAGACCATGATCAATCATTCCAAAACTACCGACCATGATCATTCATACCAAAACTACAGACCATGATCGTTCATAGCAAAACTACAGACCATTATCATTCATACAAAAACTACAGACCATAATCATTCATGCCATAACTACAGACCATGATCATCATACCAAAACTACAGACCATGATCATTCATGCCATAACTACAGACCATGATCATGCATGCCATAGCTACAGACCATGATCACTGACACCAAAACTACAGACCATGATCATTCATTCCAAAACTACAGACCGTGATCATTCGTGCCATAACTAGAGACCACGCTCATTCATTCCAAAACTACAGACCATTATCATTCATTCCAAAACTACAGACCATTATCATTCGTGCCATAACTAGAGACCACGATCATTCATTCCATAACTACAGACCATGATCATTCATACCGAAATTACAGACCATGATCATTCATGCCAGAGCTACAGACCATTATCATTCATTCCAAAACTACAGACCATGATCATTCATTCCATAACTACAGACCATGATCATTGACACCACAACTACAGACCATGATCATTCATACCAAAACCATAGACCGTGATCATTCATACCAAAACTACAGACCATGATCATTTATTCCAAAACTACAGACCGTGATCATTCATGCCATAACTACAGACCATGATCATTCATTCCATAACTACAGCCCATGATCATTTATTCCAAACTTACAGACCATGATCATTCATGCCATAGCTACAGCCCATGATCATTTATTCCAAACTTACAGACCATGATCATTCATGCCATAGCTACAGACCATGATCATCGACACCAAAACTACAGACCGTGATCATTCATTCCAAGACAACAGACCAAGACTATTCATACCGAAAATTCCGATCATGATTATTCATACCAAAACTAAACGCCGTGACTAAATTGCTTAGATTACCAGAACTAACTGATAACAATTCCCAAATATGGACGACGACTATTCATTCCAGAATTACAGATAATAAATATTCATGCCAAACTTCAGATCATGATTATTCGTATCAAAATTACATATCATGATTATTTATTCAAAAACCACAGACCATGGCTTCATATCACACTGCAAATATTGCCAGATGCAATCGATAACAATTCCAAAAATTATAGACCGTGATTATTCATACCAGACTGCTTAGATTGCCAGAACTAATCGATAAAGATTTTAAACCACATACCATGACTATTCATTCCAAAACTAAAGACCATGACTATTCATACCAGACTGGATAGATTGTCAGAATTAATCGATAACTATTCCAAAACTGCAGACCGTGACAGACAGCTTAGATTGCCAGAACTAATCGATAAATATTCCAAAACTTCAGACCTGACTATTCATTCCAAAACTAAAGACCATGACTATTAATACCAGAGTAAACTAAAAGCATTTGTAAATAAAATACCTCACAGTTTACACTAGCCATATTTTCAGAGAAAGAAAATTCACAAAATTGTCTTTCCTGAGTCTAGTTCACCATATTTGATTGGCCTCTGCTAAAACATTCATGGCATTCAATATCAACCTACACTTTAGGTATTAATTTGGCAACTTGCCACCCACGGCTTATGGTGGTCGATATCGCGCTACATGTTAATTATTAGTTTCAACTTCGAAATTTCTTGAGGTTCCAAACAAGGAATGTTTTACACGGTACTATTCTTTCGTCAAACATTAATCAGTATTTAAGGTAGCAAATATTGCTACAGACACGTAATATTACTCAAGACTTGACATATTGAGCCTTCTGATTGGTCAGATTATTTTCTTGTAAGATTTTGAGTTGAGGGAACTTTTATGACAGAGCATCAGGACTGAATTCGAGTTATGCCGAATATGGTTATGATGTCAGATATTGATGTTGTTTTATTGTATTTAGTAACATCAGGGGAGAGTACCGGTCATCACATTTCTTGCATAGTATGCGCAGGAAATTTGTTGTGATGTAGTTCGTTTATAAGTGTACAAGGAGGTTGCGTTACACACACACACACACACACACACATACACACACACATATATATATATATATATATATATATATATATATATATATATATATATATATATATATATATATATATATATATATATATATATATATATATATATAATTGAGCAATAAAAATCGTCCATTCCATCAATATTATCTCTTCGTAGACAACTGTCCTTTTAGGAACATATTTCTAATACACAAAATCTAATATCTTTCTGGGAAAATCTTAATACGGTGTTCAGGCTTCGCTATCAACCGGTTCTGTTATTTTCTTGTGAGAGCAGTCAGAACAAAACTACCATTGAACAATATTTATTTTAATGTTCAAATACGTAATAGAGCTGTCACATTTGACGGAAAGATTTAAGACCTTATCGATGTTGAATGAAGAATTCGAAGCCAATAAGCAAACGAAAGAAAGGAAGAAGGAATGAAAGAAAGATACCTTTATGTATGTGATTTGATTTGCTCCCACTGCATGCGTTTATAAAGTCATTGCTCTATTGTATCTGAACGAAGGCTAAAATAATCTGCCATATCAGTTTGACATTTTGCACACAATTACATATTAGTACATCGATTGAATGCGGTCTGTCTTTATTTTCTGTCTGGCGTCCCCATACTGTCATGCAAAGAAAACATAGAAGAGAACATGTATTAGTGCACCTTAGATACACATATGCAACGGTCTTTTTTTTAGCAAAAGCGATTATGAAGGCAATTGATAGGTTGTCAGTGCAGGGTTAGTTCTCTTATGTCTTTATCAAGGACTGGCTGAATTACATAATGCAGTTAACATTAATAAATGTCAAGCACGCGAGTGAATAAAAATGATATACATAAACATATAATAAACTATATCATTATATCATTATTATTTAACAGGGTTTACATGGAACCATGGTTCCCACGCTACCGGGAAATCGGGTAAAAGTCGGGAGAAATGAGAGTTTTTTTTCCCGACCATGACAAGTCCTGAAATTTAGGAAATATTGATGAAAGTCGGGAAAAACCCGGGCATTTTCCGAAACCACTTGACACCCGAAACAATCGCCTAACTGAGTCGCAACTAACTGATCATGAGTTAAATTTATCGAGTTCTAACCAAAATATTCGAAGGGTGTAGTATGGTCATGTGGGTGCTTGCAATAAACATGCATGCTGAGTCAATCCAAACGCACAGTAGATTAGATTCATCTAGCTGACTTTTATTTTTAATGTCAGCTCGATATCCATATCTTTCCTTACGTGGAAGGTATGAAAACCACTCTAGCATCACAAGAGGCAAACATCGTGGTGGCAAAGCGTAGCCGCTTACCGGATGGCCTAACAAACTTTAAACGTTGTTAGATCGAGTGATTACATGAAATGGATATGAAAATTATTTATTTTCTCAGAAATTGTGAGTATTAAAATCATTATGTCTTTAATCTGCTGAAAGACAAGATAACACTACGGTGTTGAGTAAATGTTACCTGGTACTCGCGATTTGCATTGCTAGTCGCATGAGTACACAAATCTAACCCACATTTTCAAATGTTGTAGAGAGAAAAATGTTGTAGAGAGAAAAAAAAATTAAATGAAAGCCGTGTACTGGTTGTAATAAAAATCCAAAAACAAAAGAACAATTTTTTCCCCATATTTATATATTCCAAGAACAATTTCTGGAGTTTAGTTGTAACACGTGACTACCACGTTGACATGTGCTCTCCGCTTGATAAATCAGACTGGCCAGATTGCTGGTTTTTACAAAAAGTATCTGACTTTCATTTAATATAATTGAATTTCTCTACAACAACATTAAAATGGAGTTTGTTGTTGACATCACGTGACTAATGGACTTCCGATGTCGTCGTTTGAGATTTGTGAAGTGACTAGTAATGCAAATGGCAAGTACCGGGTCAGGTTTCATCAATGCCGTAGTTTCGTCTAGTCTGTCAGCGGATTAAAGACATAACATTATAATACTTGCCATTTCTGAGAAAATAAATCATTTTCCTATCGATTTAATGCAGTATAAATCGATATTACATAAGTTTGAATTTTCTAGACCCACTGGTAAGCGATTACCATGTGTCGCTACTGCACGGTGGCGGCAAATTCCAAATTTCCGAGATGCAATTGCAACGACCCCACACCCCAATCTAAATGTCCAAATATGAAAAATGGGGTGGGAATATTCGAAGGAAACCCGGATTAGAAAACGGACTGCTATTCGTTTTAAAGCAAAATTGTAGTCCAAATTGTTGAATATCAGCTGAAATGAGAAACTGTCGTCCCTTGCATTATATATTAAAAAACGATTCCAGCCACTGTATCAATACAAGTTTGTTGACTGTTTTAGCGAATTACAAGAAGACAAGTTGATTAAACAGAAAATTCAGTCCTTGTTTATAAAACAGTTTATAATGTTGATGGTCTTTTGCCAAATTTAAATAAACTCTTTTGAAAATGTTTTTAATTGATGGATTTTTTAATCAGATCATCTTAAGGAGATTAGGTTGTATGAAAAATCTTTTGGATTTTATTGGCACAGATAAATTCAGGGTTAAGCTCTCTTTGTTACAAGACAAGATTCTAATTATTTGCATTTATTGTTTTCATATATATATACTGTAATAGGAAATGTTTACTTTCTATAAGATGTAAATATATATTGCTATAGAATTCTTTAGAATTAAAGGTTTGAAAGGAGACAAAACTAATTTATGTTCGTTATGTTGTTCCCACTTAGCAACATAATGCAGGCCAGCAAAATAAAGTTAGAAATTTTATTTTGTACATTGCAATGACTTTACATGCCATTTTATAGGAATATAATCAAACTTGTTTCATGTAATACATTTTTTGGTTTAGTATATGATTATCTTTCTGGTCATATGTGAACCTTGAAAAACTTAATTTCATCCTGGAAAATCCCTGGAACTAACCTGGAAATTTATCTTTAGAAAAGAGTGGACATCCTGATTACAAGATTCTTGGTGTTGCCTTTCTGTGTTTAAGATTGTAGAATTAAATTTATATATGCTTCTGCTTTGTACGGCAGATAAAAAGTATAAAGTATGAGATAAATAATATCAAGCATGAGATAAACAGTATCAAACATGAAATAAATATTATCAATAATGAGATAAATAGTATCAAGCATGAGATAAACAGTATCAAGCATGATATAAATAGTATCAGTCATGAGATAAATAGTATCAAGCATGAGAGAAAGAGAGAAGATGATTACTTTAACAAATAATGGGCTATGTCATTATTGTTCATCATTTATTTACATGAAATGAATCATTTGGTACCTTTCTATGCTTTAGCGCATATATTAAAATTTTAAAATATTGAATTGAATGTACTTTTAGAAGAAAAAAAACCCGTATCCTCTGTAGGTTTTACAACAAGATATGCAGGTACATACAGCTTACAACAAGATATGCAGGTACATACAGTTAACAACTAGATATGCAGGTACATACAGTTTACAACTAGATATGCAAGTACATACAGTTTACAACTAGATATGGAGGTACATACAGTTTACAACTAGATATGGAGGTACATACAGTTTACAACAAGATATGCAGGTACATACAACTTAAAACTAGATATGCAGGTACATACAGTTAACAACTAGACATGCAGGTACATACAGTTTACAACAAGATATGGAGGTACACACAGCTAACAACACGATATGCAGGTACATACAGGTTACAACTAGATATGCAGGTACATACAGTTTACAACAAGATATGGAGGTACATACAGTTTACAACACGATATGCAGGTACATACAGCTTAAAACTAGATATGCAGGTACATACAGTTAACAACTAGATATGCAGGTACATACAGTTTACAACAAGATATGCAGGTACATACAGTTTACAACAAGATATGCAGGTACATACAGTTTACAACTAGATATGCAGGTACATACAGCTAACAAAGCTGTTCTAAAGCTCCAAACTCGAAAACAAAGTGCTATTCCATTTCAGTTTCATTTGTACAAACCAGACATATTCTATCGTGGTAGGGAGTGCGATGCTATGTATCCACATTGACTCTAACCGTGCGATAATTGCTTTTAGGCTTTGCAAAATTAGCTAAGATACAATTGGTTTTCAGTCACATTTATATGGGTCTCACCTATAATCTAATTTGATTCATTTATAGACTCTGCACCTATCCTGTTCATAATTGTCTGCATTCCAGGTGTGCATGCCAATATCAGTACATCTTTGCCTAAACAATTTCATAACTGTTAGTTCATCGTCTACATCTTGCTTGCAACAAGCCGATCCAAAACCGTAAGATGTGGGCATACATTTGAGTCCATATAATAAAAGCTAATGATTGCGACCATTGTAGTTACATATTAAGACAAATTCTTGGAAGGTTGGATATTTTGAGTAGTTCCAACTCTTCATTAGCACAGCAGTTTATGTATAAGTCACGGTCTTTTTTATGGCATGTACAATGACATCTGAACTAAATGGAAAATTTTACAAAAGCTGATGACAAATTGTGAAGAAATTAATTTAAATTGGTATATTATGAAGACCAGGAAGGAGGCGTTGGGTCTGATCGAACAAGATAAGCTGTCAGCATTGGAGATAGTATGTAACACTCATTTTTTTTTTTTATAGACGCAAATATAGATTACTTAGCAGCCACAGCACACAGAACATATCAAGATTGCAAAACTTCAAGCATTAAAACATGAAGAAAAACATAAACATAAATTAAACTCATTAGAGGTAATTTCTGAGTTACACATACATACATACATACATACATACATACATACATACATACATACATGCATGCATGCATACACACACACACAGACATACAGACATACATACATACATACATACATACATACCTGGTGGCCTGGAACTGGAAAAACATCGTGTAATAATTTGCAGTGCTCGTGTAACTGTGATCTCTGAAAATGAAACAGATTACAATGTTCAACAGTAGAATCCCATTTAATACCCAATAAAAGCCTTACGAGCAATGTCTTTTTCTAATATATCCACGCATCTATATTACGTGTACATGAAAACTTTTTCTTATCATTTAAAGCACATCTATTTTTTTCCCGCAATATTTTGTTTTCATTCGAGCTTTCTTTTAAGCCGAGTTCTTCTTCTTTTGCTTCCTCTTCATAATTTGAAGGCAATTACTTCTTGAAGAGAGACATAATACCATGGTCTGGCTTACTGAAGAGAGACATAATACCATGGTCTGACTTCTCGAAGAGATACATATTACCATGGTCTGACTTTTCGAAGAGAGACATAATACCATGTCTGACTTCTTGAAGAGAGACATAATACCATGGTCTGACTTCTCGAAGAGAGACATAATACCATGGTCTGACTTCTTGAAGAGAGACATAATACCATGGTCTGACTTCTCGAAGAGAGACATAATAATATGGTTTGGCTTCTCGAAGAGAGACATAATACCATGGTCTGACTTCTCGAAGAGAGACATAATACCATGGTCTGACTTCTCGAAGAGAGACATAATAATATGGTTTGACTTCTCGAAGAGAGACATAATACCATGGTCTGACTTCTCGAAGAGAGACATAATACCATGGTCTGACTTCTTGAAGAGAGACATAATAATATGGTCTGACTTCTTGAAGAGAGACATAATACCATGGTCTGAAGTTAAAGACGGGGCAATAAGTAGATATTTTAATTCTATACCATCAGAATGCTTGCTAATTAATGCTTTATCGCGCATCTCCGGCATTAACAATAACATTTCACCTTGACACCATGACAGGTCCTAAGGAATATTTCCAAAGGTGACTTGCAATGCGAAAAATTCGTTGAATGTTCTTCCCCCCAAGGTAATAATATTTTATGTTAGTTCTCGGTATTTAAGATTACTTGCTACTCGTGTTACTCGTGTTACACCAAGACAGGAATGTATAATTAATGGCTTTATCCACTTTGATGCAGAGGATATGTGTATGTAGTACATGTACGAGGGGTCCAACAGTACTGAGTTTTACTATCGAAAATATTTTGATATAATTTGGCTTTTTGCCGTAAATGTTACCACTCATCGCTTAATTTGTTTTCAAATATTGTTCTTTCTTATTTGTGTTATATTTCTTTTTCCTTCTATTTTTTCCTGACCATTATTGTATGTCCTGATTGGGTAGGGTGTATCATTTGCTCACGTATGACGGTAAAGACTAGTCTTCCTTGAGTAAAATCTAGCTGGACCTTTAGTAGTTCCCTGTTAAAGAGATGGTTCTCGGGATGATACTCTAACGGTATACTCTGCTTAAGGACAACGCAGACACTTAGGTGATAACGAAAAGAGAGAGAGAGTTTATTATCTCCGTATCTCAAGGAGATATCATTTTCCCCCCTTAGATCACGAAGAGTACATTCAGCAGTAGAAAGAATGCGGCAGATGTAAAAGGTACTTGATTAAAGAAGATATATATACATATACTATACACTTACAATATATAGTGAACATTCGCCTTAAGAACTAAGTCAACATAACGTGCAATATCGTCTGGGCATTCTTAATTTTACAACGTAATCTAGACATTATAACAGTAGGGTACCATTTAAAGTGAACCCAAATGGCTATGAAGATTTTCCGCTACAGTGAAATGGAAACACAAATTTCAGAAAATAATTGAAATGAGTAGCATTCCAACACAAAAGCTAGTAGCAGCAAATCTGAATGGCGTTAGAGAGAAAGCACTATCTACTTCTTCTAAAATTGTTTATGAAATGCAGTCAATTTTTCCTTCATATGAACTTTTGGAACACTTATCTATCGCGATGATGTGGATGCCACCAATGATAAACCACACAGATTTCTCTAGTTTATGATGTTATCGAACTAAAGTGTAAGGTTACTGTCAAACATTTAACTGGCGATACGTTCATTATCAGTACTGATATAACCATAAGTTTGTTGTGTCTTTTCTCCACGTAGAAACAACAGGTAAAATATGTTTGGGATGGGAATATATTAAATGATCATTCCTAAATTAATAAAATAACAAAAATCACGGTCATCATTTCCTTGAAAATATTCACACATACAGTATTGGACATTGAATCTATGTACATGCAAACATGTACCCCATATTTGCCGGTAATGTAGCACCAAAACGTGTCACAGTCTTTTGTAAGAAAACAACATACGGACAGAAAATGAAAAGGCTAAAGAGCATTGTTTGACAACGCAGCTTCTTCCAGAGATGAAAAAATTGTAGTCACAATATAGGCCGACATGTGTCAAGAATTTTTTTGTTGTCTCTTATATTTCTCATATTACTGAGGAAAACAAACTGCCGTCAAGAAATAATTTCTGGAATTGAGTAAAAGAAATATTTTGATAAAGTCTACATTTCAAAGCATTTTCATGTAGAAAACGGACTTCAAACATTTAACAATACTGTTCCACTCTGATTTGTTATCCATGAAAAGATATGATTCCATAATGTCATTTAGATTAAATGTATCCAGTTGCTTATGAAGTCCTGGAATAAAGTCATTTTGTGTTACTTGCAACCTTGGGACCTGATAGACAAAAAGACGGACTAAAAGTACTTGTTTTCTAAAATAAACTTTTTAATAGGCTGTAAAGTTGCAATGATTTGTGTTTAAATTATATTTATTCGTACGGATAACACACACACACACACACACACACACACACACACACACACACATATATATATATATATATATATATATATATATATATATATATATATATATATATATATATATATATATATATATATATATATATATATATATATATATATATATATATATATATATATATATATATATATATAACCGCTCCGGTGGCCTAGTGGTTTGAGCGTCCGCCTTGAATGCGGGAGGTCGTGGGTTCGATCCCCGGCCGAGTCATACCAAAGACTTACGAAAATGGTACTAACAGCTGCTTCGCTTGGCGCTCAGCATTAAGAGGCTAGTGTTAGGACTGGTCGGCCCGGTGTCAGGATAATGTGACTGGGTGGGACATCATGCTACATGTCTGCGGCATGATGCCCCAGTGCTAGACATCACTATAAACTGCCACATTGCAGACATCGTAGCGATATGACTGGAAAATTTGTTAAAGCTACGTTAAAAATCCAAATATATATATATAAATATAGGCTAATTTGTGGGAAGTTTTTTCTTTCTTCGAACAATTTATATTACCAAAACTGTGTTGATCAGCAGTTATAGCTAAGGAGGGAATACAATAATAGTACGTAAATTACTCTGCACTGCTCTACTGCAGGACTAGCTATTGTATAACAAGAACTTATGAGGAGCTTGCGTCCGTCAAGGACCGAATTATGCCGGTCTGCATCGATTTTATTTATAACGGAGGCCGCCATATTTTTATAGAGCTAGATATCCATCCTACTGTGGCCTTACACAACTCTTAATCCAAGGATTTGCAAATAAGTAGGTAATTATTTACTCCACCAGTTTTCCTGTTTTTCACTCATCAACACCATGTATCGATCTATATAGCGGAATGTATGTGACTTTTATGCAGACGAACCGACCGCCATTTGTGTAACGATTTTCTTCTGTATAATCCATCAAGAAGCACGACCTGTGTTTGAGTTATACTTGCTCACTGCTGGAGGTCGTTGACGTTTTGTTCTCGTCCCCGTTTTATACAATTTTATCGGATTGAATAATGTATAAGACTGGAATGTCACAGTAACGGAATTATGGCGGGTGCATCTCATGCGCAGGACATAATTTATGATGATAGTGTTTAGTATTATTAATATGTGGAAAACAAGAGAACAAATGGTATTGTATGTATGACTTTTTTTTCCTGGTATGATCAAAAGAGATTTTGATCATCTGATCATCGTGCACCATGGTGCAGTGGGGTAAGTTGTCCCAGCAGAAAAGTAGTCTGCATGGATTTACGTTGCGTGATTCAATGGCGGGTCTCAAGAACAATCAGGCTTCTGTAAATAAAATGGGAATTGTGTACAGTGTATATATTAACCACATTCTGACTAGGATTCTGGATAATTTCGACAAAGGACACAGTAAGTCATTATAAATAAACTGTATCTTTTTTTATGTCATCGTATATGTTACAAAATATTATTATAAATGCGCACGGGTCAGTTTCATTTCAGAATAAATATATTAGTTGAAACTAACAGAAGATACGCCTTGGTAGCTACAGTTGCTGCACAAATTAATTGCATTTTGTCTTGAGTTTTACCTCATTTACAGAACTATTAGCTTTACACAAAATTTTGGAGAGATTAAATATTTGGTTCCCGTTTCCAAATCAACTGAAGAAGAATAATGCTTTATTAAGAAATTTAGACCACCGGCCCATACCACATAATACAAGTAAATACAGTGTGAGCCATGGTGTACAGAGAGGACTGCTCCGGTGATTTAAATGGTTAGAGCGTCCGCCTGGTATGTGGGAAGTCGTGGGTTTGAAGCCCGGCCGAGTCATACCAAAGACATAAAAATGGTACTAGCAGCTGCCTTGCTTGTTGCTCAGTATTAAGAGGCTATTGTTAATGTGACTGGGTGGGACATCATACTACATGTCTGTGGCATGATGCCCCAGTGCTAGACATCACTATAAAACTGCTACACTGCAGACATCATAGCGATGTGACTGAAAGCTCAATCTCTCTCTCTCTCTCTCTCTCTCTCTCTCTCTCTCTCTCTCACACACACACACGCGCGCGCACACACACACACACATGGTGTACAGAAATTATATGCGGTATTCAACCACAACTTTCTACAAAGCATCATTGTGTGATATAATAAAGGACGTCTACGACATAGTATGTCATTCTTTTGACTTATCCAAGATTGTTTGAGACAAAAAGCGAATTGACATAGAAAGATTTCTTATAATCACTATAGTATTATTACTCATGAAGATCCAAATATTTATCGAGACGGATAAAAATAAACTTCATTAAAGCATTTCTTTCTTAGATGATCATAAGCCTGGCACACGGTATAACATTCATCCAAATAAATATTATTTTTCAGGTATTTGTGACAGTATCTATGATTTCTCGCAATCATAACCTTGCACACTGACCAATGTATGGGGTAATGGTCGGGGTGGGTGGGGTGATACCAAGTAAGGCTTGAAGAATCTCTTTACATTTTTAAGATGATCTCATTTGAAAAAATTATATATATATTGAGAATTGTGTTACTGGGCCTCAGTCATGGATTTTTAAAAGCTAATTTGACACTTGAAGAACAGTTTGAAGAACAGTTAAAAGAACAGGGCAGTAACGATCGCTCGGATAGCCGTTGACAATTCGAGTTGTTAAACAGTAACCGGTTACAGTATTGAATGACCTGTTTGCCAACACTCCCATCCCTACACCAATTATATTTAGTAAGCTGAGCAAATGTATTAACAAAATTGTGAATATACCTGCAGCATAGTCTGCAGTAACACACACGCGCTTGCACACACACACACACGTACGCGCGCGCGCGCACACACACACACACACGTGCGCGCGCGCTGGCTTGCTGCAAGTGATTTATTAGTGATACATAAAACGCCCGGAAGTGTGCAGCGGGTGAAAAATGTTTGAGAACAATGATTCTGGCTGCATGTATAACATGTCGGATACCTGCAGATATATGTAGGTGACGTAAAATGTAAACAACAGCGACCTGAAAATGTTAAGGAAGGAGAACAATTCTGTTACTGAGCAAAGAGCATGGCGCAAATTAGGGCAATCTTAGGGCGTTCCCCGACTGATACCGAAGCTGATCAGTTTAGGTATGTAATTCTCTGTTACATTCTACAATTCTGAGGCGGTTTTATCATGTTCACAGTTCTTTAGAAGATGGCTCACGTTCTGGACGACTGTTGTCTACAGCTGGTGAGCGGGGAGTAGTTGCCGTGAAAAGAGGCAATTAATGAACATGCTTGATAAACAGTGGATGATATTTTTCTAATAATAAAAAAACTAATTCGTCAGCAGTTTTTAATATATTGCAAAATCAATTGAACCTAAAACAAAAAAACGTTATGTGCAAGATGGGTCCTGTATTTAATGACGGCTGCTCAGAAAAGAATCGTATTGAAAGTAGCAAACAGTTGCTCTCCAAATATAAAAAGAGAGCCCAGAGACGTTTGAATGAGATTGACCTTGTAACAGGTCATGAAACATGGATTCACTTTGTTTAACCTGACTAGAATCTTTATAACCCGAATGCAGACAAATACTGACAGTAATTGTTCTCATAGACAATATTCTTGCAAGGACGGTAATAGTTATTTTGTAGATTGCGCGCGCGCGCGTTATACGCACGCACGCACGCGAGCGCGCTGCCATATTTGCAAATTAGCTCTCAGAACAACTCAATGTTTTGGGGTCAACTACAGTTTCACTTTGCATCTCTTACGGGTAAACCATTCTTAATTTAATTTATGATAATTAGCTTCGTCCGCCAGTCCGCCTGTCATTTTTTCTTTATAGACGTAACAAAAAGCTGTTGCCACAACAACGTAACACCAATGTTTGCATAATTCATGTGTACTTGATTACCAAAGTGTGTCGTATTGATTTTCACTTTATCGATACAGCGTTTGGGCTGCATTGTTATGCATTTAAACACCCTATATTATCACTTGCAACACAATTTATTTGTATCTGCAATTAATATAACTTAGAGGAAGCGACTTTGTAACTGGATGCAAGAGAATTTATTGAATAGGCTAAATAATATACACGAGGGAATTGATACTTCGAAAATGCATCTCATCAGTGTTTGCACCCGCATTTAAAAAGAAAATTGACATAATAATCATCTCTCGTTTACGTATTTTTTAATACTCATCAGTAAGTAAATTTTGAGAGGGTTGGGAATGAGATAATTCAAGCAAAATTTAATAATAACCACCAATTGCATGCAATACTGTATTCCTAAGGTATAATTAAAGATACTGTATTTTGTTTAATGTATACTTCATATAACAAATTACAGGCAAATCCATCGATGGTGATGATTAAAATGACGATGACGACGATACTACTGCTACTATTATTAATAATAATTTTTTAAAGTTTGCGAATTACATTTAAATCAATAATAATAATAATAATAATAATAATAATAATAATAATAATAATAATAATAATAATAATGATGATGATATGACTGGAATGAATGCGAAATCTCCTTTACTTTTATCTGAAATATTTATATCAATGCAATGTGTTCCATATAATATACAAGATACAAGATCAATATGTACTCATTTATAACCCCTTTCTGTGATTTGCTTTTGCTTTTTTTTCTTCTTCTTTTTTATTTAAGGGGTAATTTCATGCGAAAATACATTATTTATTTGTTTAGAATACACACTAAATCAACCAAGACCCAGATCTGACAATCTGATTAACATCAGATCTCCACAGTCCCGTTTGAAGAGCTGATGGGCACCAATAAGTGATCACGTTCTATTGACCTTGCAGTACACCAATCAAATCACATATTTCAAATTTCTGATAGTGGTACGTCATTCGAACATGTCATCACTAACGATAACTCTCCGTCACACGCACTGGCAACGATTTATCTGATAGGCTGCTAAAAATAAGTAAACGGGGAATATTCCAGCTGCACACAATACGACGTCTGATCCAACTCTCGAAGTTGGCTGTGCATTATATATATACCGTACATCTATAAATATGGTAAATGTGCATAGCATGCACACGATAACTGTTTCTTTTTGTTGCAGCCCAGAGCAAAGTAAATAAAACGATATCTATACTGTTTAATCTACGTTTGTTTTTATGTAAACAACGTAGACTCGTGTCAGGTGGCACATTATGCAGGGTCTCAGATGTTAGCAGTTAACAGTGATTTCTACAGGAGTAAATATGGTATTATCATATTACATGTGCGCACACGTATTTGTGCATTCGTCCTAATTTTAGCATTCCAATTAAAATGTACGTGTTGAACGTATTTAATGTAATACATACTTCTTTAATAGGCCATAATTCAGCTTTGATCTGGGTGTTGTTACTCGCATGTACATGAGCTATCCCTCCTTTTTTCTGCCATCCATTTATCTATCCTTCATTCCTTTCTTCCATCTATCTGTCTCTCCTTTCTTGCATCCATCCATCTATGTAAAAGGCTATCATATAGGTCTGTTAGTCTGGGTGCACTTAATTCTTTTTGTCAATATATGAATAATAAATGAGTGCAAATGCGAAATGCAAACAAACAATAATACTGTAAGCCGAAAAATGTTAAAAATAGTTATCCTCACAGTAACATAGCGAATAGTTTGCTGGATGTTTCTATGATATAAACAAAATATATGATTCGCTTGGTTTTTCATGGTCACTTTTGAACAACAAAAAAATAGAGATATATTTTTCAAGAAACAAAAGGGGGACCTTTGGAGACTGAGTGGTCTTAGTTTGGTGCTCTTTACATACCGTAATTCTTTGCAAGATATGTATTATATCATGTCAAAAGATCATTCACTCATCTCACCTGAATGGGCATGAGCCTCGGCTCAGCTAATGTAGGTATGTGAGAAAGCTTGCCACTAGCACACCGTGGGGTGGCGGACCTTTCACAATCAAATATACTGGTCGCCGGGTTCTTCAGTTATTATGTCGTTAAACTCTACGAAACCGAACAATGCCTTATATACTTGCTAATTTTTCTTTTTAACATGTTGTTGTTTATTGTTTTGGGTTTAACGCCATTTTTCAGCGCATGATAAGCTATACAAAGTGGCCAGTCTAACTGGCCGAGGAAGAACCCGGAAAATCCAGGTAAGAACCATCCATCTACGAGAAGCTACTGGCAAGCTTTCTCAAATACCCGACCACTCCGGTAGCCTAGTGGTTAGAGCGTCCTCCTCGGATGTTGGATGTCGCGGGTTCGAACCCCGGTTGAGATATATCAAAGGCTTATTAAAATGGTACTCGCTTGGCGCTCGGCATTAAGAGGTAGCGTTATGACTGGTCAGCCTGGTGTCAGGATAATGTGACTGATTGGGACATGATACTACATGTCTGCGGCATGATGCCCGAGTGCTAGACATCACTATAAACTGCCACAATGCAGACATCGTAGCGATATGACTGGAAAATTGTTTAAGTTACGTTAAAAATCCAAAAACTCTCTCTCTCTCTCTCTCTCTCTCTCTCTCTCTCTCTCTCTCTCTCACACACACACACACACACACACACACACACATTTCTCATATACTTACATTTGCCAAGCCCGAGATTCAAACTCACACGGACACAGCTGATATGTCAGTGATTGGTAAAGGCAAACGCTTAAGACCACGCGGCCACATTTTACGCCGTGTTTATCCCCATATAGCTTGCACCCGAATGCGAACAACATAGACCCGGATCAGCTGACACATATTGCTCCGGCAGATCAGGAACTATGATTATGAGACGTGAGATCTTATATACTCTAGTTTACAGTAGTGTGCGCTGTATATGCCATATCTGTTTGCAAGATATGTATGATGCATCTATGTCCTCCAAACGATAGACAGTCTACTGTTAGCTTTGTTTTTCTATCGTCGCGGTACATGTCAAAAGATTTAAGTGCCCTTCGATAGGTAATTATTCATTGTTTGATCGCTTTATAGATCTACGTAAATGTGCACACATCAGTCTTCCGGAAATAATGGGAGAGGCATGAGTGTAACGATTGCGTGTTCGAATCCAAAATTTGAATTGATGTAAACGGATATGTCTTCGGTGAAGCGTTTAGAAACCAACAATGCCCACACATTTTTTGCTTGAACTTTCTTGTGTTTATTCCTTGATCTGTATAACTTGTTCATTACCTATGTAGAATGATATTAGTGTATGCGAAGAACAGAGACATACGGAATTAACACTCTACTGAAAAGTTATTGCGGACATCACTGTATTCTAAATAACCAGTGCAAAAGTAAAACAATAACAAAGTCTATATTTGAATGGGACATACATACGCAGATATGTATGTATACATACTCACACACATGCATTTAACTTGTTAAGCGTCCGTTACCAATTTCATTTTCTCATGCTTGCAGGACTTCCCAGCACTAAAAACAATGTCTACAAGATGTCATCTACCCAGCCGTTCTTTCAGAAGATGGCGCTTCCTTCCGACTCTTCATCCCACGAGATCCTGCACGCGTGCAATAGACTGGTAACTGTGGATACTTCCTGCACGTCTGGTGCCCAAAAAACAGATAATGAGGTAGTTATAATTTTACTGACATCTCTCAGCACGTGTTTCATTACATACACACTTGACTGGGGTGATAACATTTTTTGGGGGACGAACCAGATACTTTCGTAATCAGTTTGTAATTTTATCTCAGAATCAGGCCACTATTTATTTCCGTTCAGAATTATTTAATCAGTACGTATACACTTGATGTATCAAGATTTTGAGATCTGTTTCGGCTTGGCCTTCAGATTTGAATTTGGCACACGTATTCCTGATTCTGAACTGATTCCAGATTTTACAAAAAATATTTCCATTAGCATGCAGGAATTTCAACACCATTTGAAGATAATTATCGGAATACTAAAGCAGTTGAATATAAATATGTGCTTTTATGGGACATTTAGATCTTAGGCCTTATAAATTGCATTAAAACCTATATAATATATTATACTACGGTGTATACAAGATGTAAATCGGGTTTACTTATAAATATCCAGTAAACGTAATATATTGGATTATACACACTCGAATTACACCCACCCCACCCCCACCGCTCTATATCCCTCCATTTTATGGAGAGGTCATTTTTTGTTACAATTGTCCGTCCGTCCCTTAACGTTATGTCTCTTCATTCTTCCTTCCGTCCATCGTAAATCCGTTTCTTCCAATTAATGTTTGAACCATTAGACAAATAGAACCCAATTTTAGATAAGGCTTTATATTGAGGTATGTAGAGTTTTGATATTCTGACAAGTTTCTCTTGGAACTTTGCTGTTGCATTTTGAACTAACTCCCTTGAATCCGCCTTTTTATGGGGTTGGAGGGCATTTGTATCAAAACATCTATTGTGCTTCAGGTAGATTTTGTCTTTTGGTTTATTTTCTTCCCAGGATATGGTTGAATTCATGTCTAGCTTCAAGACCCTTCAGTAAGTAATAGCATTATCAACTGGGCATAGTTTTTTTTTCTT
The DNA here is from genome assembly GCA_028554795.2 of Sinohyriopsis cumingii. Classification (NCBI taxonomy): domain Eukaryota; kingdom Metazoa; phylum Mollusca; class Bivalvia; order Unionida; family Unionidae; genus Sinohyriopsis; species Sinohyriopsis cumingii. The sequence goes on from CM068827.1 coordinate 40,731,450, forward strand.
CTTCTTTAATGATTGCTGGTAAATCGCTGAAACATAAATATCTGACGTTTTATATCGGGTGAAACGAGCTGTTGCTAACGGGAGCTGCTGCGGAAAATCAATGTCAAAGTAATTTAATTTGCGGCTTATGATTCAGGTCACGAGACTACAGTATCAATGAACATCATGTAGCCAAGGAAAAGAATGAGTTTGCAATGGCTGGAGCTGTCAGTTATTCAGGTTCTTGTGCATCGATCAATGCTGGAAGAATTCAATAATATCTGATAAAGCTCCCACTTCCTTCGAATAGGAAGTGAACATAAACATGAGGAATTATATATTTCTAAAGTCAGAAATATTTATGAAATCCTCGAATACATCAGCCCGTCCTTCTGCCCATCAGGCACTACTGTCAACGCAACTAGACGAGCGATCTGGGATCGATTGCTGTGAAACTTGGTATATGAAGATGTACATATTGCTGTTAGAGTTATTTCCCTTTTTGTCTTTCGGCTGAGTGTTACGACAGAATTTTGTGGATGCGTTTGTTCCGATTGGGTCCCAGTAAAGTTTGGTACATAATTATGAGGCGCCGTAGCGGACAGAAGCTGGTCCAGTGAGAAAGTTGCGATTGAAATTTCCATGTCGTATGTCGAGAAATCCAATTTCACGTGTTGGATCAAATTGAATGTCCTTAAAATTCCATTTTCTAGATCGAGATTTTAGATGTTATATGTTGAATTATACAGTGGTGGTTTAAAGTTATATTTCCTATGTCAACGTTTTACAGTGTATATTTTGAATTACACAGCTGTGGTTGAAATTTCAATATCATATGTCGAGAATTCCTAACTCACACGTTGTATGTAACTGTTTGTGATGAAAGTTCCATTTCGTATGGCGAGCATTTAGATTTCATCTGTTAAATTTCACAGCAATTAGAAGCAGCCTCCTTGTTTAAAAATAACGAGGTCCGTTAAAGAGATCGACCTCTAGCGAAGAAATTCATGATAATTCTCGACCTGTGAATGGTAAGTTTCAAACTGCAACTGCATGAAAGGTAATGGTGCCTCATACTTGAATACACGAATGATGTATCTTAATGCTCGATATTATTTTGAATTGTTGAAGTGGACATTGTGTAATATTACTTTTAACACCAACATATCATTTCACCATATAAGAATAACAATTCTGACAAGCACAATAAAATGTCCATTCACCACTGTCTAATTCAACAGATACAATGTTAACATACGAAATGGAACTTTCAGCACAATCAATGTGATTCAACATGTTAAATTGAAACTCTCGACATATGACATTAAAATTTCAACAACCGCCATGTAATGCAGAAGATACAGTATTCAAACTCGACATTGCACATCGAATTTTCAACAAGCGCTGTGTAATTCAACAGATGAAATCTAAATACTCCTCATATGAAATGGAACTTTCAACATAAACTCTTTGAGCCAATACGTAAATAAGGAATTCTAGACGTACGATACTGAAATTTCAACCACCGCCGTGTAAATCAAACGACACAATCCAGAACATCGACATAGAAAATACAACTTATAACCACTACTGTTTAATTCATCAGATACAATCTAAAATCTCGACCTAGAAAATTGAACTTTAAGGACGAGCATTTTTGAGACAACACGTGAAAGTGGAACGTTCTGATTGGACCAGCTTTTGTCCGCTACGGCGCCTCATATATAATTATTATGGTCCTCACATGCCGATGCTTATATCGACAAATCACAGAGAAGCTATTTTACTTCGAGTTACTGCTCATTTTGACTTGGAGCGGTATGTATGTGTGTGTGATTTGGATTTTTAACGTAGCTTTAACAATGTTTTAGTCATATCGTTACGATATCTGCAGTGTGGCAGTTTAAAGTGATGTCTAGCACTGGGGCATCATGCCGCAGACATGTAGCATGATGTCCCACCCAATCACATTATCCTGATACCAGACCGACCAGTCGTAACACTAACCTCTTAATGCTGAGCGCCAAGCGAGGCAGCTGTTCGTACCATTTTTTTTAAGTCTTTGGTATGACTCGGCCGGGGATCTAACCCACGACCTCCCGCATCCGATGCGGACGCTCTAACCACAAGGCCACCGGAGCGGTATGTAGTGTGTATGACAGAATATTCAGAACACATCTAGTTTAACGGTTTTTTTTATGGATCGACTGAAACTTTTTTGATGTAGGCTAATAGTAATCACCCAATGATGCACTTATGGACAAATCACAGTGTTCTAAATTTTTGTCAGAGTTGTTACTTTTTGCATAGCTGCTGAAAGCAATATAGGACAGAATTTTTGAAATAAAACTTTTCTTTCTCACTGGTTTAAAGCGTTTTAAAACTTGGCACATATTATAGACCCCCCAAAAATAAATAAATAAAAATAAAAATGAAAAACAAATATGTGTTTCCGGTCGGCCGAAAGTTCCTGATTTTTGTTGCCAACCCTAGCCCCCCCCCCCCCTTTATGGTTAAAAGAAAAGAATTTAAAACAAATCCCAAAATTGATATGAGCATTTTGGATTGATGTAGTGACTGTTGATTAGATATGTGTACCTATTTGTAATTAGAACAGCGTAATGGAGTTGTTTCATTGAATACAAATTAGTTAGAATGCATAGCTTATGATGTGTTATTCTGAAGTTATTTGTCAAAATACGTATTGTAATGAACAAAACGAGGACATATATTTTAAATTCTTTTTTGCTGCAACAATCTCCAGGGTATAATCACGGTCGATGCCACATGTGGTACCTTTCAGTTTGCAAACATCGCTTGAGTATATTTTATATATCACCGTACTCACAAGCAGCTACGATGACTGGTTTGTGACGTGGCTTTTCAATTTGGCCACGTTGACTAATTGGTAACCTTGGGCAGAAGGAAATACATGTCCCATGAATCCAGTTATAAACACGCATTAATATTTTTTTATATGAAAAAAGACCAGATACAAACAATCATTCATTCTACTTTCGGGAATTCCTCTGAAAATGTTGTTCTTTCGTCCACTCCTCGCTTTCATTTGCACGTAAGTGTTTTCATTTCAGAAAGATCAGAACCCATTATTGCTTCCATGATCTTTAGCGTTGTGCATGTCGTTAAACTAAGTATTTCGTATCGTAAATGCCTTTGTTGTGAAGCTTACGTTGTAGCGAGTCTAGAGAACAGAAAGCTGAAGTTTATTACCCACATACAATGCAGCAAAAGATGTCGTACATACACTTTTTGTACCATCCGTATTTCTTCTTCGTCTCATCTCTGCAGGGAATCCGGGTGGCCGAGTGGTCTAAGGCACTCGCGTTTACAGATCACTGACACGTCTCACCTCTGTCCGCTTGGCTCTGAGTCTCGACTCACCAATTTGGGAATCTGAGAAAAGCTTGCTAGCAGCTTCCCATGGGTCGGTGGTTCATCCCGGATTCTTCCCCCACAAAATATACTGGCCACCACGTATAGCCGGCTTTTCATGTGCTGAAAATGGCGTTAAACCCCATAAAACCAAATCAATTAAAGCTGGGTACGGCGAAAAAATTTGTACCTCGGTATACCGGGATATTTCTGAACATACCGCGGTACATACTACGGTATACTGCAATTACGTTAAGGACCAGTAATTTAATTTTCGATGGGCAGGGCCTATGAATGTTTAAAATTTCCGGCTTTGACATAGCTGGAAAAATATCTTGCTCTGATTTATCGCAAACGAACAAAAATTATATCAAAATTATAAGAATTAAAATAATTATCTTGAAATAAAGGAAACTATACTATTCTGGCTAGAAAGGAAATCGCACGCACTCCTCTCGAATGAAATGACCAAGACGTTATTATAGATGAATTTGCGGTGTGTATGTTAATTATTGAATGCGTTGTTTTCTAACAACTGTAATTAATGTTGGATGAGTAAGCTTACACTATAGATGACGTACTGTAAAAGTCATTGTGCTGCCATTAGAGAGTGTGTTGATAAAAATAGGACGTATTGACTGTCATATGGACAATTTACTACCTACAGTCATACACTATCAATATAATAGGCAGGGGAAACTCTGAATGGGATGTCGACACACGGGTTAAGATATTTAACAGCGAGGGTCAGTAAACATAAAACACAATGACTCAATAAACAAGTAAATATTTTGTCGGCTCCAGAAATTACGTAAAATTAAAACAGAAAACAACTGCTCTTCTGGAACTCTTAGGAGTTTTTGGTCTTACAAAAAATACATGTACTTAACACATTGACATACGCTAGTAAATAACTCAAAGAAATTATATATTATTTCGTAATCAGAAATTTTCCCAAAAGATGGATATGGCCGAAACATCTTTCACTACATTCCATTCGGCTGACATTTTTTTATACGCGACACGTGTCAGACATGGGATTCAAGGCTCAAAAATATGTGTAATATTCGAAATTAGTTTTGTGACACATATAATTATTTTGTAGATCATTCGTAATTTATGGAATGTTTTGTTATGAAAAATGAAAACATGCTTTTATTATCACTAAATTTGTTACATGATTGCTCGGGAATTTCAGAATATTCCTTACTGACAGCACCTACCGAAGTACCGGTACAGGAAATAAAGTAGCGTGGAGCGTACAACCGGAAAACGTATCCGGTAAACAGGCATACTGATAATACCGCGCACCTCTATGTTCAGTGCTTCTATATAACACATTAAACAAATAACAATATCTGAGGCGCAATTTCTCGCCAATTGCAATGTTTTTCCACGAACATAATGATGCTAATCTCAGTTGACGCGCCAAATTCACTGTTTTAGCCGTCGATTCTACTTCTTGTACAAACTAAAAGTAAACACAGGAACTTGTTGTAAGCAGCGTATGCATATCACTACTTCATAAAAACTACACAATTTCTTGTATGTACTTCTACATGAAACTCTATCCAATCACTTGATTTTCCGTTCCGTACATCAGTTAATTGTCTAATGTAAGAGTATCTTTTCTTCCATTACAGATGCTAGATAACTTGGCAAAAGTTGACGATGTGAACGCGAGTAGCACGGATCTTGCAAAAATGTTAGCAGAAGCCAAAGATTTCCTTAACAGTTCTCGCTTAGATGAGGCGGAAACGGCTTTCATGCAGTTGTACCAGCAAATGCAAGAAAAGCCAGAGGACAACGGCATTATTCTTGTCCATACGCTATCTGGTCTCGCTGATATTTGCATTCGGCGTAGCAGAATGTGTCGGTCGAACCCGCTTGAATGGCAATGGCTTTGTATGCACGCCATCGCTCTATTGCAGTACAATATTGAATTTTGTGATTCGGAGCTTGAGAATGAACTGGACAACCAAGAAACGGAATGGTTTCAAGAACAAAGGCAAAGTGCTGAACTCAAATGCAGGCCTCTTGAGGACAACCTTGTCCGTGCTCTATACAACTCACTCAAAAATGATGGAAAATTTTTCGATCCTTTCCAGTCAATATCATTGCCAAATACTCCGATTTCAAATTCAAGAAAGTCGGCGGGACTCTTTCCTCTTAGCTCAAATGTACCACAATATTTGATCGTTACAGGAATGCATTATAGAGTAACGGGGCAAGGAATGCAAAAACAGAATTCTGACGACATGGATACCAACGTAGACTGGCTAGGAAAATTCCAGGAATACTGTAGAGGGAGACTTCAAACGAAAAACTTTACAGAAGTTACTGGTAGGGTATTGAAATCGACTGAGAGGAGGCACGATGATGACACCGAAAGTGTCATCAGTAATGACTCCCACCACTCTCTTGACTGGGATCATGGGGATTTACAGGGTATAGAAGAGATCGATGAAGAAATGTTGGAGTCGGACTCCCCAGTAAAGGAATATTCATTTGCATTTGAACTTGCATCCAACCATGCGGATAACGAAGGATGGGACTTCTTTTTAAACAAACGAAAGAACTGCATTTTTCAGAGCGTTATTCAGGTCTCCCAGACATGTTATGACAAGGAGGAATATCCTGAAACGACCAAAGGAGACCACGATTTAAGAAATGAACGACAGAGGTGTAGAGAGAAGGAGATCATTTCACCGCTTCACGAACACAGCATCAGTCTCACATTGTCCAGATCATTCTGTAAACTAGCGGATAAACTTGTACAAGAGGAGGAATATGCAAAGGCGGAGATGGTATATGAGAAAATTTTGGACGTTATTGATGAAATCCAGGACGGAACGGCAGGAATGCTCAGATTCAGTGCTCGCATTATGAAGAATCTTGGGACAGTGAAGTCGAAACAGGGCAAATCGTCTTCTGGACTTGCGTTTCTTAACAAGGCTTTACAAACTTATCGCGATCTTCAAGAGGAGGAAGCAAATTTTGAAATTGCCATTGCTTTGATAGAACTTGGCAACGGTTATATTGTTGGAAAAAACAATGAAGATTCTGTTTTCGAAGACGTGATCGCTGCCATTTGTGAATTTTTTGAAAAGGACTGTACAGACACATCCACATCTACTTCCAGTGCAGGGAGCAACAAATCAGAAATGACGTCATCACTTCGATCAGATATTGATGAAAGAGACATAGAAGAGGCTATTATGTGCTATAATGAGGCAATCTCTTTGCTAGACAGATACCAAGAGGACGAGAAACAGGTAGAGATGACTGCAAAAGCTATAATGCGTCTTGGAGATTGCTATTTCATGCAAAAGAATTATGATAGGGCACTAGAGTGCTTTGAAAGATCTCTCAGCATGTTCAAAACGAATAATATTTTTGGAAAAGAATCACTCATGGAGAATGCTCATGTATTATGTATGCTAGGAGTATCAAGCTTCATGTTACACGTATATCCAAGAGCTGCCTCGGTTTTTGAAATGGCACTGCACATGGTTAAATGTGCATATGGTTATAACAGAACATTTTTGCACGGACTTCTGCTTTCCTTGCTCGGAATCAGTCAGTATAAGATGAAAAATTGTCACAAATGTGTATCAATGTGCTATCAGGCTTTTGAAGTCTTCTGTGATCTGTTTGGGGAGGAGCTTGCAAAGCTTCCAAAGCAGAAATTCTGGCTGGTATGCCAGAACTTGTACGTAATGGGCAACTCCTACAACACTCTTAACCTTCAACAGAAGGGGATTAAATACCTGACCATCGCAAGGTCACTTATGAAAGCCTCAAAATGCAGAGAAAGGCGACAGTTCATGAGAGTATTGCAGATTCTTGGAGACTGTTATTTTGCTCAGTATGACTACAAAACAGCACTTCAGTTTTACAACGAAGCCCTGGAGTATGGTGAATGTGAGAGTCAGGTATCCTTCGATGAAGTTTTTGATCCAAATTTAGCTTCCGATGAAATGACCATGCACAACCATCTTGTCAGCAAGTCTGCCGAGGCGCATATTAGCATGCAGCAGTACCAGAATGCCGTATCCTATTTAGAACAGGCTCATGACATGCAGGAGGTCATGGGAGAGGACATCAAAGAAGACCTTATCAACACTCTAAACCAGCTAGGGCAGATGCATTCCATGGCCGGAGATGTGGAAAAGGCGATTGACTCCTATAAAGAAAGTTTGGAGGTCTATCGAGAAATCCATGATGGAAAGCTCGGACCAGAAATGTGCCCAACCCTTGGGAATCTTGCCGCTATTTGCTACGTTAAAGCATGCATTTCAGATCAAATAGACGAGGAGCTAGAAATGATTCTGACAACGGAGCAATACTTCCAGGAGGCTCTCAATCTGGAAATGAATCAAGAAGTATGTGTAAAGTATGCCAACTTTCTGTATAGCCAAACAAACTACGAAGATGCTGTCATGTATCTGGAGGATGCTCTTAAAATCGACAAAACGACAACGGACATTGTTTACGGTGGACTGGAAAAAGTTACTCTTCCAGATCTTTTGCAAGACGAAGTCGAAGCACAGGATGAGATCTGTCTCCCCTCAACATGTTTAGCTCGTTATCTGCTGGTATTATGCAATAAATGTTTGAGACTAGAGCGGATAGCTGAGAGGCACTTGATAGATTTGATGGAAGAGGTATTGGATTATGACATCCCTCTTCTCCACTCTCTACTTGGATATGCAATGATGGAACTTCGCCTCTTTGAGGAGGCGTCTAGATGTTTCATGACAGCGGCAGATATGGAGGAAGACTACCAGCTGGCTAAAGAGAATTGTGCTATTTGTATCGTTATTTTAGTTCAGAGGACATGGTGTCTGGCCATTGAATATTTATGGGATTATGGGGGTCTGTCGAAAGGCAGATGTCTAGAATACTAACTATTTCAGCTTTAAATATGGTCGTGGATGCTTCAGTTTTTATATGTATAAAAAAACCCACATAACTCAATAGGGATGAGAAGATTAACTTGCTCTTTGGGTAGTTGTTAAAGGTACTTGTGCAATGTTATATCAAGGAAAACATTATGATTGCAGTAAATGGCATTTAAATGGCCGTAAATTGCATTTAAATGGGGTGTATGGAATCTTGAAAGAAAGGAAAACAGTTAGGTCTTACAACCAGTTTTCAGTGTAATCCCTCTCCTTCGATAATAGGGTGAATGCAATAAATAGCAGTCAAAAGTTTACATTTATTTCTGTTCATACCTTACACATATTGGTTTATTGAGACAAAATAGAACGTATCGTAAAAATTGAACAAGTATTATATTTACTTAAAGTGAACATCAATAGAAATGCGTGTAATGTACATGCAAATTACATATAACTAAAGCCAATTTTGATTCGTTTACAATTTACACTCTAATTTGTCAATGAATAATCCTTCATCCCCCCTTAAACAAAAATGTATATTATTAAAATTGTATTGATCTTTATATGACCTTCGCTCAGTTTACAAAAACATCACTAGTATATGTTTATGATTTGAAAGTATGCACACTGTAGATGTACGAGTTAAGGCTGAGATGGAACATTCTTACTGCATCAAGTTTTAAGCAGATATTTAAACTCTGATCGTGTAATAAATCTCCCCTTGTCATATGCCAGAAAATTAAATTCATTTCCAATATGTATGTATGTATGTATGTATGTATGTATGTATGTATGAATGTGTGCGCGCACGCGTTTCCTACTGCAGTATCATTGTATTGTAGTGCTGCCCGAAATTATACACTTTACACTCTTCGTCACTGAAAGAGTGCTTTAAACGGCACCTGTTTAACGTAACTTTCTTTCAAGTGACTTTGAAGGTATGAGGACTTTATGGTGATTCTTTTTATATATCTTGCATTGATTACAAATACTCTCATGTATGTATGTATGTATGTATGTATGTATGTATGTATTATTGATTTCGTTTAGAAATTGTTAGGTTGTGTCTACCAGTATATTTGATCATTATAAACATTTCTGTCCATTAACATTTCAGTAGTTTTTTTTTCAGTTCAGAATATTAATGAAATTTACTAATATGTTTTTGTCACTAAAAGCCTGGTGAATATATTCCATTTCTTCAACAATATTGTACAGTTTGCAACCACTTGAAAGACACATTTATGGGAATAACTTTGCCTGCAGTACAACGTTCCTCGTACAATATTTCTTTACTAGTGATTTGCTGATTTGTTCCCTATTTCACAATACCTGGCACTTTTGCGCACCAGAGGGTTCGCCCCATCGTACAGATAGCATACTGTCAAATACTGAAAGATGCTATTTCAGTATAGACCAAGTACGCTAATTTGATCTAAAGTATACACATATTGGCGAGTACATTTCTACAGAAATGTGGGACATGGATTGTTTCGAACATTGTAAATAAATTTTATAAAAGTATCTAGAATGTGATTTTATTAGGGAAGTTAACATCAGACACTTTCGTTCTGCATTTCGTAGTTATGGGTTTAACGCCATTTTTCAGAACACGATACATGGCGGCCATTATTACCGGTGGAGGAAGAACCCGGGAAAACCCCGGGAAGAACCACCGACCCACTAGAAGTTACTGGCAAGATTTCGCACGTACTTACAATGCCCTAGCCCTAGACTCGAACCCACGTAGACAGAGGTGAGATGGCAGTAATCTGCATTAGTGAACGCTTTAGAGCACCCGGCCACCCAATTTGCATTTTGTAACATCTTTTATATATAGACAGAGATAATTTGGCACATCAGGTAATTAATTATTTGACTTATACTGTTATACTGTTCACTTTCAGGTTTCCAGGGTCGGGGTGTTGGGGGTTGAAGAAACCCTAAGTAAAGCGAAAATATGGGCACTTACGGCATTGAAAAAGGCAATTTAAATCAGTATTTAGAGTGAATAATATAAAATCAAATAAAGAAACGTAAATTTAATATCATTTGGGGAGAATTTTGTAAGTTCAGTTTCTCTTACACTAACGTCATTTTCACGTCATGCACTGAATGAAACCATACTATCTACTTGCTTAAGGAAAGGATCAGTCTGTATCCGTTTGATGTAAATAATCCGCAATGAGCGCCTTTTGTCTTAAAGTATTTTGACATACCTTGTACTGAACCTTCAGTTTGTTCGCACTAACATTTGACCCCTATAGATGTTGACATGCACTAGTTTTTTTTTTTTTTTTTAGCGTGAGACATAATAGCATCGACCTGAATAGAGGAACATATTACAAATCTCGGTATATAGTGGACTGATCCAATGTCAGTTCCCGGATGAGCCTAAATGGCGATAGCTTCTTTTACACTACTTAAGTATAGCACAAAATAAACAACTTTCCATTTTATAACTACTTGTACGCAAGACATTTCAATAACATCATTATATGTAACGAGCACTGCAATGGCAAATGGATAAATTTGTATTAATTTCGTTCGATTTTGAAGACAGGTGGCTGGTTATCCTTGAATGGCAATCTGATTGCAATCAGATCTCCACTGTCCTGAGTGAAGATCTGACAGCGGTCGCTTAGGAGTCATGTTTTTGTGACTTTTGAGTTAGCCCATGGAAATGCATCTTTCATAAATTTCAAAGTGAGTCAGATCGTTCGGCACACAACGATGCTCTTCATTTATACTGCTCAGTCTCCCGAAGGTGAAGATATTGTTACAAGCCAAGGGTCCTTACTTGACCGAGTCGTTGTCAAACCCTGGCGCTATTCTCGCTAGAATTCAAAAGTTTACCCCAACTTTCTAAAGACTTCCATACAACTTCATTTGTAAATTAGAAAGCCCGACGTGTCCATTCTATACCTAAATTTTTACTCTAATTAATGTAAGACCACAGATAAAACAACCGTACCGCCAACCGTTCGCGGCTTAAAAAATATACGAGTATCCCCTAACACTGGGAACTATTTTAACTCCGCCACCTTAGGCCAGTATAAATGCACCAGCCCCCATTGCGACATAAACGGTATCTGCCAAGTCCCTTCTTATTTATTCTCTTGTGTAATTTACCGATTTCCTGCCGTAAATACTGCCACTGCTCACACAACCAATGTACACCACTAGATTTGAATATGGACTATCTTACGACAGGGAGGACATTCATTCAGTTTTGGCCGGAATTCACTACCAGTGAACCATGGCATCATGGAAACTCACTAACACTTCACTCCGTGACGTTTGCTCCCAATAATTGGCTAATTATGTCGGGCTAGGGATATTTCCATTGCGCCGAATTCCAGTAATCACACAAGTAATCACACAAATCTAAGAATTCCTTAAAACGGGGCGCTATAACCAAATGCGCATACTCCATATTTATTACAATATAAGACTTCATCCGAGTGGCTGATAAAATAAACGATTATGGTAATAACATAGGTCACCAGAGCATGACCTAAGTGGTCGCAGTCAGATCTTCAAGTAGGACAACGAAGATCTGATTTTAATCAGATTGCCTCAAAATGGCCAACCTTTTCAATTTCTTATTGACCCCCGTTCCCCCACCCCTTAACCGCCAGTGTTTTATTAGAATCCCTTAGGACATGAAAGCGCATAAGAGTCTGACAGTATATCGTGTTTACCTTTGTAAAGCAAAAACATGATTTAAAAAAATAGCCTGCGAATTCTCTAGACCTTGTCGTTCCTTAATGAATCGATGGTCCGGAGTTTACACTTTCCTTGATATTCTAGTGGGAACAAACACTTCGACTCTGATCTGCTTGCGCATTATGCGTTAGCAGATTAGAGTCAACTCTTTTCGCACAAATGCGCTCGTTATATAATAATAATAATAATAATAATAATAATAATAATAATAATAATAATTTCATGCCTGGGATTTCAAATATGCCATCGATACAATTAGTAAGTGGTTTTAGTGTAATAATCACTATTGATAAGGTTTCGTTATGATTATTAGAAAATCAATGACATTTGTCATCCTTTCCATCATACTTAATTTATAGATATCTTTATTGACAACACTTGTTATCAATCAAAATTTGTTTTTAAGATTTTTAAAAAAAATTGAATTGGCTAAAATAAAATGCTTTAAAAATGTCTGTTCTTTCTGTTTGCAAGCAATCGTGTACGTGTGTGTTTTGAAAATCACGTATCTTCATCATAAAAGTTTTGAAAATCACACATTTTTACATAAAGGTTTTGAAAATCACACATCTTTTAAATATTTTTTTTTAAATAACATCTTTTACATAAAGTTTCTGAAAATCACATCTTTTACATAAAGGTTTTGAAAATCACACATCTTTTAAATGCATTTTTTGAAAATCACATCTTTTATAAAAACGTTTTCGAAAATCACATCTTCTGCATAAAGTTTTTGAAAATCACATCTTTTACATAAAGTTTTGAAAATCACACATCTTTTATATAAAAATTTTGAAAATCACATCTTTTGCATAAATTTTTTTTTTAAATCACATCTTTTACATAAAGTTTTTGAAAATCACATATCTTCATCATAAAGTTTTTGAAAATTAACGTATCTTCTACATCAGTTGCCACATAGAGCTCTCGGATAATATCACTCTACTGTGAAAGGTTTGCCGTGATGCCCTTGGAATTTCTGTCTGGACTATCTCTCTTGCTTCAGCAGAAAGGTTTTTGCATGATAATGGGCAATGTTGACGTTCTGCATTACATTTCAACTTTTAATGTATTCGTTCATATATATGTAACCTTTACTTCTTGCGATTAATCGAGTTGCCAGATAATAATTATCTGTCCTGTTACATATCAGTGACGGTCAGAGAAGTAACTCTCGATCAAATTATATATGTACACGACACATACACCCGTGCTAAGTTTTCGTTAAAAAAGCTAAGTGTAAACTTTGGAGTGTACCAAAATGTAATCATTCTGGATACCAATATATATATATATATATATATATATATATATATATATATATATATATATATATATATATATATATATATATATATATATATATATATATATATATATATATATATATATATATATATATATATATATGTGTGTGCGTGTGTGTGTGTGTGTGTGTGTGTGTGATCAAAGATACCGTTATGTATTTAAATGCAATCTAAATAAGAACTATGAATACACCACGTTTAGCGTGGCAATTCCAACTCTCCATGATTCACACATTTTAACCAATCTATTTTAATGTTTATGACATTATTAACACAAGAATTTCCAGGTTTACTAACAATTTTGTCTGTTTATTTATATTGCGAAATAACAATAATAATAATAATAATAATAATAATAATAATAATAATGACCATGATGATAGTGAAGATGTAACTGATCTTGATGATGATGATAATCAGTGGTTCATATTATCATCATCGTTATATATTTGCAGCTATTATCATCATAATAGTTATTATCACGATGTATGATTTTATTGCTCTACACGATGCTCATTCTGGCTGAATATGCTTTCAAAGTATCGGTAATTACGCACAGCTCTCTCTCTCTCTATATATGTATATCTGGTTATTGATCAGTAAAACCATTTCTTTGTTGCTCAGTATCAGACAATTAATTGATATGAAATGAACAATATGAAGGCTATCTTCACTGACAATTTCAGATTTTGTAAAGTTTAGCCATCCAATCTGTAAGTTCTTGATGGAATGATCAACTTATCAGCGTCATAGCTAGTTTACTATTTTCTTTTTTGTTTTTCAAATTATACGTCTTGTATTTTGAATTAATCTAACGTTTGCATCACTTTGGCATCTTTGGATATGGTATTTCATTATCGCATTCTCTGCTTTCATTTTGTCATTTCGTGTCATATTCTTGCTTGTACTCTGCTTTTTTTTAGAGGGAGGATATGATCTCCATTCTGAAAGCATAATGGCTTTAGGATCTTGCTGTAGGTGGTAGATTACATGGAGTTCAAAGAAAATGAAAATGGTAACAATATGAAGTTACTTGGACATCTCTATGTATGCAATTGCATCGGTTGTGTAAGAAAATCAAGGAACGTTATGTTGTGATTTTATTTTTTTTAAATTCAAAAGTGAGAAAAAAGAATAAAGGTGTTCAGAAATTCTACATAAGTGTTGCATATATTCAGTAAATGTTCGCATTTAAGATCCAGCGCCAAGAATCAGGAAAAGTGTCTACAAATCCTAGTGCAGCTTTCCTTCATAGACAATTATCACTAAACAAACGAGATTCACTCAACACAGCATCGTTAAAGAGAGAAGATAACTCCAATAAATCCCGAATAACCAAATGGGCACGAGGAAAGGTATTACCGTCCTGAAGAAACAAGCGTTTGATAAAAACGTACCTGATTATTGTATTATTTTTTACAATAAATTAAAAGGAATTATCTTACTCTGTTGACATTATCATCATTAACTGAAACACTTTCACCAATCAGATATTTACACCCTTAAATCATGTGATGCAATACGTTAATCCAAGTTAGTGAAAGGTTGTACATATCGAAACCTCACATACCCAAACCTCTAGATGCCTCTAAACAAGTTCAAATGAATAAATATTTGATGAGTGTACAATTATCAATTATCCAGAAGGAAAAATCAGAGTAAGTGACAAAATATTTTAGAAGGTAACTCATACAAAGTACATTCGGAACAGGCACAGAAAACAATGAAGCACATGGTTGACTATGAATTCATCGGTTTTTCGGCAAGGCGGCGAAATGTTTGGTTAATTATAAATATTCACATTAAGTACATATTACTGTACTTGGATGAACAAGTTTTATATTGGCAGATACGTACAAGAGTCGAAGAAGCAGTTGCATACATTTTTCTCTTCCTGAACAGGTCCCACAAAACTCATTAACTGGAATATGGTTCAACTCAGTTTTAAAAAGTCCAACAATTTGGTCTTATTCATTTTTTTGTGTAAGCCATACACGTTGTTCCTGGGATGGTCGCTAGTGTAACAGAATTTGATGTTATTCTTCTTGCGATTGTATAATTTTTCTATCTCGACATTGATACAAAGGAATCGGAATCAGTTTTTTCTATATTAACAGTCTTATTCATTCAACACATTTGTTTCTACGCCTGTTGTTTGAGATTTCATATACCAACCATTGGAACACACTAAATCCACCGTAAATCGGTTTCGTTAATTTGTCATATTTCCCAGGGTGATTAGTACCAATACGTTGCCAATAATTGATCTCCTGGCAAATGATAGATCTTTCTGGACTTTGAAGCCAGCACTTTCCACCTGTTCATAGTTATATTTATGTTTTTCTCCTAAGATTTTCCGTCTGTTTTAGGAACACATGAATGTTTGTCAGCTCGAAAACTCCTTTCCGAAATAATTTGTTGTTTTCTGCTTAAATTTAGTTCAGTGTAGTATCTGCGTGATGGCTGTTGTCAGGAAGAACAACACAGGGTATTATTGCTTAATTTTGAATCCAATTATATGTAAAGATGTAAGTTTCAGTAGTGAGAGACATATTTCTCCTTTTTAATGTACATAACAGTTTTGGAACTGTTCGTTTTGTACCTTTCTAATCATGTATCAGCTTCTTTCGAAAGGAATAACACATCTTCTAACTAAAATTAATTTACATGGAGATGGCAATGCAAGTTTAATTAAATTCCAAATTCTCTTCTAAACTGCAACCGATATGATAGTCATCGAATGTTTCGAAAAGAAATTTTTTGGTCCATCTAATTTGTTCATCAATAATCCATTGAAAGTTTCTTTTTAACTGACTCAAGGTTGCGGTTGTTATCCTACAGGTACCTAATTAATTATATTTACCTCGATCTTTCATCCTCGCCATCATTTTTATCCTACCGTATTTACTCAGGTTGTATTCATGATTGGCTTCAGCGAATTTGATGTAATATCGCGCTAAATCCCCCTCTTCTTCCACTCTTATATTTGTTGTAATATCGCGCTAAATCCCCCTCTTTTTCCACTCTTATATTTTATATAATATCGCGCTAAGTCCCCCTCTTTTTCCACTCTTATATTTGATGTAATTTCGTGCTAAATCCCCCCTCTTCTTCCACTCTTATATTTGATGTAATATCGCGCTAAATCCCCCTCTTTTTCCACTCTTATATTTTATGTAATATCGCGCTAAATCCCCCTCTTTTTCCACTCTTATATTTGATGTAATATCGTGCTAAATCCCCCTCTTTTTCCACTCTTATATTTTATGTAATATCGCGCTAAATCCCCCTCTTTTTCCACTCTTATATTTGATGTAATATCGCGCTAAATCCCCCTCTTCTTCCACTCTTATATTTGATGTAATATCGCGCTAAATCCCCCTCTTTTTCCACTCTTATATTTGATGTAATATCGTGCTAAATCCCCCTCTTTTTCCACTCTTATATTTGATGTAATATCGTGCTAAATCCCCCTCTTTTTCCACTCTTATATTTGATGTAATATCGCGCTAAATCCCCCTCTTTTTCCACTCTTATATTTTATGTAATATCGTGCTAAATCCCCCTCTTTTTCCACTCTTATATTTGATGTAATTTCGTGCTAAATCCCCCTCTTCTTCCACTCTTATATTTGATGTAATATCGCGCTAAATCCCCCTCTTTTTCCACTCTTATATTTGATGTAATTTCGTGCTAAATCCCCCTCTTCTTCCACTCTTATATTTTATGTAATATCGCGCTAAATCCCCCTCTTTTTCCACTCTTATATTTGATGTAATTTCGTGCTAAATCCCCCTCTTTTTCCACTCTTATATTTGATGTAATATCGCGCTAAATCCCCCTCTTTTTCCACTCTTATATTTGATGTAATATCGTGCTAAATCCCCCTCTTTTTCCACTCTTATATTTTATGTAATATCGCGCTAAATCCCCCTCTTTTCCCACTCTTATATTTTATGTAATATCGCGCTAAATCCCCCTCTTCTTCCACTCTTATATTTGATGTAATATCGCGCTAAATCCCCCTCTTTTTCCACTCTTATATTTTATGTAATATCGTGCTAAATCCCCCTCTTCTTCCACTCTTATATTTGATGTAATATCGTGCTAAATCCCCCTCTTTTTCCACTCTTATATTTTATGTAATATCGTGCTAAATCCCCCTCTTTTTCCACTCTTATATTTGCTGTAATATCGTGCTAAATCCCCCTCTTTTTCCACTCTTATATTTTATGTAATATTGTGCTAAATCCCCCTCTTTTTCCACTCTTATATTTTATATAATTTCGTGCTAAATCCCCCTCTTTTTCCACTCTTATATTTGATGTAATATCGCGCTAAATCCCCCTCTTTTTCCACTCTTATATTTGATGTAATATCGCGCTAAATCCCCCTCTTTTTCCACTCTTATATTTGATGTAATTTCGTGCTAAATCCCCCTCTTCTTCCACTCTTATATTTGATGTAATTTCGCGCTAAATCCCCTTTCTTTTTCCACTCTTATATTTTATGTAATATCGCGCTAAATCCCCCTCTTCTTCCACTCTTATATTTGATGTAATATCGCGCTAAATCCCCCTCTTTTTCCACTCTTATATTTTATGTAATATCGTGCTAAATCCCCCTCTTCTTCCACTCTTATATTTGATGTAATATCGTGCTAAACCCCCCTCTTTTTCCACTCTTATATTTTATGTAATATCGTGCTAAATCCCCCTCTTTTTCCACTCTTATATTTGCTGTAATATCGTGCTAAATCCCCCTCTTTTTCCACTCTTATATTTTATGTAATATCGCGCTAAATCCCCCCTCTTTTTTCACTCTTATATTTTATGTAATATCGTGCTAAATCCCCCTCTTCTTCCACTCTTATATTTGATGTAATATCGCGCTAAATCCCCCCTCTTTTTCCACTCTTATATTTGATGTAATTTCGCGCTAAATCCCCCTCTTCTTCCACTCTTATATTTGATGTAATATCGCGCTAAATCCCCCTCTTCTTCCCCTCTTATATTTGATGTAATATCGCGCTAAATCCCCCTCTTTTTCCACTCTTATATTTGATGTAATATCGCGCTAAATCCCCCCTCTTTTTCCACTCTTATATTTGATGTAATTTCGCGCTAAATCCCCCTCTTTTTCCACTCTTATATTTGATGTAATATCGTGCTAAATCCCCCTCTTCTTCCACTCTTATATTTGATGTAATATCGCGCTAAATCCCCCCTCTTCTTCCACTCTTATATTTGATGTAATATCGTGCTAAATCCCCCTCTTCTTCCGCTCTTATATTTGATGTAATATCGCGCTAAATCCCCCTCTTTTTCCGCTCTTATATTTGATGTAATATCGCGCTAAATCCCCCTCTTTTTCCACTCTTATATTTGATGTAATATCGCGCTAAATCCCCCTCTTCTTCCCCTCTTATATTTGATGTAATATCGCGCTAAATCCCCCTCTTTTTCCACTCTTATATTTGATGTAATATCGCGCTAAATCCCCCCTCTTTTTCCACTCTTATATTTGATGTAATTTCGCGCTAAATCCCCCTCTTTTTCCACTCTTATATTTGATGTAATATCGTGCTAAATCCCCCTCTTCTTCCACTCTTATATTTGATGTAATATCGCGCTAAATCCCCCCTCTTCTTCCACTCTTATATTTGATGTAATATCGTGCTAAATCCCCCTCTTCTTCCGCTCTTATATTTGATGTAATATCGCGCTAAATCCCCCTCTTTTTCCGCTCTTATATTTGATGTAATATCGCGCTAAATCCCCCTCTTTTTCCACTCTTATATTTGATGTAATATCGCGCTAAATCCCCCCTCTTTTTCCACTCTTATATTTGATGTAATATCGTGCTAAATCCCCCTCTTTTTCCACTCTTATATTTGATGTAATATCGCGCTAAATCCCCCTCTTTTTCCACTCTTATATTTGATGTAATATCGCGCTAAATCCCCCTCTTTTTCCACTCTTATATTTGATGTAATATCGCGCTAAATCCCCCTCTTTTTCCACTCTTATATTTGATGTAATATCGCGCTAAATCCCCCTCTTTTTCCACTCTTATATTTGATGTAATATCGTGCTAAATCCCCCTCTTTTTCCACTCTTATATTTGATGTAATATCGTGCTAAATCCCCCTCTTCTTCCACTCTTATATTTGATGTAATATCGTGCTAAATCCCCTTCTTCTTCCACTCTTATATTTGATGTAATATCGCGCTAAATCCCCCTCTTTTTCCACTCTTATATTTGATGTAATATCGCGCTAAATCCCCCTCTTCTTCCACTCTTATATTTGATGTAATATCGCGCTAAATCCCCCTCTTTTTCCACTCTTATATTTGATGTAATATCGCGCTAAATCCCCCCTCTTTTTCCACTCTTATATTTGATGTAATATCGTGCTAAATCCCCCTCTTTTTCCACTCTTATATTTGATGTAATATCGTGCTAAATCCCCCTCTTTTTCCACTCTTATATTTGATGTAATATCGTGCTAAATCCCCCTCTTCTTCCACTCTTATATTTGATGTAATATCGCGTTAAATCCCCCTCTTTTTCCACTCTTATATTTTATGTAATATCGTGCTAAATCCCCCTCTTCTTCCACTCTTATATTTGATGTAATATCGCGCTAAATCCCCCCTCTTTTTCCACTCTTATATTTGATGTAATATCGTGCTAAATCCCCCTCTTTTTCCACTCTTATATTTGATGTAATATCGTGCTAAATCCCCCTCTTCTTCCACTCTTATATTTGATGTAATATCGCGCTAAATCCCCCCTCTTTTTCCACTCTTATATTTGATGTAATATCGTGCTAAATCCCCCTCTTTTTCCACTCTTATATTTGATGTAATATCGCGCTAAATCCCCCTCTTTTTCCACTCTTATATTTGATGTAATATCGCGCTAAATCCCCCTCTTTTTCCACTCTTATATTTGATGTAATATCGCGCTAAATCCCCCTCTTTTTCCACTCTTATATTTGATGTAATATCGCGCTAAATCCCCCTCTTTTTCCACTCTTATATTTGATGTAATATCGTGCTAAATCCCCCTCTTTTTCCACTCTTATATTTGATGTAATATCGTGCTAAATCCCCCTCTTCTTCCACTCTTATATTTGATGTAATATCGTGCTAAATCCCCTTCTTCTTCCACTCTTATATTTGATGTAATATCGCGCTAAATCCCCCTCTTTTTCCACTCTTATATTTGATGTAATATCGCGCTAAATCCCCCTCTTTTTCCACTCTTATATTTGATGTAATATCGCGCTAAATCCCCCTCTTCTTCCACTCTTATATTTGATGTAATATCGCGCTAAATCCCCCCTCTTTTTCCACTCTTATATTTGATGTAATATCGTGCTAAATCCCCCTCTTTTTCCACTCTTATATTTGATGTAATATCGTGCTAAATCCTCCTCTTTTTCCACTCTTATATTTGATGTAATATCGTGCTAAATCCCCCTCTTCTTCCACTCTTATATTTGATGTAATATCGCGCTAAATCCCCCTCTTTTTCCACTCTTATATTTGATATAATATCGCGCTAAATCCCCCTCTTTTTCCACTCTTATATTTGATGTAATATCGTGCTAAATCCCCCTCTTCTTCCACTCTTATTTATGAGTAACATGACCTGTTTATCAGTAATTCAAGTTTTACACCAGTTATCTTTAATGAGGCAGCATGGACTAGTCGTGGATAACTACAATGAGTAGGGTCTTGTTTGCATATAACACCCTCTATCGTCCTGCGCAGTATATGTAAACTATTTCATTATATCAGTGAGTTTTACAGCACTTAATTTATATAGTCCGTTCTTCGATAGACTACCTCATGAATATAAAGCTCTCTACAAACCTAATTTCATTTTAACTATCTTTCATTCACAAACGTGTCGACTATGAAATTCTTGCTGACTGAAATATGTTTCTGATCATTGTTCTGTATAATTGTTTTATTTCTTTATCTGAATTATTTTTAACAAATGTCTTTATGAACAGATGACTATCATGACTTGCCATATGATCCATCAAGAATGACATGCATTTTGGAAACTACCTTTGCTTGTTCAGTGATCATTGACGCAAATTTTATATCTTTATTTCTTTTTCTTACGTTAGTAAAAAATGCTGTTTTATTTTTTTTTTTTAAAAAAATGTTTTTTTCAACTTCCTACGTGAATACAATAGGTTTTGCATTGTTCTGTCTTCCTCGTACATTAGTTTAGTATTTGTACCCAACAAGTGAAACATATTTTAATAATATCGGTAATCTGTATATTATTGGCTTATGTCTCATACTGATTTTAGAAACAAACAAGAACATTTATGGACCGCATTTGCTTTTTGCTTTTTTCCAGTTTTTTCTCGCCTTTGACACGCGCTATGTTACAGGTTATACTGTGAAAATCGTTATTTATGACACTTAAATGTGCTGAGTCGATTTCGCATTGAAATTTCCTTGATATTAAATCAAATCATCTCGCACGACTGCCAGACGTTCGTTCATTTCAGCTATTGAGTTTATTGTGTCGCTTTTACACTTTGATTCTGGCACAGTTATACTTTCGAAATCGCAATAAATAACAAAGCTTTCGTGTGATGCCTAAAGCTTTTCAGTTAAGGGACTGTCTTCATGATCACTTGGTGCATTTAATACACTCCCCATATTATGAAGAAAAAACAATCTTTATTTTCCAGATTGATATCGGCCTTTTTGTTCACATTTCATTCAAGCCAATCAATGTAATAACCCCTACCCCATGACCGCTCCGCTAGCCGAGTGGTTAGAGCGACCGCCTCGAATGCGGGAGGTCGCGGAGTCAAGCCCTGGCCGAATCATACCAGAGACTTTTCAAAATGTTACTAACAGCTGCCTCGCTAGGCTCTCAGCGTTAAGAGGTTAGTGTTAGGACTGGTCTGCCAGGTGTCACGTTCATGTGACGGGTGGGACATCATGCTACATGTCTGCGGCAGGCATGATGTTCCCGTGCTAGGCATCACTGTAAACTTCACACTGCAGACATCGTGTCGATATGACTGAAATTATTTTAAAGCTACGTTAAAAATTCAGATCACACACACACACTCTCTCTCTCTCTCTCTCTCTCTCTCTCTCTCTCTCTCTCTCCTGTATTTTCGCTTCTTTTTTGACTACGTTTGGTATGCAACATGTCGAATAATCGTTCAAGTATATTATCTATTTAACATCTGTTCAATAGATGTTAAAATCTCGTTTTGTAGTAAAATATTTTATATACTCATCTCGCTCTGTCTCATGAATGTGTCTTTTTTTTATAAGTTTCTTCGTTAAGCCTAGCTATAATTTTAAAGAACTATATTGACGAAATACTGACGATTGTTTTTGTCGTGTTCTTAACACCATTTTCAATACATAATATGCTTGGCCTCTCGGGGTCCCAAAATACTCATGATCATGTTCAGATATAGTTAAATGTCATTCAGAAGTTCATATCATGATTGCAAACGCCTTAACATCTATACTTCTCAAAATTTCTCAAAGATATCTCTTTGTGGTTTAGTGATAGTGATCAATATAAAGTTAGTAATTCGTGCGTCTCAATTCTTTTCTGGATGGAGAACGTACTAAAGATGTTTTTAATTTTATATTACTTACTTTGGCACGTGTTCATCGAACATATAAATCTTCATTTAGAATTATTATGTAACACACGTGTGTATATATATATATATATATATATATATATATATATATATATATATATATATATATATATATATATAGATATATATATGCAACAAACAGGATCCAGTTTGTTTAGGTTGATTGCATGCATCATGTTACTTATTAATAAACTGTGATTGGTTCAACTGTGCGATGACATGTCAGTGTTTACTTATTAATAAACTGTGATTGGTTCAACTGTGCGATGACATGTCAGTGTTTACTTATTAATAAACTGTGATTGGTTCAACTGTGCGATGGACATAGTGTTTACTTATTAATAAACTGATTGGTTCAACTGTGCGATGACATGTCAGTGTTTACTTATTAATAAACTGTGATTGGTTCAACTGTGCGATGACATGTCAGTGTTTACTTATTAATAAACTGTGATTGGTTCAACTGTGCGATGACATGTCAGTGAATCACCAGCTTCCACGCTTGTCAGCTTGTACATGTGCGACAACAAACAGAGATGAGGCACTGTTGGGGGACAAAAGTTGGCACAACCTGAAAGTAGCTTTAAAATTTCCATCTTACATGTCGAGAATTGCAGTTTCACACGTTGAATAAAATTGTTAAGTTGAAAGGTCTAGTTCACATGTTGAGTTTTTCAGTTTTATTTGTTGAATTGCATAGCGGTGATTGATTGTTCCATTTTTATGGTTTGAATTACACAGCAAAGGTTAACATTTTAATGTAGTATATCGGGAATTCCAGTTTTACATTTTCAATGAAATTGTTTTCGTTGAAAGTTCCATTTTATAAGCAGAGTTTTACATTTTATCTGGTGAATTGCATAGCCTTGGTTGAAAATTATATTTCCTGTGTCGGGTTTTGTAGATTTTTACATTTGAATTACACTGCTGTGGTTGAAATTTAGATGTTTATATGTCGAAAATTCCAGCTGTACAAGTCGAAGGAAATTGTTGGTGCCGAAAGTTTCATTTAACATGTCAAGATTTTAGATTTTGTTTCCAATTAATTACAAGGCGATGACTGAAAGTTATTCGAGGACTTAGCTGTAATCTGTTGAGTCACACCACTGTAGTCAGTAGTTCCTTTTCTCGAGAATCCCATTTTCATATGTAGAGTCCAACTATATGCGTTGATATCGTCGGTCAACCATTCATATGTCGAGAATCCCATTTTCACATGTAGAGTCAAATTGTGTGCGTTGATATTGTCCGTCAACCATTCATATGTCGAAAATCCCATTTTCACATGTAGAGTCAAATTGTGTGCGTTGATATCGTCCGTCAACCATTCATATGTTGTTTAAGGATACTATAGTATCTTTTGCCCATAAATGTGAAGATAAGACAAGACCTGTATGTATTTTAGAAATTGTGATATTCCAAATATTGTTTTTAATCAGAGCACAATTAAATACTGTACAGTTTATGCAAAAAATATAAGCATTCTAAAAACATTCCCATCTTCCTCGAGAATTTAAGCAAAGAAATTTTCTTCCATTCATTTCCATACTATTTACTTTAACAACCTGCCAACGATTTTAAGTTTCCTCCTTTATGTCCTTGCTGAGCTACTTTTCGTCAACAAAAATGAAGAACCAATTTTTTGGTTGTTGTTTTGTTTTAATTATTGGATTTGTTATGTTTGTATTGCTTAAAATTAAAGGGTTCTATGGTTGTGCATTGATTATAGCATACTATTCTGAAAAAAAGGATAGAGGCGGGCATGCGTGTGGTAAATATTGTATACTTTGTTCCACACTTCTGGCAAGAAAAGCTTGTATACCTCAAAAATATTACCCCCAGTATCTAATAAAAGCATGGTAATTTTCCTCCCAAAAGAGTGTTGTTGTTGTTGAGTTTAATTATAGTGGCGTGCGCACAATTGTGCATGTGCCACTTTTTTCTGACTGCACCGCAGCCTGCTAGTTGTTCCTGGGGAAGGGGATGGTGCCACCTCCACCAGGCTTTTATGGATTCAAGGAACCCTGATAGTTTGGCCTCAATCTGTGGGTCCATAAAGGTCCCTATAGTTGAATGGTTGGCTGTCATTAGTGGGAAGGAGAGCTCGGGAACGGTCCTGCTTGCTTTACATCGCTGGTTTCTTGTTATATGTGCCTGGTGTTTCTTGCGGGGTTTTTTTTTCGTTTCTTTTTTCTTCGAATTTTTTAATATTTTTTTCTTCTTCAAAATGTTCTAAAAGGAGGGGGATGTTCTATGCTGTTTATAGAGGTTCTTAGTAGATATCATGGATGAAGGGAGATTTTCAAGGTTTACTAGTCGAGGTGTTTAGGGTGTGTTTCTTACGTTATGTTATTTATAAGTTTTTAGATATTACCTCTTTAAGTTATTTATTAATTGATGTTTTTAGAGATTAAATGTTATTTATACTTTATTTAGCAAGAGACCGGAGTCCTAGCCGATTACACGGTTCGTTAAGGACATCTAGGACATCCGATTTTGTGGTTTCCTTAATTTTTTATAGGTGCTTCGTAAGTGAATTATTTATTAATACTTTTATAAAAGTTCCTATCTACGTTTGTTTGGGTTTCATGGTGCTTTTTACCTTTTGTGGAGGAGTTCCAAAAATCTTGCCATGTTTGGTCTATATATGTTTGTGCGAAGCTTATTGCTTCTGTAGAGCTATAGTTAAGCTTGATAGAGTTTTGATCTCCTAGTTTGGTTTGTGCAACTTTGTCTGCTGTTTTGTTGCCAGATATTCCAGTGTGCGACGGTATCCACATGAGCTCGACTAATTGATGTGCTGTGGTGATATAGTCGATTAATTGGCATGCTCTGTCGAGGAATTGTTCCCTAGAGTGTGTATTGCGATTTTGGATCGATTTGATAACGCTTAGGGAATCGCTTATAATGACTGCTTTAGGTATTTGGTTGTCTTTGATCCACTGTAGTGATTCAAGTATAGCCCAGAATTCAGTGGTGTAAATGGAGCAATAGTCAGGTAATCTGGATCCCGTTTGTATATTGAATTCAGGGATGACTATTGCTGCTGCTGTTCTTGGTGGGGTGTTTGTTTTTGATCCATCGGTATATATTTTAACATAGTCCGGGTATTTTTGGTTGATTTCGTTTACCAGTACAGGTTTTAGTAAGTTTTCTTGTCCTTCTTTACTGCCTAATTTGGTAGCTTCAATGTTAATCCTTGGTGGTTTTTGTAACCATGGTGATTTGTTCTGGTCTGTATTGTTTGTTACCTGTTTTTGTAGTAGAGGTATCTTTTCTCTTAGTTCAAGGATTACTTTGCCACTTGGTGTGATGGGTATGATTTTGGGTTTGAAGACAACTTTACACTTATTTATAGCTATTTTGGTGGGATAGTTTTCTGGGTGGGTATCTAATCGAATGGAGTATCGGAGGAGCAGTTCTTGCCTACGTAATTTTAAGGGTAGTTCTCCTGTCAGTGTTTGTAGTTCTTCTAATGATGTTGAGGGGAGTGTTCCTGTGCATAATAGTAAGGCTTTTCTCTGGATAGTGTCAAGTTTTTGTAGTACAGGCTGCTTAGCCGAGTTATATGCTTGGCAACCGTAATCCAGTTTTGATCTAATTAGGCTTTTATATATCGTGAGGAGGGTTTCCGGGTTGGATCCATAGCCAATCCCTGTGATGTTCCTGAGTAAATTGAGATCTTTCCAAAAGAGTGTCACTAACTTTTGATGCGAAAGATAGAAAGGAAATGCTGCGGACTTCTAATATCCGGCAGAGGGTTCATAACATTTGATGTGAAAGATATAAAGCAATTTTTACGGACGTCTAATCTTGCTGGTAATTATTGACAATTATTTTTATTTCTCACAATTATAGTATATTGTGTGTCCAAGTAACGGAGATACAAAATATTGGAGGTAAGAGGGAGAGGTGCCATACATAATTTTGTGAAAACTACAAAGCTTGTGAAATTGTCTTCTTTCCAAAAATGGGAGCCAACCGGTTTCTCTGTAAATATTGTTATCTAGAGCGTCAAAGGTGGGTCCAGTCATACTTTTCCAACTTCAATTTGCACTGTTCCATCTATTAATAAGTCAGTGGCAGAGCAATTATTCCATTTATATCAGCATGCCCATAGGAGAGGGCGTATGTAAGAGAAATATATCCTTTTTAATGTTTTCCTATCTTGATTGTATTTAATAGACCTCAAAACATTTCAGATGTTCAGTACATTTAAACATATATTATCAATATGTTTCGGAAAGCTACCAGAGTTAGAAAATGTCAGACAAATGTGTTTATGTACTCAATATAATGTAGAAACTCATTTTTAAACGCAAGTTCTTTAAAAAAAAAGTAGGTTTAATCTGTTGGAGAGAAACAGTACTTCGGCATTTGAAGGGTTAAAACGTACTAGACATGGTTTGGACCATTGGTCTATATTTTTAATATCACTGCATAGCAAATAGCCTTGTAACACTTATCATATTATCAGCAATATTATTGCTATATATACTGGAATATATTAAACACATTGCAAATACGAGTTATTGAAATATTATTGTTTATTATTGCTCTGATACAAACGTCATCTTACTGTTATTTGAATTTAGAAGACTGCAACATTTCATCGTTATTTTCCTACACAAGCTTTTCGTATGGAATTAAGCGTGGACAGGGATTGTGAAATTTGGGAAACGTCTATTTTGTAATGACATCATGAGGCGTACAAAAAGAAGGAGAAATTCCCTTCTGAGATCCAACAAACAGTTGTCACTCATTTATTATAATATATATATATATATATATATATATATATATATATATATATATATATATATATATATATATATATATATATATATATATATATATATATAAGTGAAAGCTGTCTTATCGACAACTCATACCCTGATTGAATATCATATTACCGTATGGCTAATATTTCCTCGTTGTTTAGGAAAACAACAAATTCTCACAGCTAAATACTATTATTTTCCCTGTTTCAGCCATTAAAGGTCATTTAAGCCCAAGAGTTTCAAGCGAATACGTTTGTTAAATCTATACAGACTTGACTATTCTTTTTAGTTATGGATCCAGCGGCGAACTTTCATTTCAGTTCCAGAAACACTTTGATAATAACCAGTCGAAGTATTCCAAGTTAGACCTTTAGCATATTCCGTGGATCCGTACAGCCCATTGAGATTTGATACATGGCATTTATCATACCACCAAGCACCGTGAAATATCGTAGCGCAATTACCAGGTTCAAAAATATCGTTGTCTTTGTCCTTTGTTGAAAACTTGTGCCCAAAATGATAACTACTTAAACTATCACCGGCTGTGCCAGAATAACCATCGACAAAAATACGATAATATTCATCGATCCCTTTCACATAAAATACATTGTATTTTGCAAAGACACGGCTCCCATTAATTAGAATCATATCGACCCGAAGTTCATACCATCCTTGCGAAGTTATCATGTGAAGTTGCTGGTTTCCTAACCAAAATTCTCCGTCCAGGTTTCCAAATCCTACTTGGTAGTCAAACCATCCACGATAGAAATCTTCTTTCCCGTCAGCCCGTCTCTGAAACACTGTCCAACCGCCATCCTCTGTCTCCTGGTCGCACCGCACGGAAAAACCAGAAGTTCCAGTGGGAAAGATTTTGTAGACTCCCGATGTTGCAAAACCCATCAGCTGCAAGTCTTGGCAGTCACTTGGTCGAGAGTCAAGATCCAAAAGTTTAAGAAGGTTCTGGAAAAGGGCATCTTGGTTGTCCAAGAGAGCACTGGACACATTCTCAAATATTTGCTTGACCTGATCAGCCTGTAAGTGGGATATCACAGTTACCATATGTTTCTTCTCAGAGTTAAACGACGATTCTGTTCCAATTTGGATTATTGGATTGCAGTGACATGATGCTTCGGAACAATTTGAAATACCTAGAAGGGTCTTAACCAGCAGTAAGGAAAGAAGAATGCTTGCTTTCATTTTACCCTACGAATTTATCCACATACAGGCGCACCTCAGTACGGTTTGCTGTCTTACTTCAGTATACTTCAAATTACGTAGCTTGAATTATTTATACACGTTTTAAAATGGGGATGTACTTCTTAGAATGGAAGAGTGAGCACAGTGATTTCACTGAAAGCTTTCTCTGAAATGATGACATATGTAAAACTGGTGACCATTCCACCGTTGAGAGAGAGAGAGAGAGAGAGAGAGAGAAAGTGAGAGAAAGTGTGTGTGTGTGTGTGTGTGTGTGTGTGTGTGTGTGTACCATCTATGCATCCCTATAAATGACCCACACCTAATTTTGTATAAACCTTGCTTGGCATCTGCTCATGACCTTAATGCATGTTCGATCATGAGTTTGACCTTAAAGTTATGCCAAAAGCGAAATAAGGGCAAATAACATACAACAATTTTGAATCGTTGTGTGCAAAGTTTTGTGAAAATTCAGTCTCAGACAATATTTGAACATTTTCCTGGGCCTGGTTTCACAAGAAATCACAAATACCTGCATCAGATTCATACTTCGTTTCTATAACTGGCGTTTCAGGAGTTACTCTCTGTTGTTATGTTTTGTAA
Source organism: Sinohyriopsis cumingii (assembly GCA_028554795.2). NCBI lineage: Eukaryota > Metazoa > Mollusca > Bivalvia > Unionida > Unionidae > Sinohyriopsis > Sinohyriopsis cumingii. Next base: position 40,761,010 of record CM068827.1, read on the forward strand.
TAGTACTGTAAAACATCAATCTGATTGACGTCTGTTTTCAAGTTAAGCTGATTATCAAGTGTCCATTGCTTGATTCCAACTAGAGACAAAACACCCTTAAACCAACATACTAAATATTCTCATGCTCTGAGTGAAAACTGGTCCTAATTACTCAGGTGTCCTGGGCTAACCCACATCACCTCATTGTAACTCCCATCTTAAACAAACCAACATAAATTATGAGTATCGTTAAAAGAAACAAAATATAAAGAAGATAAAAAAACAATAAACAAAGGAACTTGAAACTGTGAATAAGGTGTAAAAATTCTATTTTGAATTAGACGTAGATGCGTATTCTTAAAATGAGCAATAATCTAACCGGATACAGAAACAGCTATGACACATCCACCAAATAATGAAATGATCAAGCCCGTTCATTGTGGAGACAGAGTCACAAATGATCCTCACATTTCAGATTCATGTATTGTTCCACAAAATCTGGTTTCTTCTCAACTCTCCTAGACCTTGTTCTCTAGAACTCTGCCGTGTTTTCATCTTTTGCCTAACACATCTTGGTGCTCTCCTATTTTTCCTTCTTTTCTAGCTCTCCCCATGCAGACCTTTACACTCTGGTAGGTTTTCCTACATTTTCCGAAGATGTTTTCAGTTTCTTCTATGTTCACCTACGTCCTTTGTTCTAATGTTGTATAATCCTGTAGCTTGCGCTGTGCTGATCACAACTAATGAGTCCCTTTTTCCTTTCTGTTGAATAAACTGTCGTACGTTTTCACTAGATCCAAACGATCTTAGTCGTTGTATTTTTTCATCATAAGACTACTTTTATATTTCTTGCTTCTGTTTCAAACTCTATGTGTAGTTTTCACCTTGTAATTACTTTCGGCTATGCAGGTGGTGGTTGACAGACTAGATTTCAACCTTCTATTCATCACAGTCTGGGCTATTGATACAACATTGGCAACTGGCTTGTTTCTATTGATCAATTTACCCATATAAGTCCTTTCCATTTTATGGACAATTGTGACTTCTAACTTCACATGGAATTCCTTGCGTTCTAAACATTAAAGACCGTTGGCGTTCTCGTGTATTCTATACGTGCAGCTTAGTAAAATGTCGTAGTAGACATAAAAACGGTTCAAAATGTCCAGCTGTGTCAGTTTTGAAACACGTTTGTTTTCTTTTTGTCTGTTCTTTCCCGATGTCATTTTCCGGTCTTCGAACCTGTTTACTGTACATTTGAAATCAGATTGAATATTTTCTGTTCCGTTTTACAACATTTACACAATGTCTTAATTTTCTTTCTTCTTGTTGGTAAAAGGACATTTTGCAATTATTCTTAGGGATCTATAGGTTGATGGGGTACTCGTTGTATTTCATCATATAACTCATCTACCTTTTCAGATTCACGTTTTCTTGATTCACATTTAAGTTCCGGATTTGCGCTGCAGCAAAGCTGTATCTCTGCTGTTTCATGTACATGTATGGGTTGTATGATGTTAACTGTTGTTTTCAGACGATATTTATGTATATTCTCGCGAATAGGAAACACATTTAAAATTTATTTGGTTTCCTTATTCGGCATAGTCTCCCAAATTTCCTATCCTGTATTGCCTGTTTTAATTTTGGGTGTTGTCATTGTTTTACTACCTGGTTGCGCACAATGTAATGTTTCTTATTTTGTGTTTTAAGTTGTTTGTTTGAAAATGTTATTGAAACTTATACATACCAAGGACCTCCTATATTCTGTTCTTGTACAATTCGAAAACCTGGCGTGAAAAACGAGCATATCGAATTGGTATGACATCAACAAGACGTCTGATGTTTTGATCTGTACAAAAATTACCAAAATATGAACCATCGTCAACTTGTATTTTTATTGTATATCTACAACAACATCATCTTCATATAAAGAATTTTTAACAGGATAAAAAACATCATAATCAATTTCAGGCTTTCTCAGTTGTTTAAAAGTTAAGAAATTGATTGTGCCCCACTGACGAAAAGCATCATGACTTATTGAAGACAAAAATAGCTAGAGAAACTAAAGAGTACACACAGAAATTAAATAAAAGAATTACAAATAATTTAAAAACAAATATATAACCGGAAATACTTTAACTTAAAGTTAGTCGGCAAAATGAATTGGAAACTAATCAAGAAGACAAATCAAATTTTGTGGAAATGATTGAACTGTTAAACGTTCCAGTTATAGCCAGATGTAATTTAGCTTACTCCATCATTTATTAACATTTTTCTTCCCATTGATACTTTAGACAGTCTACAAAATAAACTTCAAAATGATTACACGACATCAAGTGAAATAAGATACTTCACTAGAGTTTTACCGTTCAAATTGGAGGTGCCTTTATTTTCAGGAGTGCAAATTTGGATACATTCAGACATCAAACATATCGTCCTTTCGAAGAGACACCTATTTGAAGTATCTTTTTGCTTTGGATGCATTTACGCCTCTGGCGACAATTGCTAGAATAGTGGTCATTAGAGGGATAGTTGTTTACCATGACTAAAGCATCGGAAAAATAGATTATTCAAATCTGTTAAAAATTGCATCAGTGTTGAAGTTATCTATGATCAATGATTCGAGTTTCTTAAAAAGAATTTTATAAATTTATATTAAACAAAAATATGTTTTGGCTGGTTTCCATCTATTTGGTGCTTGACCAGTAAAATCATTTCTTTGTTGCTCAGTTTCGGACAGATCAAATGAAATGATATAAAAGTATCAATATTAAGGCCAACATCACTGACAATTTCAGGTTTACTAAAGGTAGGTCCTCTAAAGTACAAGTCATTGATGCAATAACCAACATTTTCAGCGGCATATTTGGTTTAATATTTTCTTTTACGTTTTTCAAAATTATACGTCTCTCATTTTGAAACAATCTAAAGTTTGCATCACTTTAGTATCTTTGAGTATGGTATTAAATTATTGCATTCTGTACTTTCATTTTGCCATCGTTGTCATATTCCTGTTTCTACTCTGTTTTTCTCTCTCCGTTCTGAAGGTATAATGGTTTTGGCTCTCGCATAAGGTGGAAGATTTAATTGAGTTAGTACAAAATAGAAATGCTAACGATACGAACTGAATAAACACAAAGTTACTTGAACATCATATGCATAACCGCAGGACTCAGGAAAGAAAAACAAGGAAAGGTATTTTGTGAATTTATATAATAAAATTAAAAAGAGAGACCTCCTGCATGCAAGGCGGATGCTTTAACCACTAGGCCACCAGAGCGATCAAAACACAGAGATCAGAGAAAAAGAACTGAACACTGAATTTGTTTTTCATCCATATTGTGCTGCATGACAGAAAAGTTAGAACAGTTAAATAAGAAGCGGTAGAAGCTCAACAACAAAAAAAAGTTCGAGGAGAAAGAGTATCTAACACAGGAATGTATACTACTTTACGATCTTCACTTATAATAGGAGTATTTAATATTAGCTTAAGAATGGGTGACACTAATGCAGTTATAATATATAGAGAGATGCAAAGGGTTCTGCAAAAACAGCCATCAGAAGATCTGCATAATATATTTTATCAACTCGCATATCGAACCTGTAAAGAACTTCAGGGACTCTTATTTTGTTTGTTGGTGGTGATGAACACGAAGAGCTATCTTGAGAGGAACAAAGTTTTAATAATTGAAAAAGCAAAATCGAAGATGTAGCACCAATTTACAAAGGAGGTGAAAATATAAACTGGCAAAATTTGTCAACCAAATATGCTCAAAGACTGTGCTGAGGACAAATATTGGAGGATCAATAATTAACTTTCTATGATTTACAAGAAATCAGTAATTAACTTTCTCTGATTTACAGGAAGTCACTATCAGTTCAAATTATTTGAAACCAATGAAGCATATTAAAATAAATAAAAAGAACACGATACAATGTTCAAGAATTATTGCAACAACTGAGAAACTTAATTAAACAGTGAAAATACACTGTATTACTCGAACAAATAGTTGAGAGAACTCATTTGGTGACCCAGACTTTAAATGATCTAGATAATATTCTTGCTTTGTAAGCTTTTACTCAAGTGAAAAATAATATGAAACTTCTAAACTCAAGACGACTTAAATCAAAAGATTTTGTCAATCGTCTAGTGATACAAAAAATGCCAGTATCTATTTATTAGATTTGTGATGGGTGTTCGTGTGCATGTTGCTTTACAAGTTTCATTGTCCGTACAGGAGACAGCGTCCACCAAATGTACGGTCGTGCTCTTATGACCTCGCCTGGTACGACAAAAGTCGCTGACATTTCTGTTGGTAATTGATTTTATTCAACACAGTAAATGACGCAAGCAAAGTGGAGCAATTCATTATTTTCTCAACGTGCGGAAAATAGTACCCCTAACAAGCCGGAAAAAATACCACACGGAGTTAAATATATCAGTCCATCACATCATTGTATAACACACACCTAGCAGCATTATATTTTGGCCAAACTTTACATATTTGCATTCAAAGGTTAAGTCCAAATATGTTGATGGTACCGGGTATCTTCTTTGTCTCCTTTGATATGAAGATAAAATCAGATGCCTAACAATATAGCGGTTATTGTACTGTCACTCACAAAGCGCTTGTACAGACAACGATGATTATCTTGATGCTGTACATTTGGTGATTGTAAGATTTCAGTACGGTCAATGTTTGAATAAGTTGTGGTACACACCCATAAATCTCTTTAATTGGAATACTGATCAACTCGTCCATAAAAAGTCTAACAATTTGGTCCTATTCATTATTTTTAAACCATACACTTTGTTTCTGGAATGGTCCTTAATGTCATAGAATATGGTGTTATTGTTCTTGTATGTTTCTGTCTAGACATTGATACAAAGGTATATGTATCTGTCATTAACAGTCTTATTCATTCAACTTATTTGTTCGGGCACCTGTTGTGTGAGATTTCTTATATCAACCATTGGAACACACTAAATCCACCTATAATCGGTTTGGTATATTTGATTGTCATGTTTTTCAGATTGACAGGCACCAATGCGTTGGACCGTTCCGATGGCCTAAGTCGTTAGAGCGTACGCCTCGGATGCGTGAGATCGTGGGATTTCAACCCCATACGAGTCATATCAAAGACTTATAAAAATGGTACGTGCAGCTGACTCGCTTGGGGTTCAGTATTTAGAGATTAGTGTTGGAACTGGTCGGCCTGGTTTCACGATAATGGGACTGGATTAGACATGATATCACATGTCTGTGGCATGATGTCCCAGTACTAGACAGCACTATAAACTGCCTGATTGCAGACATCGTAGCGACATGACTCAAATTGCTAAAGCTACGTGAAAAATTCAATCACACACACACACACACACACACACACACACACACACACACACACGAATGCATGGTCAAGAATTGTTCTTCTGGCAAATGATAGGTCTTCCTGCAATTTTAAAAAAATTCTTCTGTGCATATTTTACTGTTGTTTTTCACTTGAGAGGTTCTGTATTTTTGTTTAGGAAATCGTGGATTTTTATCACTTTGAAAAAATCTTTCTCTGTAGCATTAGTTTTTGGGGTCTTTTTGCTTAAATTTTGATTCAGTTCAATGTAGGATTTAAGCTACACTTGTGAATCAAGGAGAACAACTCTCTGAATTATTATCTGATTTTGAACTCAATTGTATTCAAAGATGTAAGTTTCAGTAGTTAGTGACATGTTTCTCTTTCCTTATTAATGTAAAGAACAGTGTTGCAACTGTTAGTTTTGTACCATTCTAACCATGCATCAGCTTCATTTGAAAGGGAGATAACACCTTTTATCGAAGATTAGTTATTATGGAGGTAAGAGACTGTAAAGTATCGAATTTTGAATTGTATTGAACCTTAAAGTTAAATGCTATTGAGCATTAAATGTTTATCGCATTTAAACCAGAAAGGTCTTTGTGAAGGGTCACCTAGACCTTTCTTCTTTTCTCCCTCATGTCAGTGTTAAAACTTGAAAGGCTAGAATTTATGACACAGTGAAATTGACAAGGCATTCCTTCGCTGTCCTGAGAAAGTAAACATTTGAGCTACCAACCATCACCGCTTGATAGTAATCCATGTCAGATTAATCTTTTGAAAGGGAAAGTGATATACCCGTACTTCACAGATTCTATACTGTCTGAAATTTGACGGAAGAAATGATTATGTTGGGAAATTTAGGAACCGCTGCTTACGATTGGCCAGAGTAAATTAATGCGTACCCTTTGAAAATAATGTGAATTTAAAGTGACGACCTTAGTCGAAATTCTTTGGTCTAAATATCCAGTGAGTGGCTCCGAGGAAGCCTAAAAAGAATAATGCTTTCATCGTTAAACAAGAAAAGGGGACACGGCGGCTGTTTTGTAAGAAACGACAGTGTTTAGTGATAGGGCGCACAATTTCTAAAAGAGAACAGGATTAAGGTATGCAATTTTAATTTTCCACGTAATCTTCTATTTGTTATTGTTTGTTTTATGCAAATTTGTTTGATACGATGGGGTCCATATTATGTATCGTTTATTCAATTTCATGGAAATCTGTTGATGCTAGAGTTTGTATGCAATTTATCTCTTTAATTATACCGTTACTAGTTCATTAATAGAATTGAGAATTACATGTTATCCAAGTTTTCGTATGTGTAGGATTTCATAGGGTTATATGAAATAATTTCCTTTGTCTGTTAGGACGATACTGATTATCGTGAGTTAACGATAATAGCATATTTATATCTGATTTTGTAATGTTTAAATAATCTTGTAAATTAGGGATAGCCGTGAGCTAGAATTTTATGCATTTTATGCAGTGGTAATGGTAATCGAGCATGTGGTAGCATAGATAAAGAGGTACGGTAAAGATCGATATACTGCTAACGCGGTAATTATGGCCTGTCGCTGTGAAGTGAGGGTGATGTTCTATCGAATTTGTTCAGAATTTATGCAGTGTGGATAGTTAGTACGATTATGAGTAACGTAAGTAAGAGAATATTATGTACGTGTAGGAAGTGGTACATACAGAGATTATGGAGTAATTTTGTCCTTTAAGGAATAGCTTTCTGAGAGAGAGATACGGGACAGTCTGAAGACGGAAGTCCGAAAAAGGAGTGACGAGTTCAGAATAAGGGTGCAGGAAGTCCAAGAAGGGGTGAAGCGTAGATAATAGGAAGGCTCGGGGAAACAAGAAGACGTTGATACACGGTCAAGGGAGGAAGGTGATGCAATCAGTCGTGGACATTGCGCTCTTTTCACCATTCGTTATCATGATGAAAGAAATCCAAATTAGACACTGCTATTAAATTATTTTGAAATGATTTAGATTGAATTGGAATTGCCGCTATTAATTTGTTTTGATTAAATTTGTTATTTTTCTTGTCTAAGAGGGCTCGTATTGCATTATTTCATCCCAATATTCGTGCTCAGTTCTCTGTTGAAATTCTAAAGTCCACTCCCACCAGGCTATAATATCTAGGTAGGCCGTCCTCTAGATAACGCAAGCCAAATCCAGTTAACCACCACTCTTACTAAGAGTGTAAAGTTACAGAGACTGTCTTTGAAATAGAAAACAAGTGTAATGAAATCTCTAACTTCAGTTCTAAACTACAACCAATATGACAGTCATCGAATGCTTCGAAAATAATTTTTACCCTTCCAATTTCTTTATCAGTGTCACGTCGAACGTTTCTTTTTAATTGACTCAATTACTTTGCATAAAGGTTGTTACAGTATAGGTACACACGTAATTATATTTGCCTCAAGAACATTTTGATCCTACCGTATTGGGTCATGTTGTATTCGTGGTTGGCTTCTGCGAATCTTATGTCATATGAGCACTAAATAAACCTCTTCTTTCTCTCAACCATCAGTAAGATGTCCTGTATGTGACCAATTCAAGGTTTACACCAAATATTCTTAAACAGACATCATATACACGTACAAGAACTGGATCACTACAGTAGCGAGCAGAGTGTAGTTTGCACGGAACACGCTGTATCAACCTCCATAATATATGTAAACTGTTACATCATCTCGGTACCTTTTTCAGCACTTAATCTTTTAGCCAGTTATTCAATAGATTATCCCATGAATATAAAGCTATCTACAAACGTAGCATTTATTTTATCTATTCTTTCTTTCACGAACCAGTCAAGTTTGCAATCTTGACTGAATGGAACATATTTCTCGCCATTGTTCTGCATAATTGTTTTATCTATCTGGATTATTTTTAATAAATGCTTTTATGAACAGATTATTGAATAATCTGTCACATTATGCATGAATAATGGCATGCATTTTGGAAACCATATTTGCTTTTTAAGTGATGATTGACGCAAATTGTATCTCATTATTTTCTTTCTCACATATAAGTATATCATATATTAGTTTAATTAAATGTTTTTCAATTTCCTCTGTAAATACATTAGGTGTTGCATTTTTCTGTCTTATTTCCTCGTACAATAGTTTGGTAACTTTACCCAACAAGTGACCGCTCCGGTGGCCTAGTGGTTAGAGCGTCCCCTCGAATGCGGGAGATCGTGGGTTCGATCCCCGACCGAGTCATGCCAAAGACTTATAAAAATGATACTAACAGCTGCCTCGCTAGGCGCTCAGCATTAAGAGGTTAGTGTTAGGACTGGTTGGCCTGGTGTTAGGATAAAGTGACTAGGTGGGACATCATGCTACATGTCTGCGGCATGATGCCCCAGTGCTACACATTACTATAAACTGTCACACTGCAGACATAGTAGCGATATGACTGAATTTTTTAAAAAGCTACGTTAAAAATCCAAATCACACACACACACACACACACACACACACACACTACCCAACAAGTAAAGTATATTTTAACACTATCGGTACATCTGTAAACTATTTGCTTATATCCCATCTATTGGTTTAAGGAACAAACAGTACCCTGATGGAATGTCTTTGGCTGTGTTTACTGTCCATGATTTTTTCTCGCGTACACGTGCCCTTGACACGCGTTGTCTATGACACAGCCTGTCCTGTGACACTCGTTATTTATGACACTAAAATGTACTGAATCAATTTCGTCTTGACATTTCTTTGATATTGAATCAAAGCATCTCACTGATAGACACTCGTTCATTGCAATACTGAGTTGTGTTAGTTTCGCGTTCACACTTTGACTCTGCCGCAATTATACTTTCGAAATCACAACAAATAACATTATTTTTTTTAATTGATGCTTACAGGTTTCGATTTGCACAACAGAGCGCTCTTGAGGTAGTATCTGTATCCATTTATCCCGCTACATTTCTGTCAATGATGTCTATTTTTTGTGAGTGGTGAAATACATTTTGAAAAGATTTGTTACTCCTAGATAATCGTACTTTCCATCTTTGTAGTCCACCCAATTTTACTTCATTGCAATATGAAAAACATATATCGACATATCTGTGCCTTTCTATCTAATATGTTTGAAGCAATTTCTATTCATACCTCTGACTCCTATTTTCAATACGTCATGCACATTTACAAAAATATTAAATTCATTCTCAAATTCACCAGTCATTATTATCACATAACATCTGTCAATCCAATGACTTTATCTTTCTATATTATATTTTGGAAGGTCTATCTACATCATTGCTTGATGTATTTAATGCATTCTGTATTGGATGAAAAATACCCTTTATAATCCATATTGATGTCGGACATTTTGTTCTCAATTCCTTTAAGCATGCCTGTAATAATCCCTGCCAGAATCCTTAGCGGTTGATATCTATTTGCGATGATAGGTATTCAGTCCTGTTAATCTCTATTTATATAGCCAAACCGCTCTCATGGTTGTGTCTTTTCATATGTTGAATGGTTAAGTAAAGCTGTTTGTTTTGGGGGTTTTTTTTATACAGATTTTGTACAGAGCCAAATGCCGAATTACAGAAGATTGTTGTTGTAGTGGTCTTAACGCAATTTTTCAGTACATGATCGGTTATAAATGGCTGACAGTATATTTGGTGGAGTAAGAACCCACGAAACGTCTGGGAAGAACGACCGTCCCACGAGCACTGGCAAAGCTGTTTCATATACACAGGTTGTCTGAGCCCGAAACTCACACTCATGCAGACAGAGGCGATATGTCGGTGATCCGTAAAGACGAAAGCCTTAAACGACTCGGCCACCCGGAGAGTTAAATGGCATTGAAAAATTCGTATCGTGATAGCAATCGCCGTAAAATCTCTACTTCTAAATGAAATCTTGAAGTCTTCTAGTGATAATGATCAGAATATATTTGGTAATTCATGCGTCCCAATTCTTTTCTCGGTCTTGGACGTAGTAAAGATGCTTATAATTGTTTTAAACTTGTTTATGGCATGTGTTCATTGATTACATAAATCTTGATTTTGAATTATTTTGTATGACATATTTCAATGTCAATTTCACATTGATTCCGTTACCGTTAACTTTAATCATGTTTCTTTTTTTCTTCAGAATTCCCATCTCTCGATAATTCTTTCCATCCTGGTAGTGTTGTCCGAACTATATCACTTACCAATAGCATGGAGGTCACATTTTCTGCATCTGATGTATACAAAAATGATCCGTGATCGTAGTTTTCATTCCGGATAGAACATACACAAACTACTGTATCAAGTGGTTAGTTTCTTTGCCTCATAATGATATTTGTTTATTTTACCCTTCATGTCGTTTTATATTTGTACATATTATGAATTTATCGAGTACACATAGCAACTGTATAATGACCGTGTGGAACCCAAACGATGCAAAGGTATCACGTCTGTTTTTGTTTGCATGCTAGATATTAAAGCGTTTTCTGATCGCCCAGTGCTTACTTCGACGGTGTTGTATAACTGACCCGCCTTTTGGTGATTAGCCGGTTTGATTCTTTTTCCTGGAAATTTATTCAAAATGTTCGAATTTTTTTAAAATTCTGGACCGAAACATTTTATTGCAATATCTCATTGTCAGTTTTACGACATTGCATTCTTTCAGCGTTTTTCAAAATTTCCAGAGGCTGTAGACAGGGAGACCAATTACACTGGACAACAAATTTTTACAAAAGTCATGTTACTGAAATAAAATTAGTCAATTCTTATCAATTTTTATGTGCTGAACACGAATATGACAGTCAAATTGCAAAATTGGCTCTAGTTTTTTTGTAATCTGCAAGAAATTAATGTTTACATAACGAAATGCATTCCAATAGTAAAAGGTCAACTGTAATAGCCTACCTATAAAAAATCAAGTCATTGACTACATCTTAGATTTCTTCGCCTGTCTCTTGTACAGCTGTTCGGGAGCATCTCTGAGGAGTGTCCAGCAGTAGTCAGCCAGCATTGTAGTGGACCATTTTCCCTGGTATCTTTGTTCCATTGTTGCGATATCTTGATGAAAACGTTCGCCGTGTTCATCACTAACAATACCACAGTTGCTAGGAAAGAAATCCAAATGGGAATGAAGGAAGTGAATCTTTAGAGACATATTGCAGCCAAGTTTCTTATACTTCATCAACATGTCTTCTACTAGTTCCTTATAGTTTTCTGCCCTAACATTTCCGAGGAAGTTTGTAGAAACTAGGCGAAAAGCATTCCATGCTTGTTTCGCGTCACCTTCCAGCAAGTTGTTGAACCGGTCATCTTTGAAAAGCTCTCGAATCTGAGGACCCACAAAAACTCCCTCTTTAATCTTTGCTTCGCTGAGTCGAGGGAATTTTTCATGCAGGTATCGGAATGCTGGCAAAGTCCGGTCAATGGCTTTCACGAAGTTCTTCATCAAACCTAGTTTGATGTGAAGGGGTGGTAGCAAGATTTTCTGAGCCTCAACCAGAGCTGGGTGTTGGATATTCTTCTCTCCAATGGCTACATTCTGCCTGTGAGTCCATTCCTTCCTCATGTAGTGCATTTCCCTTGCTCGGCTATCCCACTCGCATAAGAAACACATGTATTTTGTATATCCTTGCTGCAGTCCCATTAAAAGGGCAACTACCTTCAAATCACCACAGAGGTGCCAGCTGTACTTGTTATACTCAATGGAATTCAGTAGCTGCCTTAAGTTATCGTATGTCTCTTTCATGTGGACAGCATACGCTACTGGAATAGATGGAAGAATGTTTCCATTGTGCAAAAGCACAGCCTTGAGACTCAGTTTCGAAGAGTCCACAAATAGTCTCCATTCTTGTGGGTCATGAGTGATTTTTAAAGCATTCATGAGGCCCTCAATATCGGAACAGAATATCAGATTACTTTCCTTTCTGAAGAAAGGCTCCAATTGCTGGTGGCGCTTTCGATATGCAGTAATTGTGACATCTTCTTCTAGAAGATTCCATTGTTGGAGTCTTGATCCTAGCAATTCTGCCTTGTTCTTTGATAAGTCCAAATCACGAATCAGGTCATTTAGTTCTTCCTGTGTTATTCTGTGTGGGGTTGATGATGCACCACAGTGAAAATCTGGATCACTGCATGCTGATGGACCAGGAGAAGAACAGGTCGACTCACCTTTGTCTTCGTCAGATGAATCAAGAGAATATTCTGCTGGAGGTTCTGGAATAGGAAGTCCCTCACCATGTGGAACTGGTCTCAATGCAGACGGAATGTTTGGGTAGACTATTCTCGACTTCTTTCGCTTCGTTATTCCGCCGGAAAGAGGAGGAACCAAGCAGAAGTAACAATCATTTAGGTGGTTGCTTGGCTCTCTCCACACCATTGGGACTGCAAACGGCATTGATGACCTTTTGCAATTCAACCACTGTGAAAGCTGTGTTGTACATGTAGCACAGCATATATGCGGAGCCCAAGGCTTGTCTTGGTCACCAACCTTGCATCCGAAGTAAAGATGATATGCTTCTTCACTTGAGAATTGATACTTTTCTTCTGGTTGGCAAATGTCACTTCCCCACAAATATAGCAAAAATTGTCCGCGGTATTAACACACTTTCGAGGCATTACTGTTCTTTATTGTACGTAAATGGATAAAATAATAAGTTTTATGTAACAGTAGCTTGAACTGTCTCACACAACGTCTAAAATATTTTAAATGCTGAACCTATCTGATTGGGCTTTATATAGTACACTGCTTACGTCAGCTTCAGCAGCCGCCTGGCATTAGTATAATAGGCCTACACATGTATAGTACACTGCTGACGTCAACTTACTTCAGCAGCCGCATGGCATTAGTATTGCATTGCATCAGAAAATGATGCAATCAACTGTGGATGATGTGAGCATGATGGTATTATGCAATGTTACATCATTATTCCGGATGTTGCTGCAGTCCTACTGGAGAAATTTACACAGTGAAACATAGAAAATGAGGTATATGAATATCTTCAAAACGAGAGCCAATACAAATTTTTCACGGTTATATTCGTGTTCGGCACACCAAAATACTACAGATTAGGGCCTTTTCAAGTCAGTAATGATTTCACTGTTGACCAGTGTTACCTCTATATCTCGTCTTCTTATGTGCAGAAATTGTGTTGATACTATTAATAATGATAATAAATATAAAGGTATCAACATAAAGGAAACAGAATATTTACTGTCTCAGCTGGCAGATGACGCTGCATTAATTCTTGATTACTCTTTTGCATCGTTAGAATCATCTATTGAATTATTATACATTTTTGCAAGCATTTAAAGACTGAAACGTAACATTACCAAAACGTTTGAGGTTGGATTGGACGCTGCTTTACTGGCATGAAAACTGTTAATAGAGAAAAATGTATCCGGACAGGAGAAGATCTTAGGAAAACAAGTTTATGGATAACTCTCTTACAGGGGAGAACAAGGTACCAATTTTCTACGGGATTTGATTTGAACATAATGTGTTATATATTGGTGATTTTATTACAGATCATGAACTATCATTGACTTTGATAACCTTAAAGCTATATATGGTCTCACTACAAATTTCCTTACTTTTCAAGTTATAATTAAATGTGTAAAGTCCCTATGTAAAAAGCTACAGTTCGATATAACAAAACTGCTCAGACCATTTATTCCTTTCCATTTAAAAAATGTATTTTATAACAATAAACGATTTTAAGACTATAAAAATCACTTTTGAAAAAGGAAAACTAGGAAAATTAATGGAATGAACTTTTCAGCTTGAATATGGACATATGGCCTAACATACATGCTAAAACGTTTCAAGTAACAAGAAACTCTGAAATACAATTGTTTCAATTTCGGGTTACTCACAGAATTTTACCAATGAATTCATTCTGTGTAAAATAAAATTGTTTGATACTGATCAATGTACATTTTGTAAAATTGCCCCAGAAACAATGCTGCATTTGTTTTGGGAATGTAATGTAATAATCAGGCTGTGGAATGATGTGTCCCACTGGGTTCCGAATAAAGTATATATTGTGCCAAGTGAAACAACTGCTATATTTTGAAAAACAAGTAGAGATGGAATATTTTAACAACATTTTTCTTTTGCTTTCTTCTGGCCAAATTTATATATGTAAATTAAAAGGAGATATGCCTCTATTAGATGATTTAAAAGTTTTCTTAAAGACCACTGTAATTTGAAAAATATATTGCAATCAAATCTGTAAAGAAAGAAGCATTTATGTTAATTTGGGAACAGTGGGAATCATTATTCCGCCAGTAACTAAGAATGGTGTGTTTCCATTCATGTGCATTTTTAAGAACATCATGCTATACAGTGTATAACGTGTCTGTATTGTAAGTTAAAAGCTAACCAAGAAAATATTAAATTGGGTCTGATTTGGTGATCAACACGATCAACAGACAGTATCACAAAGTATAAACACTGTATATTTGTATTTGCCTATCTAAATTGTACATCATAAAATATTGCTTATTACATGAATGTTTGCACGTGAGTTTGTGCACGCGTGTGTCTGTGTGCGTTGTCTTATATCACGCTAGATTGTACGGCGACTTTGGGATGGTTCACCGACCCAATGGTCAACCCATTACGGGGACAATAACAATATTTGTTTAAAGTTGCATTTGGAAAAATTTTGTAGATACACAATTTTGCAAACATCTCATTAGCTGCAAGACTTTTCAGGCTGTTGGTCGGGAGTCAAGATCCAAAAGTTTTAGAAGGTTATGGAAACGGACATCTTGGTTGTCCGAGAGAGCACTGGACACATTCGCAAATATTTGCTTGACCTGATCAGCCTGTAACTGGAATGTCACAGTTACCATATGTTTCTTCTCAGAGTTAAACGACGATTCTGTTACAGTTTGGATTATTGGATTGCAGTGACACGATGCTTCTGAACAATTTGAAATACCTAGAAGGGCTTTATCCAGCAGTAAGAAAAGAAGAATACTGGCTTTCATTTTACCCTACGAATTTCTCCACATACGAGTAGGCTCACCTCAGTACAGTTTGTTCTGTTACTTCAGCGTACTTGAATGACGTAACTTGATTGATATATACATCTAATCAAATTGGAATGCACTTCTTAGAATGGAAGAGTGGGAGGAGCTATAGTGATTTCACTGAAAGCTTTCGTAAAAAGATGACAATGTCTAAAACTGAAGATCATTCCACCGTTCGTGGTGTGTGTGTGTGTGTGCACAGTCTTTGATAGTACCCTATAACTGTGAGCCATACAGATTTTTTTCTAATTTTATTAACATCTGAGCAAGATTTAAAGGATGTTTGATCATGACTGCAAATTTATGCCACATGCGAATTAATGGCTATCAACATAGCACAAACATGATTCGCAGTGTACAAAGTTTCGGAAAAATTCAAACTCAGACAATATTTAATCATTTTTCCTGCGTCTTGTTTCACATGACATCATACATTCCTACGTCCACATTATTATTATTATTATTATTATTATTATTATTATTATTACCTTAGCTAACCCATACCGCATAACGGGGTTACAGACGTTTCACGTCATTACAACTCATCTCTTAAGGAAAACACCATAAATTACTTCAATACATCAGTTAAATTAACATTAATTTCTTTCAGGTTTCGGGAAACAATATCTAGCAAATGTGAGATAAACAGATCAGTATTGCCCTGAAATTACTGCACTAATATTGTAGAGTTTTAAACCGTATGTATCCTGTTGAACTATCAACGAAACACACGCTCAAAACACATTCAAGCAAACAGATCACCTGCATATTACTTTTAAAACCGGGGCCCCGAGTGGCCGAGTGGTCTAAAGCGCTCTCCGTTACGGATCACTGCCATCTCACCTCTGTCTGTGTGGGTTCGCGTCCAGGATTCGGCCAATATGGGTATGTGAGAAAGCTTGCCAGTAGCTTCTCGTGGGTCGGTGGTTCTTCTCGGGGTTTTCCCGGGTTCTTCCTCCACCATTAATACTGGCCGCCATGCATAGCCAATCGTGTGCTGAAAAATGGCGTTAAACCCCACAACAACTTTTAAAATCCTCTGCATCAAATGAAGACACGAATTTGCCATTGTATGCTTCAGTTATATAATTTAAATTATCTGGAACTGTTAAGTATGCAAGCAACCTTTATGTAATAAAAGAAAATCTAAAACCCTTTTTTTTTACAAACTCTGTAAAATGAACAAAAGATTACAATATCTGTATATAGTACTAACTTAATATTTACCTTTTGAAACTCGTTGAATAATGTCCAGATTGGCGAACCTTGGCTCTCAAAAGCTGGATATTATTCAAAGAGTTTCATAGATGCAATATTAAATCATTACCCATCTGAGATTATGTTTATCACATAGTTTTATTTTAATGGAAATAGCTTGGAGAAGAAAAAAAAGAAAGAATAATTAAAACGACCCTTTGGCTCCTGTAGAATTTTTCTGCAGATTTCTAAATGCAGTAACATTTCTAAGTACTTTTTTTAACCAATTATAATTCAAAGAGCAGATGTCCTTCCGATTAAATAGAATATTTGACTCAAACCACATAATTATTCAACGCGGAATGTCTATGCAAGGTCTGTATGGGTCACATACGTTGACTCTAGTTCGCTTAGAGTTAATGTTCAAAACAGAACAGTGTAAATGTCTCAGTTTCACTACTAAGCATTCCAGTTGTTGGATATTCGTGTGAAGGGATGATTCTGGATGCAGATATTCCATATTTACAGTAATGTGATAGAGTATTTGCTTTATTCAACTTGGAACAGTAGACTTTAGAAAATTTGGAAAATTTTGTAACGATTCGGAATTGCATCAGGTAATAAGAAACATTAGATCGTTGAAGTTATTTTACCGCATACACACGTTGTGGCTAGATAACGTTCTCTCATTTAGGACACCAGTCTATGTTCACAGTCTTCCGTGAAAAGAGGTGGGTTTATTCAATCCTGTAATTAAACGTTGAAACCATTCTTGCACATAGGGTGGATTTTATGTACAAGGTATACCGCTCGCCCCTGTCCCCACGCACGCTATCAATTGTCCAAATCCCTTAGTTTTATTTGTTGTTGCTGTTGTTCTTGTCTTGGGTTTAATGCTATTTTTCAGCAATTGCTAATCGATACATGGCATAACTAGCCCTTATGGAGTAAATTGGCCATATTCAGACCGAAGTCCTGCCCCACCCTATCGCATTATTCTGACACTAGACCGACCAGCCTTAACACTAACCTATTAATGCTGAATACCAATCGATGCAGCTGCTAGTATCATTTATTAAATAAGTATTTGGTATAACTCGGCCGGGGATCTAACCCACGACCTCCAACATCCGAGGCGGACGCTCTGATCACTTAGGCCACCGAAGTGGTCAATTAGTAATAGTACAGACAAAACGTTCCAGAATGTGAGAGGAATGCAAAAAACAAAACTAAAAGCATCCTCTAGTTATAAGGATTTCAGGTACAAAAATGTAAAAGAAAACAAAACAAAACATAACGCAATAAAAATCATTAGAGATCTTGTTTATACAGGGTGAATTATTTTGTCGGTGGGAGACAGTCATTGCGCCCGATCACAGAACAGATAATTATCCCATGACAACATTACAAAGTACATGTAATGTAATCAACATCACATAGGATAAAACATGAGCAAGAATAAATACGTGAATATATATAAAAGAATGTCTTCCATACTGATGGGAGTTTCTTGACATTAGAAATGAAACTTTCAACCAATATGATTCTTAATTCAACAAAGAAAATTTAAAAAACGCGTCAGATGAAATGGGTTTTCAAACAATTGTTTCAACGTGTCAAATTCGAACTGTCAACATATAAAATTGAAGTTTCAACTACTGCTGCGTGACGGAAAAATTAAAATGTAAAATCTCGAAATTTTCAATCACCACTGTGCAGTTCAGCAAATGCATTTTAGAAACGCGACATATGAAATGGAACTTTCAACGCAAACACTTTGACTCATCGTGTGAAACTAGAATTCTCGAGATACAATATTTATATTTATACCACCGCTGTACAATGCAAAAGGCGAAACCTAAACCCTCGACACAGAAAATGCATCTCAATCATCGCTATGTAACTCAACAGACAAAGTTGCTAAACTCGAAATATTAAATGGAACTTTCAACACCAAAAATTTGACTTAACATGTGAAATTAGATGTTTCGACAAATGACATTGAAATTTAAACTACAACTTTCTCAAAGGACCACCTTTTATCCCCTACAGCGCCCCATACAGAGTTGCAACCCACCAAAAGGCACCTTTTGAGAAAGCTGAATACGTATTTCTTCAGTTCGCTGTGTTAAGAGAAGGGATTCGTGTTAAACTTTAAGAACAAAAATGATATTACGACGGTTGAAGTCTTGTCATTGAATCTAATCATGTAATGCAATACTTTCTTAGTCGTTGTTCGAAGACTGCGCGCGTACCCACGGTCCACTTTGTGGAACTCTTACACAAAGTCCCATCATCTTGCAAGAGGTGTGTGGGTTGGCGGATTGTACCTTCCTTAAAGATGTCCGCTTAATTCGGTTCTCGTTATTTAGAGGTTGACCGCCCTCGATATTATTGCCCGGTTCGAGTAAAGATAAATATAAGTGGTGAAACTTACAAGTGGAATAGATTGAGATCTGAGCAGAGATATAGAACAGACCAACACTAGCCCCCGTACATGTAAACAACAATTTAATCAATTACATAAAACAGCTGTGAGAATTCATTACATCAGGAATATACTCTGCTTCTAGAAATAAAACTTTCACCGAATTACAAAACACAAGTATATTTAAATAAAGTGGCCGATCTGTTTTACTTATAGAATTAGTTCATCATAGGATCGAGTGAACAATCGAAGTCAATGCCTTGTACCTGCTTCTCCGTTCACTCCACTTCCACTGTACTGTTCCTTCGACCTCCCTCTGTTTTGCCTCTTTCGGTCCTCAACTCTATGCGTAGCACGTAAATTCACAGATATGTCACAGGATACGTTTCAGAATATGTCTCAGAATTAATACGTCGCAGAAATAATACATCACAGGATACTTCTCGGAGATAATACGTCGCAGGATACGTTTCAGAGATAATACATCACAAGAGCTCTTTTCTCCCTTTTAAAAATTACAAATAGAGACAACCTAAATTTCCTGTTGTTTATGAATACAGGGACTTGAATTATCCCCCTCTCGTTATCAGATCTTATTTTCGGTGCTAAACAGATCCTAAGGCTATCAGTCGGCTCCACATGTCCTATAATGACCCTAGTTAGTCGAATGGCTAATTCATCACGCATTAACACCACACATTAACACCACACGAGGCATAACGGTTCCGAGCCAGCCTCAATTTACACAAGTGAATAAATGAAATACATTAGGTGGATTACTACGTCATGTTCGGCGAATACACACCCAACCTTAATCATACGTGAAAATCTAAATTCGGTGAATTCACACGAATTCTCGTAACTCATATCAACTAATGTAATGCATGAAATTCTTAGAACTTAATTATTATGCAAACAAGACGACAAATTCAAACAATTCGTCAAACTTATCTAAAGATTATTGTACGATTTCCTATGCATAAACTCAACACAGTTATACTTCATAAAGCAAAATGATATACGAATGTAGCAAATAGGTTCATGCAAATATAAGTAAATAAATTCAGCAAAGCATTATATATGGCATCAACAAATTACATGGAACTGTCACAAATACCTTTGAGCTTTTAGCGTTCCTCGCTTCTATCGCCAGATTTGTTCGATGGTTTTTCTCGACAACAGTTCGACAACAGTTTTTCGAGAGAATTTCTCCCAAATTACTCTCGTAGTCTTCTTACTCTCGCTTTCTCTTGCAGAAAAGCTTAGACTGATTAAATTTTTAATGTGGCGATATTTAAACTAGGAAATTTAGTGGGGGAAACAAGCCCAGTATTTAGCGTAACCAATCAGAATCAAATATCTCTGCCGCCTCTTTTCCAGAGGCGCCAAATTTGGGGTCAACTTGACCTTATAGTTTGAGTAACTGAGTTCTGCAATCTTTCAATCCTGGCATTTACACTATGGAATCGAAGTTAGCTTTTGTTTCCACCAGTCTCCTGTTGCCTAAATAAACGAATACTTAATTAAGAATGAAATTTTCCCCTCGAAAAGACATTACCGATCGTGGCAGTATGGCGATTTGATACGCGCCTGTTCCCATAAATCTAATTACTTGTTCTCTGTTCTCAAACTAATGTGCTCTTCATAGATCGCCAGAAATTTGCCCCTTCACAAAGATGTATAGATCTGAATAAATATAATTTAATAAATAAAACTACTGCATGACTTCGCAAGTTGATAACTCAGATAGCAAGATAACACACGTAATTTGACATGTGAACTGCACAGACCTAGAGAGATGAAGGAAATTTTCTCATGGAATATCTCATGATATCACCGTTGGTAGCATTTTTGGAATATGTCGTGTTATGACCATAGGCAGCTTTTGGAAAATGTCGTGAAATAACCAGAGTTAGGTTTTTAAGTACGTGATCGTATCTCCATAGGTAGGTTTGGAATATGTCGTTATATGACCCTAGTTAGGTTTGGAATATTTCGTGGTATGACCATAGGTAGGTTTGTAAAATGTCGTGATATGACCATATGTAACTTTGGAATATGTCGTTAGATGACCATAGTTAGGTTTGGTGATGTGATGTGATGTGATGTGATTTTGATTTTTAACGTAGCTTTAACAAATTTTCAGCCATATCGCTACGATGTCTGCAATGTGGCAGTTTATAGTGATGTCTAGCACTGGGGCATCATGCCGCAGACATGTAGCATGATGTCCCACCCAGTCACATTATCCTGACACCAGGCCGACCAGTCCTAACACTAACCTCTTAATGCTGAACGCCAAGCGAGGCAGCTGTTAGTACCATTTTTTAAGTCTCTGTTATGACTCGGCCGGGGATCGAACCCACGACCTCCCGCATCCGAGGCGGACGCTCTAACCACTAGGCCACCGGAGCGGTAGTTAGGTTTGGAATATATAGGCTATTAATATGACCACAGGATGCTTTGGAATATTCGTGATCTGAAATAGCATTTGGAACATGTCGTGATACGACCATATGCACCTTTTTGGAATATGCCGTGATATCACCATAGGCACCTTTTGGGATATGTCGTGAAATGACCATAGGCACCTTTTGGAATATATCGTGATATGACCATAAGTAGCTTTTGGAATATGTCGTGATATGACCGCAGGTAGATTTGGAATATGTCGTGATATGGCCATAGGATGCTTTGGAATATGTCGTGATGTGACCATAAGCAGCTTTGGAATATGTCCTGATATGAAATTGCTTTTGGAATATTTCGTGATATGACCGTAGGTAGCTTTGGAATATATCGTGATATGACCAAAGATATCTTTTGTAATATGTCGTGGCATGACCATAGGTAACATTTGGAATAAGTAGGCAATTAATATGACCACATGTAGCTTTGTAATATGTCGTGATATGACCATAGATTGCTTTTGGAATATTTCGTGATATGACCATTGGAAACTTTTGTAATATATCGTGATATGACGATAGGTAGCTTTTGGAATATTTCGTGATATGACTATAGGAAACTTTAGGAATATGTCGTGATATGACCATACGTAGCTTTAGGAATATGTCGTGATATGACCATAGGTAGCTTTTGGAATATGTCGTGATATGACCATAGGTAGCTTTTGGAATATGTCGTGATACGACCTTAATAAACTTTTGGAATATGTCGTGATATGACCAGAGGTATCTTTTGGAATATTTCGCGATATGACTATATGAAACTTTAGGAATATGTTGTGATATGACCATATGTAGTTTTGCAATATGTCGTGATATTACCATAGGTAGCTTTTGGAATATGTCGTGATATGACCATAGGTAGCTTTTGGAATATATCGTGATATGACAATAGGTAGCTTTTGGAATATTTCGTGATATGACCATAGGTAGTTTTGCAATATGTCGTGATATGACCATAGGTAGCTTTTTGGAATATATCGTGATATGACCATAGGTAGCTTTTACAACATTCATTCAACGCCATGCTTACTGAGTTTTAAGATATCTGACGAGGTAGTTTTATCTCAGCTACATTAATGTGCGAGTTTGTTGTCAAGATTTATTTCGTCTTGAGCTGGAAACGTCTGGACACATGAATAGGCAATGACGATGGGTCTCACTCCTCGTGTACAGTGTTATTGTCTTATTCACTCGCAACGGATAATTCAAGAGTTCTTTTAATACGGCGATACCTAAACATATTCTCTCAAACGACTTAATAAATTGGTACGATTAAGAATTTGTTCACCAAATTAAAACGCCAGTAAATTCTCCTATTTTCGTTTAAGAATAACAGGACAACAATTCGATTGGTTTATTATATTCTTGACATAGATGGTTGTCTCCCTTATATGATTTATACTAAAATACAAATGTTTTACATACACGCTAAGGGTTCCCTGCATTTATGTTTTCATCGTTGCTGTTTCCAATTATCATTAATCTGGTATAGCATTTTCATTCAAATTTGCTGCTAGTCTTGATAATGAAACGCACCACCAGTTTTAGATTTTGAAACAATTTCTACCTCCAGTAGTAGTATTAGTTCCATACTTTCTCCACACGTTAATTAACTTGCCTCAACATCTCATTATCTCAACGATCAAATAGCTCTGGCCTGGTAAAAAAAAGGTATTCTTCTTAC
This sequence comes from Sinohyriopsis cumingii, assembly GCA_028554795.2. Lineage (NCBI taxonomy): Eukaryota > Metazoa > Mollusca > Bivalvia > Unionida > Unionidae > Sinohyriopsis > Sinohyriopsis cumingii. Next base: position 40,784,145 of record CM068827.1, read on the forward strand.
AAATATGACTGGAATGTAATTTGGTTTAAAGATATTATTTTGCCATATTTATAGAACATGGGGTCAGGCAACAAATTCTCGTTACTTAGCAACAGCCCTCCTCCAAATACATAAGTAAGTACACAAAAAGTGGCATGGAATAAACAGTACGTGTATATACTTATGCGTGGATCAGAAATACAGTGCATGAATACAAATGAATATCTAAACAAATTCATCGTACTAGAAAGGTTCATTCAAAATACGTTTATAACAACTAATTAAAAAAGATTAAGGGGGTGAAGGTGGAGACTATACAGGGATTCGCTGGTGTTTACTGGAACGAGGTCATGCCAGTAGGTAATTTGTCTTAGACAAATCTTGCAATCTTTTATCATCTTTAATAGAAGTCTGGAAGATTTCAGAGATGATGGTATTCAGATCATTTGTTAGCTCAGCTGATCCAAACATCAGTACAATTATACTTACATAGATGTATCAATAGTTTAAGCAGCGTACAGGTATATGTTTTGATTCTGTATGTTTCCTACAATTAAAAATATAATGGTAGGCAGCCTAGTCGTCCTCTCTACTTGTGCACAATGGGCTATCAGTGAGAAATTTTGAAAATTAATCATTATTTAAATCTGCAGTTGTTTCTTAAACTAGTATGAATAATTAATGATTTCCGTTTACCTGTATAATAATATAGTGAGACATGATTATGTGAGGGTGAAAGTTAACTTTTACATGTTAATGTGTTTCGTGTTTACTGGATCCGGTAGAGTGTTCCTAACTTTTAATGTGAAAGATATAAAGGGATTTCTATTGACGTCTAATCTCGTATGTAATTGTTGAAAATTATTTATATTTCTCAAAATTATATTGTGTTGTGCGTCCAACTAACGGAGATAAAAGATATTGGAGGTAAGATGGAGAAGAACCATACACAGATTTGTGAAAGGTACAAGTTTATGAAATTTTCTTCTTTCCAAAAATGGGAGTCAGCAGTTTTCTCTGTAAATATTGGTAGCAAAAAGGCGTTAAAGATAAGTCCAATTACATCTTTTCTAGCTTCAATTTGCACTGTTTCAAGTCTTAATAAATCAACGGTTATTCCATTTATATCAGCATACCCATAGGGGAGGGCGTATGCAAGAGAAATAAATTCTTTCTAATGTTTTCCGACGATCAAGATTGTACTTATGTTTTGAAAAGCTACTAGAGTTAGAAAATGTCAGACAAATGTATTTCTGTGCTCAACAAAATGTAGAAACTCATTTTTAAACGCATTCTTTAAAAAAAAAAAGTTGGTTTAATCTGTTGGAGAGAAACATGACATCGGTCTTTGAAAGGTTAAAACGTACTAGACACTGTTTGGACCATTTCAGTATCAGAGCTTAGCATATATTAAATGTCATCCGTATTAGATAAGGAGTAATCTATTGCACATCAGCAAAATGTCTTGTAAAACTTATCAGATTATCAGCAATGTTACTGATATATATATATATATATATATATATATATATATATATATATATATATATATATATATATATATATATATATATATGAAACACGTTGCAAATGCGAGATACTGAAATACTATTGTTTATTATTGCTCTGATACAAACGTCGTCTTACTGTCATTTCAATTTAGAAAACTGCAAAATTTCATAGTTATTTTGCTACTCAAGCTTTTCTTATGGAACTAAGTGTGGGCAGAGCTTAGTGAAATTCGGAAACGTCTATTTATTAATGAGCAATGAGGCGTACACAAAGAAGGAGAAATTATCGTTTAAGATCCAACAAACTCTTGTTAATTACCTATTTCAATAATATAACACTTATTACCATTGCTCACAACCCTAACTGGAGTTCCCAAACCTGGAAAGGAAATGGATCTTACTGGATATGTAGCCTTAGTACATTGAAACCAAGCGGTTTAAATCAAGAAGATTAGAAAAAGACAGCCATGCACAAATAAAATTTATCTTTTGCAGCCGACACATTTTCTTTTAAATAATTTTCTAAAGTTGCTTAATAGCCTATAATGATTTCTATAACAATGAAATATCCGGGATATAATTTGCGCTTACAAAGGTGAATAAAAATATTTTCCATTATCCACAACAAGTTGAAATAAACTAGATGAAACATAATAAAGTTAAAGGTTTAATTCCTGTAAAAGCAGCCATGTAGAGTTTTGCAAACATAACCGTTTTCTGTTCTATTTGTTTATCTTGTCTATGTATTGTATTCGCCTTTGAAAAAGACGCATGAAAGAGTCAAAAGCTCTCAGGCAAGTTAGATACTAGTTTCGCACTGTTCGTTCTCAGTTTATTGCATTTATCTTAATCAATCCCTGACACACGTGATCCCTTGCCAGATCCAGTGTTATATATATATATATATATATATATATATATATATATATATATATATATATATATATATATATATATATATATATATATATATATATATATATATATATCTTATTACCTATCTTTTTTAATACAAAAGTGTAAGCTGTTTTATCGACAACTCATACACTGATAGAATATCCTAATACCATCTGGCTAATGTTTCCTTCTATGTTTAGGAAAACAACAATTCTCTTACTCTATATTGTATTTGCAAACAAAGTTTAATAATAAAATTGTGCTATTCGAATCAAAAGGATATTTCTTATGGAATATATAGAGATTGCACCGTCTGTTTATAGCCCTGGTATTAGAATTTAGCAAATGCACACGAAAATATACTATTATATTTCGCTATTTCAGCCATTAAGAGTCATTTAAAGCCCAATACAGTTTCAAGCGAATACGTTCATTAAAATTTATACAGACTTGATTATTCTGTTTTCTTACGCATCCAACGGCGAACTTTCATTTCAGTTCCAGAAAGACTTTGATAATAACCAGTCGAAGTTTTCCAAGTTAGACCTTTAGCATATTCCGTGGATCCGTACAGCCCATTTAGATTTGATATATGGCATTTTTCGTACCACCAAGCGCCATGATATATCGTAGCGCAATTACCAGGTCCATAAATATCGTTATCTCTGTCCTTTGTTGAAAACTTGTGTCCAGAATGAATACTATAACTTAAACTATCACCGGCTGTACCAGAATAACCATCGACAAAAATACGATAATAGTCATCGATCCCTTTCACATAAAATACATTGTATTTTGCAAAGACACGGCTCCCGTTAATTAGAATCATATCGACCCGAAGTTCATACCATCCTTGCGAAGTTATCATGTGTAGCTGCTGGTTGCCTAGCCAAAATTCTCCGTCCAGATTTCCAAATCCTACTTGGTAGTCAAACCATTCACGATAGAAATCTTCTTTCCCGTCAGTCCGTCTCTGAAACACTGTCCAACCGCCATCCTCTGTCTCCTGGTCGCACCGCACGGAAAAACCAGAAGTTCCAGTGGGAAAGATTTTGTAGACTCCCGATGTTGCAAAACCCATCAGCTGCAAGTCTTGGCAGTCACTTGGTCGAGAGTCAAGATCCAAACGTTTAAGAAGGTTCTTGAAATGGACATCTTGGTTGTCCAAGAGAGCACTGGACACGTTCTCACATATTTGCTTTAGCTGATCAGCTTGTAAATGGGAGGAAACAGTTACCATATGTTTTTTCTCAGAGTTAAACGACGATTCTGTTCCAATTTGGATTATGGGATTGCAATGACATGATGCCTCGGAACAATTTGAAATACCCAGAAGGGTCTTAATCAGCAGTAAAAAAAGAAGAATCTTTGCTTTCATTTTGCCCTACAAATTTCCCCACATACGAACAGGTGCACCTCAGTATGGTTTACTCACCTGTGTCAGTGTACTTCAACTGACGTTATTTGAAATGATGTATGCACCTGTAAAAGTGGGAATGCACTTCTTAGATTGGAAGAGTGGGATGAGCTACAGTGGTTTCACTGAAAGTTTTCTCTGAAATGATGAGATCATATGTAAACCGATGATCATTCCACCGTTCAGTGACAGAGATGTGTGTGCGTGTGTGTGTGTGTGTGTGTGTGTGTGTACAATCTTTGCATCCCTACAAATATGACCCATACATGAATTTTTTTTAATAACCTTGCTTGGCATCTGTTCATGACTTTAATGCATGTTCGGTCATGAGCTTGAACGAAAATGTATGCCACAAGAGAAATAAGGACGATTGACATAAAACAATTTAAATTCACAGGTTAAAACTAAAATGGGTGACTGAACTGACAGTACTGGTCATACAATATTAGGTGGATTTGGATAAAATGGTAGAAATTAATTTTTAAAAATAAAACAGAAATTATTAAAACGTGTTTTAAACATTGGAGGCGATCCTTAACACCACCTGGTAATATAATAATTTTGAAAACCTTATTTATTCCAAAGCTTAATCTTTGTTAATCTCATTACCAAATCTCCACAAAATTGTATCAGAGAATTAAGTGAATTATTATTTTTCACCTGTGTATGGAAGTTATGATTCAGGCTCTTTCTAAGGTGGCTTGGCGATATTAATAAAGTTATAATAGCTTTCAAAATACCATGGATATGTAGAGTTCTTCTACCTCACAGAAAATTGATAAATTTATTTGAATATGAAATATGTGAGTTTAAGTACCTGTTCCTGTTAGGAGATGAAAATGTGATGCTATTATCCAAATCGACAAATCATGCTTTTTGGCATGATATTTTACTGGCATGGAAACTATTAATAGAGAAAAATATACCTGGACAGGAGAAGATCTTAGGAAAACACGTTTATGGATAAATCCACTTATATGGGTAAACAATGTACCAATTTTCTATGGTTTCAACATAATGATTTGTATATTGGTGATATGCTTATAGATCATAGAACTAGTATTGATTTTTATAGCTTTAAAGTTAAGTACGGTCTCAGTACGAATTTCCTCGCTTTGTAAGGTATAATTCAATGTGTAAATGAATGGCTATCAGTAAAAGACAAATATGAATCGTTGTGTACAAAGTTTCGGAAAAATTAAAAAACTCTGACAATATTTAAACATTTTTCAATGGTCTGGTTTCACAAGACATCACATATTTCAGCGTTAAATTCATACTTCGTGTCTATAACTGTAGTTTAAGGAGTTACTCTCTGTTGTTATATTTTGTATTAGTACTGTAAAACATCAATCTGATTTATGTCTGTATTCAAGTTTAATTGAATAGCAATTGAACATTGCTTGATTTCAACTGGAGACAAAACACTCTTAGACCTACATACAGGCCCGGCCCTATGGCAAGGCAAACGAGGAAACCGCCTTGGGCTCCGCGCATCTCCGCAATGCAATATTTTTTGCTTGAGGCCCCGCGCTCATTGCATGCTGCCTTGAGCGCCGCACATCCTAGGACCGGGCCTGCCAACATAATGTGTTTTGTGTTTTGTATTTTTAACGTAGCTTTAACAATTTTTCAGTCATATCGCTACGATGTCTGCAATGTGGCAGTTTATAGTGATGTCAAGCATTGGGAGTAGTAAATGGGGGCACCCTAGCCTCAATGGGAATTAGCATTACAGACCCCCCCCCCCCGGCAACTCTAGCCTCAATGGAAATTTAACATGGGAAAAAATCATGGGCAACTCTAGCCTCAAGGGGAATTGAACATGGGAAAAAGTCTTGGGGCACTCTAGCCTCAAGGGAATTGAACATGGGGAAAAAGTCTTGGGTCACTCTAGCCTCAAGGGGAATTGAACATGGAAAAAAAAATCTTGGGTCTGTTGAGCGACAAGGGAAAATGGAACAGGGTCGGGACCCCATTTTAATATGGTCCCGACCTGATGGGTCTATGAAAAGGGAACATACGAAAATTGATACAAGGAGGGGTCTCTATTTTTTTAAACCAAAAAAAAAAAAGAAAAAAAAAAGGGGGTAGGCAATTGTAAGTCTATCTCTTTTCGAGAAATGTGGGTGGCCCTGAAAAGGGCCTTTGGTTTTCTTCTTCTTTTAATTTCTCCTATTTCTCCACCAGCTTCTTATTTTCTGTCCTACACTCTTTCTCTTCTTTTCTTTCTTTTCTTCCTTCTTTTTCTCTTCTTTCTTCTTCTCCTCCTCTTCTTTTTTCCTCTTGGGGCGCAGAGTGGCCGAGTGGTCTAAAGCGCTCTCCGTTACGGATCACTGCCATCTCACCTCTGTCTGCGTGAGTTCGAGTCTCGGATTCGGCTAATGTGGATATGTGAGAAAGCTTGCCGGTAGCTTCTCGTGGGCCGGTGGTTCTTTCCGGGTTTTTCCGGGTTCTTCCTCCACCATTAATACTGGCCGCCATGTATAGCCTATCATGTGCTGAAAAATGGCGTTAAACCCTACAACAACAACAACAACAACAACTTTTTTCCTCTTCTCATTTTCTTCTTCCTTTTCAATTTTTTTATTCCATACTTTCATCCTTATCCTTTCCTCTTCATCCTCCTTCTCCTCCTTTATTTCTTTCATCAGATCACTGATCATTTCCTTTACTTTTCTTAAATTGTTGATCTCCATCTTCACTCGATGGGGACTATAAGAATAGTGATCCTCGTTTAGGTTAACTAACATTTGCTCCATCATACCCAAATTGTCCAGGACGTCTTGCAATGTTTTCATTTTATCAAGTTGGTTTGAAGCCATCTTCTTTTTTATTCTTTGTAGAATGGTTTGAACGACGAATACTGTGGGTTCTTATAGTGAAAGCGCGGACGTGATGGAAAACATCCCCCTGAAGCCCAAAAATGATATTACCTAGATCATCACTTAAAACGTGCGGACGTGAAGGAAAACATCCCCTACTTTTCTCATTTCATATGATCTACTATCCACATACGTGAAGCAGCAATAAACAAACACCAAATCTACTATCCACACACGCAAAGAATTAAAATGAAACCCCAAATTTAATATCCACACAAACATACGTGATGACTTACAAAGCCCAATAATCTACTATCCACACAAACGTACGTGAGCTCTTCCAAACACAAACACATACACTTACACCACAAAAGAGACAGTGCTTATATTCACACTACTCTACATACACACATTGGCAAATGGATTACTATTTCTTTTCTAGAGATTGGGTAGCCCTGAAAAGGGCTATTTGTTTTTTGAAATCCAGTGACACCTGGTTAATGATGGCACCTTCCAGGCCTGGCACCACACACACATCTTCTTCCCCAGTCTCCTTTTACTTTTTTTCTTGGGAGTGCAGAGGCGGGATGATTGGCTTCAGCACCCCAATCCTCTGTCTCTGGAATTTTATACAACATCATCTCTCCTATTTTCTTTTCCTCCTCTTCCCTCTGTCTTCTCTCCACCTCTTCCTTCTTTATTCTTCCCTCTTCTACTATGGCCTCCGCTGCCAGTTCATTTAACAGGCGCCTGACATATTCCAGATGTATCTGCAGTTCAAGAAGTTTGCTTATTCTGGTATTCATTGTCTTGTTAACGAATGAACAGGGTAGCTAGACTGCCAAGCGATTTTCAATTTATAGTTAAAGCGCGGACGTGAAGGAACACATCCCCCTAAAACAAAAGTTATATTACCTAGATCATGACCAAACAACGCGCGGACCTAAAAGAAACACTCACTCACTTTTTTATACTACCCATTACTACTTTAAAAATTTTCATTTTAAAAAATTATATACTATTCACATACGCAAAGCAATCAAACCCAAAATCTACTCTCCACGCACGTCCAACAGCAAAAAAAAAACATGATCATTATCTACTATCCACACAAACACATACACTCACAGCACAAAAGAGTCAGTGTTTATATTCACACTACTCTACATACACACATTGGCAAATCAATTGTTATTTCTTTTCTAGAGTATTGGGTAGCCCTGAAAAGGGCTGCTTTTTGTGTGCGATGTTGAAGCTAGGGCGATCTTTTAGTTTCTAAGAATGCGATGTCCTCTGACGATATACTTTCTGACGATAGGTCTGCTTCTTCGGAAAGAGAAGAAGAACTCTTTGGTGTCGATACGACAATCGACAAAGCCTCTGTCAGGTTCAGGTTGCTGCTGCTGCTGTTGTTGCTGCTGTTGCTGCTCTCTCTGCTGTTTCTGAAGTCTGTACTTCTCTGTCCATTCTTCTTTCTCCCTGTTCACTTCTTCTCTGAACAGCTCTTCTATCAGGTCTTCAGTGACTTTTAACATTCTCACATTCTCTATCTCTTCTGGCTTCGGTATCAGGCTGTGTCTGACCCTATGCAAATTCACGTAGGCTTCGTTTAGCTTAGCTAGTTTGGAGCACATCTTCGTAGGAGGATGAGTCGGCAATGGATGGTTAGACTGGAAACTACCCGGTTTTTAAAGTCAAAGCGCGGACGTGAAGGAGAACATCCCTACACGGTTTTCGAACCGGAACGTTCAATGAGTGTCATGAGAGGGATAGTAAGAAGTCAAAGAGCATGAATCAAAATTCTTATAGCCAAACAAAAAGACAAAGGCATTTTGTTTTTAAAACAACATTTTTTATTCAAAATCACTTAACACTAACAAACAACTCTAACATTTTTAACAATAATCCAACAATATAACATCAAACATTTTTTTTTCAAATGACAAACATTTTTTTCCAACTAACACATTATTTTGGTCAAGGCTGACAACGTTGTGAATGAAATTGTGATTTCCACTGTTGGAACTCATTAGGCCATTGATGGACACTACGTTTCCTAGCTTGAGACAAAACATAAGCATAATGGTCACAAAACCATCGATCTACTTTTACATCGTTTCTAGAAGAAGAACCAGGATCAAAATGAGTCACTAAATGTTCTAAGGAATAACCCAGGCTGCGATGATGCAGAAAATACACACAATATTGTCCACACACCAAAGAATCTGTGCCTTGTAATTTCACATTATTGAATCGGGTGGTCTGAGCATTTCTTCTCATAAAGTCAATGATATCGTCTTCCAAAGGAGGCAATCCATACGAATCAAAATATTCCACACATCCTTCTTGAGGAAAGTAGACGGCTACCCAGTGGGTTCCTGGGAGATGACTGTCGTCCGTGTTGATGACATAAGCTAGATGGCCTTGAGGTTTACGATGAGGGAGTTCATCTTTAGCACAGACGACAGGATTCCAAGAAGCCGTGTACGAGCTGTGGTTCAAAAGGTAATAAAGGTCCCAGGTATCCATTGATTTGTGTGTTTTTTTCTTCACAGGTAATGATAACTGATCAATTCGATCCTGACTTTTTGCTTGAAAATGTCTGACAAGTAAAAGGCGTTTAGCTCCGACTTCTTACTCTGGTCCAAGAGAGATTCAATGCGACGGCACTCCAGAGACGTTAATGGAGGAGAAGAATGTTTATCCAGGCCTTTATACCACTCGTTCAACACGAATTCTATTTCGATGTGATCCCAAGCTTTGTCCAGATATTCGTCCAATTTTTCTTCTTGACTTAACATCAGACATTTGTCGTGTTGAATTTGACTGGGATGATCGTTGTGACATCCATAACACTCTTCCTTGATCAATTCTTTCATTATATCTGCCAGGAATGTAGCAAAACAGGATACTAAATGGGCTTCTTGTTCTGGCCATCTCGACTTCATTATGATAACTTCTTCGTCTTTGTCTTGAGATTCTTCTTCCCCGGTCTCCTCACATTCCATCTCCAAAGTTTCTCCACCAGGTAAAGAGGGATAACAGTCTTCCATGGCTTCTAATAGTCTAGAATGACTTCTCTCAAACTATTGATTTCTATGGTATTGTCAAATTCTGCATACAGGAGGACGTTCACTGTGTGATCTGGAGGTGGATTTGCAAACTGAAGTTTCACACGAATCTGGCCGGATTTTAGAGGGTGGAAATGTCCCTCGTCGCTGCCTTGGTCTGGAGTGAAATCAAAACCCCACAAAGCATAGCCTCCTGCATAATCGTCGTACGAAATACCGTGACTGGTGTTGGTTCCTAACTGTCCAAATAATTCTTCGCGACACCAAAGTTGGGCTCAAAGGGTCGGGTACACAAGGTCTTGCCGTCGCAACTGACTTCGATCCTGGACACATTGTAATCTTGAAACTCAAAAGGATTTTGATCGTGTGTTCCGTTGAAGGCTGAATTTCTGACGATACCAACAATCAAACCCTTGGGTAACTGTCCTTGGAACAGATGATCTTGGATCATAGATCGCTGTCCAGCGGGAATGGTGAACGTTTTCACTTCTACGCGTCGTATCGGATATTTCGCGGTCGTTCTGCTCAACGTGTGACTGACGTCGTTTCCCACTTTAGGCAACACTTCCACACGACGCACGTAAAGTCAGGCTTCTTGAATGATAGTTTTGTATTCATTGGCATGGGCCATCAAATGGAAAGCGGCACTGCTACGATTCAGTCTCAGACGGATATCCACCCCGTTGAGCAAATACTTTTCTTGTAACCACATGTCCAAATGCAAACGATCCATCAGTTCTAAACTTCGCCCTTGCAGAATTTTCTTACGACGGTCGTTAAAGCCCACATTGTGAGGATTGTCATCTTCTGTTAGGACTGTGTCGTTAAACGTGGCTATACCTACGTGTCAGGTTTCCATACCACGCAAGCATCCAGATGAGTATTCTTGGCTTCTTTTTCGTACGTCAAGAGATTTTCCAGGTAGGCACGATATGGGTAAGTATCCATGCTGCTGCTGACCAGTTTGTTATTCAAGTACAAGTCCACTTCGCCGAACAAGGAATGCATGAAATTGTTGACAGGAGCTACTCTAGCATCGCCTCCTGGATTGGTGTTGTCCGTTTTGATCACTTTCACTTTCAAGTACAGGTAATTGCTATTCAGATCGATGTAATCTTCGGGCTGTCTTTTGATTTCAAACTCGATGGGAGCGGAATCCGTCAAAGAGGAGACGGGATGAAATTCCACCAACTGGGATTCTTGCATGGTCATCATGGTGGGGGGCATGGCAAACAGATCCAGTTCCGACTTGGAACAGGCGCAAGACTCTCGGTGCATCATTTTTTTCTGTTTTTTCAATAATCGAAAACGTCTAAGTCTCGAACGGTTCTTCTTTTCTTTGCCTTTCTAGCTTTAGACGTATGAAGTCTGGTGAAGGGGTGTTTTCTTCGTCGTCTCTTTCTGCCTTGTCCTTGCTGAATGCCTGACTCGGTAGCGTGCAGGGCATTTATAGGTGTTTCTCGTCGGCCCAAAAGGTCTTTGCCCGTTTGCAACAAGACATTTTTGCCTGCCCTCATGAAGGCTTCTTTGGGGTTTTGTTTGTCGATGATGACATTTTGGAGAAATTCTTTGAATTGCGTCAATGCCGCATCTTTCAAGGCGTGCAATCCGCGTGCCACCATCGGTTTCAACACCGGGGCCACCGAACGAAAGGCCGATTTTAACATATCTCCTAAACCGTGTCCTCCCTGTCGAGCAAGCCCTCGGTACACTGAATACATGACTTACGAGTCGTGAGAGAACCGTTTTCAAAAATGGAGTTTCACCGTGACGTTTCCTTTAGTGAATGAAATATTTTGTCCCAGATCTCCTTTTATAGCAATGTTGACCGTGTCCAAATACGACTTACTGACAGGTAAATAGTGAGGATGTACAAATTCGCGGTGAACGTGGTAAGTGTTTCCACCTTCCTCGTCAGCGGTCGTGGAAGAATCCACTTTGAAAGGAATTACACGCAGTAACGGCACAGAGGTCTGTCCCACCACGTTATACTCCACCACAAACATCAAATTCAGTCCTTGGTTCAGTTCTACCGGGGCACGAAATAACTTGGTAAAAGACTCGTTGTCGTAAATGATTGGTAATTCCTTTTTCTTGATCATGGCCATTCTCATGTCCATGTCTCCGACCAACATGTCAAACAATTCAGGACAAAATAAAATGGACACGATTTTACTCCCGTCAAATTTCATCAAGAAGCGACGAGCTGCTTTGTGGTATTCCATGGTGACACTTTTTTTGACACTTTCCAAAGCCTTCATAAACACGACACTAAACCTGGAGGCTATGGTGCTGACTAAATGTTGACCACTAAAATATTAGCCTGGGGGAATGAACAAGTGATAGGTGGTGTACTTTTGATTTTTTGTGGCAGGGGTTTTCTTGTCATATTTGCCATAGGTATCCAAGTACTGTTGCAATGGTTCGTCAAGAACTTCCACATCAAAAAAATTTTGATTGGGAAGGACATTGAGGACTTGGGTCGGGTGAATGGTTTCTACTAAAGCCACTTCCCAATGGGCTTCGTGATCTAATTGGGTGGCCTGAGGTAATTTGGCCGTGTAACAGCACAACGTGTTGTTGGGAAACACCTCTATGGAACTGTCACTGGGTAAGGTTAAGTAAAATTGGTTCTTATTGTTCATAATTCCAGAGTTCTGTGGCTGTCCGAGGGGTTACTGGACGTCAGAGGAGTGTCTCCGCCCAAAATGGGGTTGTTATTGTTGTTGGAGTGGTGAATGACACTGGCACTGGACACAAGGTTCCCGTTGTTCCCGTTCGAGGTGAATCTCAGGGCGGGATTAGGAAGCAAGTAACCGATGCAACTGCTCAATAAAATGGTCCACAATTGTTTGTCTCTTTGTTGCAAACTCAAATTGGCAATGGCTGCCCCGATGACACAATACACCACGAAGATTTGGTAGAAAAAGACGATTTGCGTTTTAGGCACACGTTCTCCACACCACACCCACAAGGGTTGTTTCTGTAAATCTTGCAGAGAAGAACTGGGTGAAGGAGTGGTCGACATAGCTGCGTCTGTGTGAAAGGGCATGATGTCACTTCTTTTTATAGTCGATGACTTGCGAAGCGTCGATCCAAGAATCAAAACTGGGCGGATATCCTTTCCAACGTACTTTGACTTCTTTGACACGTCGTTTGCCCACTTTACGGGTTCTGCGTTCGAGAATGCTTTCGATGTCGTACACGTCGTCTTCTTTTTTGGTGACGCGTTGTAACTCGGGCAAATAAAACGTTCCTTTGAGCACTTCTCCGTTTATGTCTTCCAATTTATAGACGGCAGGATGACGACCATGCACTCGTCCAGTGACACGAAACAATTCGGTAGTACAGTTAGGTAAGTAACCTTTGTCGAAAGTGCGTTTGGTTTTGCCAATGCGTACCCAATCTCCTACGTCCAACACTCCACTTTTCTTGGGGACAGCCCTCGTCGGGGACGCACCAAACAGGCGCTCAAACACCAGCACTTCGTTTTCGGGAGTCACTTCTTGCGGGGCACATCCAATGCTTCGATTGTAAGATTGGTTGTACGCTTGCACCAGGTGTGGTAAGATGTCGATGTACTTCAGAGTATGGTGATGCGTAAAATATTTCCACATGCGTTCTTTCAAAGTGCGTTGAAAACGTTCCACGCTGCTGGCTTTGGTTTCAGGATTCTCGGTGGAAAAAAAATGAATGTCACGTTTCTTTAATTCTTTTTGGAAAGCTTGGTTCAGAAATTCGGTGCCTTTGTCCGTTTGCCATCGAAGAGGGTGACGACCGCTTTGTTTCAACACCCGTTGCAGGGCTCGCACTAACTCGCTGATCGATTTGAAAGTCAAGGGCACGACCCAGGCAAATTTGGAAAAGACGTCGATGACACAAAACAAATATTTATACCCGCGATTGTAGCTGGCCAAATGAGAGACATCGGCTAAATCGGCTTGCCATTGATGATCGATGCCTTCCACTTGGGTGCGACTTCTGGAAAACTTGCGTCGAATGGGTTTGTGTAAAGTGTTGGTAGCTTGTTCTTGTAACCATCGTTGCACTTGAGGTAAACGGAGACTTTTCAGTCGAGTTCTGGCAGCACGATACAATTTTTGAACTCCTGCGTAACCTGCAGGATGGGAGGGATCGTAATAAATGCTAGCTAACACCTTTTCCATTTTGTTTGTTAATAAGAAACCCACTCTTGGAGGATGCTACTCTTTTTCTCTTGGGGTATTTTCTTGGACTGCAATGCTTTGCGTGTGCGACCAGCAATAGGTGTCGAGGAAGAGGATGTCTGAACAGGGGATATCTTTTCTTGTTTCACTTCTGTCTTCACCTTTATTTTCTCTTCTGATGAAGAAGGGGTGGTCATCATCTTTTTAATCCATCCAATTCTGGAGGTAGATGGTGTTGTTAACTTGCGTACTTTTCCTGGTGGAGTTTCAAACCCTTCTTCTTCTTCTCCTTTTTCTGTCTTCGTCACTGGTAGTGGTGGTGGTAGTGGTGATGGTGCTGGACGTTTCATCAAGGTCTTAAAATCTTTCAGAGTGGGAAGAGCTGTTTCGTCTGAGGCTTTCTGGTGAAAGAGTTGCAGTCGTTGCAAGAGTTGACCGTACTTTTGCGATTTTTCTGTTTCGGACAAATCTTGGCGATCCATCAAGGACTGCAATTCGTGTTGTAACTGGGACATTTCGCTCAAATGGGGATTGGGAGGTAAATGCGGGGTGTGTTGTTCTTGCCAACGATGGTATTCCATCCATCGTTTGTAAGCACTAAAGCTAGTTTTCGTCCTTCCATGGGGTTGTCAAGGGTCGATTCTGAGATCTTGGGACTTCCGAGGGCCTTTTTATCTTGCTCCCACCAGTCCTCCCAACATGGTTCCCAAGACTCCTTTCAACAATGGACCTAACAAGAGGGGTAAAATGCCTCCACGTTGGACCAACATCTTCTTCTTTTGACGAAGGGGGATTTTCTTTTGAACCATTTGACGAAGAACGTGACGATGTTTGCCTAAGCATTATTTCTGGTGTTTGGACAAAGGGATCGTGCCTTTCAAGACGTTCAAACAACATTCGCACACGGTATCGATGATCTCTTTGGAAGCTGATTGAATGAGTTTTTTTCGTAGGGGTGGAGAAGCTTTGGACAGGACAGATAACATGTCCCCATGTTTGACTAAACGAGGAGGCAGTCCTTTCCTTTTCTTTCCCTGGGGTTGTTTAGAAGAGAGATGTTTTCTGGAGGGTGACATCTTTGAGTCTTCAGCACCAAAAATCACTGATACCCTACTTGGTCACACACCTTTTTTTTTATACTGGAACGCGTCGCCACTGATTGTCTTTACGTCGTATCAACTTCAGGACAGGCATGACACGTCGTGCAGGGGTACGTAACGGACTAAATCGAGTCAGTTCTTGCTTGGACAAATCCAGTAAACTTTGTAACATGCCCGATCTTTCTTGGACTTTGATTTTGGGAGAAGGTACTTTGTGAGCAGCGGCCACTGCCACTAAATTGGAGGGTCCTGCCACTGGGGAAGTTCTTGGGGTCATCAACGGAGACGTTCTTGGTGTGATCAACGTCTCCAAGTACTCTTCAGTTCTTGGTGTCATCAACGGAGAAGTGGATGAACTTGAGGCTGCCGGAGACGCAGTCACCGCCGTGGCAGGTCGTGGTTTGCGAGTGTAAGGTTGCGTCCTGGCCGAACTGCCTCTCTTGCGACTAGTTTTCTTCTGTGGACTTTTCTTTTTCTGGGGACTTTTTCTCTGTTTCTTTTTCTGGGGGCTTCTTTTCTTTTTCCGGGGTGGTGTCTGGTAAGAGGAGGGTCCCGCCACTGGAGACATTCTCCTTGGGGACCTGGTCTTTTTCTTCTTCTTGGAGCTTCGTTTGACTTTTTTCTTGGGGAGAACTTTGGAGGCATTAGGATCCCATCTTAAGAGAGAGCGAATGATGACCCCTCCTAGAGTACCGCTCCCTCCAGGTTTCAAAATGATTTGTTTTTTTGGTTTGAGTGTCGATGCGAGAATCGGCAAGTTGGGTCAAAGCGACTTTGTTTCGATCAAAAAAGCGTTTGGTTTGATGAGGAATCTGAATGATCCCTTGTAGTAATTGACTTGCTGTCACCGTGAACCATCGTAAGACTTCTTTGAGACTAGCTTCTAAGACACGAGCTCGTGTTTGTGGATTTTTCTCTCGACTGATGCCATACAAGGAACGAATCAATTTGACGGGAAGATGCGACTGAAGGGACGTCATGTTCAAACTGTGTGAGACAGACGAAAAGTGTCTGAGGTTTTTATAGACTTTTTTGTGGAGTGAAGTTAAGTCGAGGACGGAGACGTGTACAGGACAGGCCCTCCGTCTTGGCCCAATTGGTGAAACAAGTGGGTACGAAATCGCAAATCATCGGGGGTCGTAGGTTTCAAATCGACAAGTAAATAGGCGTGTGGAGTTTGAGTGGCATCGTAGTACGCCTGAGTCAGCCAAGGCGTTCCTAACTGTTTGGCTAAGACTTGCACTTGCGATTTATCTCGAGGGCTTTTAAACAAGACCACGTAATGCGCATTGAGACTGATGGTGCGATGGGCTTTACTTTGTTGAAACAAATTTTGGGTGATGTAAACGACACTGGCATAACGGTGATGCCCTTTGCGCGTGAACCACAGTTTAATTTCTTCTTCGTCTTCTCCTAACATGTCGTCAGAAATGACCAAATGGGTTTGACGGGAGTCAGAGACGATGCCGTCGTCTTCTTTAGGAATGCCTTCCACAAACACGATGGAATCGCCTTGACTTTCTCGCAAGAGGCTGTACGCCGATTGCCACTCTTTGTAACACCACACGATGCGTTGAGGTGGACGATCCATCAAATGATGTTTATGTTCGATCAAACGTTTGACGAATTCGGTTTTGCCTGAACCGCTAGGTCCAGCAATGAGCATGTTAAAGGGATGGCGAAGATACAAAGCCTCCCAACTGGCACGATCTAAGTGTTCGTCAATGACTTTGACAGTGGAGGAAGAGGGAGCAGAGACAGCAGAGGTAGCCATAGCGTCAGGAATGTCACTTGTGACACGAAAACAAAAAAGACAAGAGTTTATATACTTTTTTCAGGACACGTTTATTGAATGTTTTAAACATGAATACGAAAGACAAAAATACATAAAAGCCAAAGGCTTAAGTACAACGATAAAAGGCACATCAAAACCATCAACGTGCAATAGAAACAAGTGTCTGTACAACATGTTTTTGGTAATGTTCTGACCAGTTCTATAGGGGGTAAGGTCACACAAGTGTCCTCCCGAAAAGGTCTTTGAGACATGTCCACGACAGTCCTGTCCTGGGTGACGGGTTCTTCTTCTGGCAATGTCACTAACACAGGTTGGAAAGTAACTTTTCTCCTTGAACAACTCTCGTGCATACTGAGCCACTTCTTGGGTCCATGCCTCAAATCCCCTTTTTTCCAGTCACGGACATCTGTCCAGTGGGGGTGTAAGTCACAAGCTACACACACATCGTCATACACGTCTTCGATAGATAAACGTTGACGAATCTTTTTTTTCCCGTTGAGGTCGAGTAGTATCCAGATGAAAACGCAAACGCAAGGCTTTGAGCAAAAGGAGTCTTTCGTGACCATTTAAGGCCATTGGGGGTGGTAAGTACTGATCGTAAAGAGTCCACAAGGAATCGGCTGGTAAACGAAATCCCAGAAAACAAGTCACTAAGACACACACCACTTGTCGTCCCAAATTGAATGGATACAGTTCTTGTAATAATTGATGGTAATGATTCACGGTTTGAATATGGTCATTGAGTTCCTCCACGGAATCTGTTCAATTACATGTGATAAAAGTCGTGGCATGGCAGCCTGTTTTTATACTCTCTTTGTTTCGGAAACAATACACGTACTTTCTACCCAGAGATCTTCGTTCTCCAGTGGGGAATCTAAATGTTGCATACTGTAACCTAAACGTCAGAGTTTGTTTAGAAGTTTCCTCTTCCGCTAAGTAGATTCCACGTAAAATATGTTGGTCATCCTTTAACTTGTCTTCCTCAATGCGTTGCACTAGGTGAATCTCGAAGTAACCAAAATGACGAACACGTGGATCATCGGGGGCCTGGAAGTAGTGAACAAGGTCTGACCAATGAAACAATTTCTGACGAATCAGTTCTCTTATACCATCAGGTACCAGTGGTTAAAGATCTGGTGACGTAACGGATGCAACTGTTCTTTACGTTTGACTTGTATTTTGACCAGCTCTAGGTAAATGCATTCTCTCAACTCCACAGGCAAAGCACGAATGTTCTCTTGTAAAGCATCCATGAATAGGTCAGTCCGTACAATTCACAATCTTCTCCTAGAGCAAAAGTAATCCACAAAGTGAGTAATTTCTGACCACTGCCATTCAGGGTAACGTCCAAGAATGTCACTGAACTCTTTTGATGTAAACGGTCTAGAGTAATATAATAGGACGAATGCACACTTGACCCAAAGAAATCTAACACACTGGTTGACTTTTTTCACTTTCCTCTTATGAATTTCTCGACACAAAAGTTCTACAGTTACCCTTTGAGATTTCACTCTGGCAAGTCCCTGCCAAACTTCCTTGTAAATCTTCTCTTGCAGTTCTTTGGGTAATAATTCAATATCATTTTTAAAATGAAGTTTAAATACTGGTCTCGGTGATGTCCAACATTTGACTCCTAACCAATCTGGTTTCTTCTTCGTCAACGACATGGTAAGTTACTTCAATGTCTCGGTCCCACTAAGGGTAAGTAATGACAATTCGGTGACCATCGAGCATGTTCTAGGTAGGTCGAATCTTGCGGTTCCCAGTGGTGAAGTGACGCACCGCAACTGAAGCACTTGACTTTATCCCCTTCGCCCAAGTAGAACAATCCGGCTCTGGCTAATTCTTCGGGGGTTGGTCCTCCCAGATACTTAGGCCATTTTCCTTTGAACGATTGAAGACGATTTTCAAAGTCGCAGTATTCCGACAAACGCACAGGAAACGAATATTCGTCTTTCACAGGTTCGTTTCGATGAGGGTTGGGTGACATGGACAGGAGTTTGCTCAGGGCTGGATGACCTCCGTAGGGGGGTAGACGTGAAGGTGAACATCCACCTTTAAAATGAAACCCAGTAAAGTGTCCAAGAGAACGAGCGGCATCGCTTTCGCATCCCTCAGGTTTGGTACGCACAGCATCACTTTCCATGATAGGGGTAGTGACACTAAAGTTCCCATGATGCTTTACGGCATCGCTAAGGTCACAACGTACAGCATCGTTCCCATCGCAAGGCTCACAATCGCATTCCACTTCAGAAGCCCCAAACTTGAATTGTGCCTTTCTGAACTTGTTTTGCGTTTCTCTGAAAGTATTCATCTTGTTCGCTTGGTCTTGGTAGTCACAATGAACTATCGATCTTGCCTAGGGTTCCTTTTTATATACAGACCAATACCGACGTGTCCATACGGTAAGGTGAAATGATTGGGAAGTCGCACTCGCTTCTGGTACACGATTTGATAGACT
The DNA here is from genome assembly GCA_028554795.2 of Sinohyriopsis cumingii. Taxonomy (NCBI): domain Eukaryota; kingdom Metazoa; phylum Mollusca; class Bivalvia; order Unionida; family Unionidae; genus Sinohyriopsis; species Sinohyriopsis cumingii. Next base: position 40,803,367 of record CM068827.1, read on the forward strand.
TTTTCCAAGGGTCGACTGACGATGTGGTGAGTGGGTAAACGTACAATCTTGTTGGGTTGATAGGTGGTCACTTTAAAGTGTTCATCTTCTCTAGACTGCAAGGCTTCTTTCAATACCCCAAAGTTCACCACTCGACTGGTACGATAATTCAGAGTCAATCCTTTCACTTTGCACTGCGTGTGCACTTCTCCTTGTTTGTCCCGGTATTCGTAACCGTAATTTTTAGGACCACCACTAGCGAAACTTAGAATCTTGTCGTCGGGGTGCTCGTCTGTCCAGGCTCCTAAACGGTCTCCTTCGATGTCAGGGTGATGTTGACTTGGGTGATGGATGTAAATGGAACTGTCCTTGTCAAAGTACAGGACACGTTCCCCTAACAGTTCCAAAGCTTCGTACAATTTTAAGCGAGCATGAGCTGTCACGTAAGCCGCAATGATGACATTTCCAAAGGGGTCGTCTTGTACAAAGTCCAGATCTTCTTCGTAATTGACCGAAATCAAATTCTCGAGAACGACGTCCACGTGTTTCATGAATTTGGTTTTGTCGTGAATCATTTGGAAGTAGCGGGAAGGTTCTGTCAAATACTCCTTCTTGGGTAAACATGGTCGTTCTGCCATTTTATCCCACAAGCAATTTAACATCACTTTGGCAAACGATCGCCTGCCTTCGTTTTTCTCGATGTGGTCTAAAGTGATGCCTTCTTGTTCCCGGTATTTCTCTTTGAATTTTATTTGGTCTTCGGGAGTGTGACACCAGGAAGGATAGCCGCTGGCTTCTTGCTTCAGTTTCAAAAAGGCATCCACGTAGTCTGCGAAAATGCCTTTCTGAGTGGGGTCACCCTTGTGGTATTGTTCTGTCTTGGGAAAGTGGCAAATTTCGTACACGTCTAACAGTTGGTATCCCATGTCCAGAGCTTTGAACAATTCTACGCTGACCCACGTCCCCGTCAAGGCCCGTTCTTCCTGGGTGTGATGACAAGGTTGATCTTGGTTGCACGTTTCGGGACAAGTACGGCACAAAGGAAACATCAGTTTGCCTTGGCAATGGTGAGGTAGCTCGGGATGGTACAGGTCCGTGGGAGGCAAGACCTTGCACTTGATCAGACCTTCGTATTGTCGAATGTTTTTCAGGTCGATGTGTTCCGTGAACAATTGCGGGTGCCCTACAGGAAAGCGACAATATTTGCACACGTAGGGATACAGCGAACACACGTCCAAGTATTTGATTTCTTCTCCTTTCTCTTCGTCGGCTTGGTACAGCAAACAGGTGGCATTGGTCTATCCTCCGTACAAACTATCCCTCGGGTTCAGGGAGTCCATGAACTGGTACCTTTCCACGAGGCGTTTAAACTCGGGATCGGTTTTCAAACGGTGATCGTATTCGTATTCCCACATTTCCACCACTTGGTATCCTTCCTGCTCTATCTTTAGGCGTCGCTGACAAGTGGCCTGGTACAAGTCTTCCATGGTTCGTTGTAAAAACTGATTTTTAGTGCCACGGTCAGGGTAACAGACGGGACATCCGTGAAATAAGCAACCGTTAAACTCGTACACGATCTTGGGGTTTTCTAAGTCCCAGCCATCGACCGAATGCGTTCCGATGGTCTTTTCGCCTCCTCCGTTGCGAGCATGCTGAATCCACTTGTCTTCCTTGTCGCACAAGTAATGTAACCAGCGTAGGGCTTTGACCGAGTATTGACGTTTGACATAGTTGGTCGTTTGAGGACTGATGACAGCTACGGTGTTTTCAGGCATGAATCGTTGGCGGTACACTGAGGAACACGCTTTGGCAATGGTGCAAGCTTCTTTCAAAGGATCGACCCCTCCGTGTTCCATGAACAAGTCTCGAAATTTTCCACAGCATCGCCGTAAAATGTCCACGTCGGAACGACAATACTTTAGCATTTCTTCCTGAAAGTCGAAAGGGTCTGAGGCGTGAGCCTGGTATCAAGCTTATAAAGCTTCTCGTTATTCGGTACGCATGTTGTCGGGGTCGTAATAGTGAGCCTCGGGCAAATGGGGTAGAACGGCGTGTTGGTTGGCTTCCGTATTGAAAAAATGTGGAAAGTACCCTTTAGCCATTTCTGTCATTCCAAACGTTTTACGCATTCGACTCAAAGGCATGGTCAAATAGCTCATCGAATGTTTAAACTGTACTTGTCCCACTTGCGTGAAAATGATTTTGGCTCGGTTCAAAGTAACTTTAGGACGTTCGGTGCCATGCTCCGTATAGTATCTGAGAAGAAACTGTCCATCGTATCCGGAGAAATTGTGAGCCATCACCGTGGCATGACGATGACAATCTCCGTAACGTTCGATGTCCTCTTGGCTCCACGTCTTGTCGATGGGGTCTAAGACCCATCGGGCGAAATCGGCTAGCGTATTCGGTCCCCGAAAGATTTTTTCACGCCCTCCAGGAATCTTACTGCAGTAAGGGCAATGACTCACGATAGGTTCTTGAATGCACTTTTCGCACGCTCGATGAGCCACGCAGAAATTAGGAATGTGAATGCCGGTCTCTTGCATGCATTCGAAATCGAAAAAGATGAAATTGTCTTTCTTCTTGTGTTCATCCTCTTTCTCTGGTTGGGGTTGGTATTTTTGCACGTAGCATTGGTATTCCAAGTCCACGATGTGATGACAAATGTGACATTTTTTCTTTCCTGAACATACGTGGCCCTTGGCACTATTGGTACGTATGCCTTGTCCACACGTAGGGCACAATCTCAGCAGTTGACAAGCGCATTTCTTCTGTGAACCTTGCGCCTTCAGATGTTGTTGGTAACAGGCAGGGCTGACAAACGTGCGCAGACAAGTGAAACAATGCACTGGTTCTTGTCCTTCGCTCTGACAGGGTGGAGAGGCCAAACATCCTGAGCATTTCGAGCCACAATGCTTGTGTTGCTCTCGATTGTTATAGCCATAGTCACATTTCTCACAGTAATAACTGTATCCTAGGAATCCAGTGATAGTGGTAATGGTATCGAAATGGTCATCGTGATGATAGACGCGAATGTATTTTCCGTCCTTAAAGTCTTTCCCTCGAAACAATAGAGGCCCACGCATTTCTTGAGGATGCACTTTCAAGGTGTATCGTGGAGCTAGGGCATCTTGCAATTTTTGCATTTCAGGAATGCCACAGGGTTTGTCTTTGCGCAAGCCAGCTTGTTGCAACAGGAGTTCTGCTTCGTTTCGTTGTTTGGCTCGGTCCGATTGTCGAATAGTTTTACAGGCTCTTTTCCATTCTACCGTGTCGTTCTTGTTGACATAGGTTCATCCCACCACGATGGCCCTGGCTAAACACATCTGGTCTTCAGGGTTGTTAATTCGGACGAGACTTGTTTTGGTGCTGCGAAGCTCGTCCACCAATAACATCTTTTTGCGTCCAGTCCCTTGAGGAGGAGAGACGTGGGTCATGTCTAGTGTGGCTTTACCATCGGTGATGTCAAACTGGTCATTGGATTGTTGTACGTGTTGAATTGTGTCCATGACTTTGGAAGCAGTCAATTCTGTAGGGGTGCTAAGCTTGATCCAAACAGGGGATTTCAAACCGTCGTGTTGTATGGAAAGTCTCAAGCGATCGTCTTCTTTGGATTGACATTGTCGCTTGAGTGTGGTAAGTAAAGAATCCCACATCTCAGTGATGAACCCTTCTGCTTTCTCTAACGGTACGTCGGACTTGAAATTTTTAAACTTCACCCTGTACGTGTAAGCCGTGGTTCTAAATTTTCTAGAGGAGCGCTTTTCTGTCTCTCGAATGTCATAGTACTTTTCAGGGTTGACTAAGGGTGGTGAACTTTGTTTAGAGGAAGACTCTCTGGGCTTGAATTCTGGTTCACTCATGTCCTCTTCAAAATCACTGGCATGAATTTGTGCTAAGACTTCAGCCCTGGTACGAGGCGATAGATCACGTTTCTGCCTCTTACTTTCTTCTTCTTTCTTCTCAAATGAATTGGATCGTTTCATCTTGATAGCAAGACGTCAAATGACTAAAGTTTAAACATCATAGACTAATTTATAGTCATGGCAGACCAGCGTATATAAAAGGGTGTGTGTCTTGTCCTTTCACTATTCATTTCACTCTCAAACCGAGCACAACGATGGAAAAGACTACACAAATCGAACATTTCATCAGAGCTTTGCAAGGGGTCGTTAGAAAATTCTCTTCAGACCAGCCGACGGACTACTTTCCTTCCATGCGAGATAAAAGTCAAGATACTTGCTATATCTGTCAGAAGAAAGGGCATTGGTCTTCAGAGTGTCCAGACCATCGAAAAAGATAAAACAGGGGCTAGAAAAGACAGAAGTCAAGATACCTGTTATTATTGTCAAGAAAAAGGACATTGGTCTCCAGATTGCCCAAAAAAGAAACAAGAGGAGTCAGAAGAAAAGAGGGATTCTTCAGAAGAAGAGAAGGATTCTTCAGAGGAAGAAAGCAGCCAGGTAAAGAAAAAGAAACAGGAGAAGTAAAGAAGAAGGGAAGAAAGTGAGGAGGAAGAGGAGGAAAAGAATGTGACGGTGAAGAAATTTAAAAAACAGAGACTAAACAATGAGACAGAAGAAGTGTAAGAACTTTTTAAAGTGTACTGTTGAGAATTGTGAATTGTGAATTGGATTGTAAATATTTATAAAAGAATAAATTAGGTATGAAAAAGGTAAGTGTCTTTGAGTTTTGATTTTAAAATAAGAACGTACACTCACACACTCATACACATACTATAGGGTAAAATGGGTTGATTTTGTTTTTTTGTTTTTTTTTAGTTTGAATGGACGTTGGCAATTGAAAGTCTATCTCTTTTCGAGAGACGTGGGTGGCCCTGAAAAGGGCCTTTTTTGGTGTAGGGGTGACTTTAAGCAATCAACTTTAACTGTCTTAAGCCTTTGCCACGGCCAAGGCCTACTTCTGGACTGCGTACTGTTGATGATGATGATGATTTGGTTGAAATCACTAAGGGTGGCACGGTAGACTTTAGTCACAGGGTTGAAGTGTTTAGCTCGGGAAGGTCGTATTCTCTTCGGTCGTAATAAAGAAGTCTGATACATTTGTTTCAGACTTCTTAACTCCGCTAAAATGTCTAATAATACCGTGACCGTTTGATTTTCACACCCTTGTTTCTTTGCTGCTGCTGCTTCTTCTTCTTCTTGTTTTTTTCTTACCTCTTCTTCTTGCTGTTGTTGCTGTAGGAGAAAAGCTTGTTCCGCTTCCTTTTGCTGTTGTATAAATTTCTCCAATTCTTCTTTCTGTCTCTGTCTAAAATTCTCCACGTGTGGTAATGAAGGAGACTAAGGTTCCGGAACAAATTCTTGCGAGGTAAGAAAATCCACAAAATCCCAATTTACCTCTTCTGAAAGTAAGTCCGGGTTCCCTTGGGTGGTCTCCACTGGTGGTGCACCCCAATTGATCGTTTTGTGAGTTTCCGTCATGTTGAATAACTGTCGCATAGATTGACTGCACACAGGCGCTAGCGAATCTATATAGACCACAGATTGCTCTCTTCCGATTGGACGATGGCTGACTGAATTTTGTAACGCGTGTTTGGATTGGTTAATGAACTCTATCCGTTTCAATCCTTCCTCTACCTAAAAATAAGCGCAGTTTACTGCATTGATTCACCTTTTCTCGGCGCCTCAAGATGTTGACCACAGTCAAATCATCAACCCTTGTTTCTTCGATGATGTTCAGGACGGACATACTAATGTATGTCCGATCCAAGTGGACAATTGTCCACAAGTCAGACACCAGTCTGTGGATACGAAGAGTGTATGTGGAAAGACAAGGATGCCTCAAGAGGACTCTGATTTATGGCCCTGCAGTAGGACGCAGCTTGAGGACAAGAAGATGCCGCAGATGCCCTTTATGTTAAGGGCATATTAACATAAATCCAAAGGCCCTTTTCAGGGCCACCCACATTTCTCGAAAAGAGATAGACTTTCAATTGCCTACCCCCCCCCCCTTTTTTTTTTTGTTTAAAAAAAAATAGAGACCCCTCCCTGTTTCAATTTTCGTATGTTCCCTTTTCATAGACCCATCAGGTCGGGACCGTATTAGAATAGGGTCCCGACCCTGTTCCATTTTCCCTTGTCGCTCAACAGACCCAAGATTTTTTTTTTCCATGTTCAATTCCCCTTGAGGCTAGAGTGCCCCAAGACTTTTTCCCCATGTTCAATTCCCTTGAGGCTAGAGTGCCCCAAGACTTTTTCCCCATGTTCAATTCCCCTTGAGGCTAGAGTTGCCCATGATTTTTTCCCATGTTAAATTTCCATTGAGGCTAGAGTTGCCCGGGGGGGGGGGGGTCTGTATTGCTAATTCCCATTGAGGCTAGGGTGCCCCCATTTACTACTATTGGGGCATAATGCCGCAGACATGTAGCATGATGTCCCACCCAGTCATATTATCCTTGCACCATGCCAACCAGTCCTAACACTAACCTCTTAATGTTGAGTGCCAAGCGAGGCAGCTGTTAGTACCATTTTTGTAAGTCTTTGGTATGACTCAGCCAGGGATCTAACCCACGACCTCCCGCATCTGAGGCGGACGCTCTAACCACTAGGCCACCGGAGCGGTCACCAGCCAACATAATAAATTCTATTGCCATGCTCTGACTTAATTACTCACCTTACAATCAGCATGTTTTTATTTTGCAATTTCATGGCGTTTGCTTCTGTAATCTTGTCGTTGTATATATTTTTATGTGATATCTAATAGTGTAAAACGCTTAAAGCGTCTTAAAAATAGGCTCTATACTAAGTCCACATTATTATTATTATTATTATTATTATTATTATTATTATTATTATTATTATTATTGTTGTTGTTGTTGTTGTAGCTAACCCATGCCGCATACACGGCGTTACAGATGTTTCACATCATTACAACTCACCTCTGAAGGAAAACAACATAAATTACTTCAATAAACCAGTTAAATTAACATTAATTTCTTTCAGCTTTCGGGAACCAACATCTAGCAAATGTGAGATAAGGAGATCAGTATTTCCCTGAAATTACTGCACTAATACTGTAGAGTTTTAAACCGTATGTATCCTATTGGACCATAAACGAAACACGCGCTCAGAGTACTGACTAGCAAGGAGTTCACCTGCGTGTACTCTTAAAATGCTCTGCATCCAGTGAATACACGAATTTGACATTGTATGATGCATTTATATAATTTAAATGATCTGGAACTGTAATCAAGGAAAATCTAAGTAATTTTTTTTACAAGCTCTATAAAATGAACAAAAGAACACAACGTATGTATATAGAGGATCTCAGATGCGTAATGATTTAATATTTACTTTATGCAACTCGTCGAACAATTTCAAATATGAATTTAATATTAAGTCATTATCCATCGAGAATCTTTTGCGCAGTTCTAAAACCAGTAACATTTCTAAGTACTTTTTTAACAATTATAATTCAAAAAACAAATGTCCTTCCGAAAAAATAGAATATTTGACTCAGACAATATATTTGTTCAATACAGAATGTTTATATAAGTTCTGTATGATGTCACATAGGTTGACTCGGGTTCGTTAAGGGTTAGACGATCAATGTTTAACAAATAACAGCGGAAGTGAGTCAGTTTCACTACTAAGCATTCCAGGTGTTGGATATTCACGTGAAGGGATGATTCCAGATGCAGATTCCAGCTTTACAGTAATGTATTTATTCGATTTGGAACAGTAGACTAAAGTAAAAGGTTCGATTCGAAAAATGTTGATAGTAATAGTTTATGTTTTGCGATTTTAAATTTTTGGCGTAACTTTAACAATTTCACTGATATATCAATCATGTCTGCAGTGTAGCAGTTTATTCTGATGTCTAGCACTGGGGCATCATGCTGCAGACACGTAGCGTTCTGTCCCACTCGATCACATTATTCTGACACCAGGCCGACCAGTCCTAACACTAACCTCTTGATGCTGAGTACCAAGTGATTTCGTAAAACTCGGCCGGGATTCGAACCCACGACCTCCCGCATCCGAGGCGGACTTCTAATCACTTAGGCCATGGAAGCTTCAGGTAGTAATAAAGAAAACAAAAAGTTCCAGAAGCTGAGTAAGGAAAATTTTCCTACGATCGCAGCCAATCAATAAAGAGAATACTGTGCATGAATTTCATTGACTTATTTGGACCAATCAGAATCGCAAAATGTAATATTTTAATATGTCATATCAAAAATATGAAACTGCACGCACAATATGTAAAGTGTACCGACTACGTGATAAGTAACCACTACTACATAAGACGGTATGGATATCCTTAAATTTGATACAGTTGCTTATATCAAGACATCAACATTTAAGTTATGAATGGTGACCTACTTTATTTTAAAGATTAGACACAGGAAACCATTTTGGAAGAATATGTAATGACTGACATCCACTATTCCATCCAGTAACTAGCAGCTTTGGAGGAAACTGGTGAGATCATGCAGACATACATATTGAATGAACTTGTAATGGCTGACATGTCACAATTCCACCACATCTTAATTTGTCATGTTAAAATTCATTTTGAAATGAACTTTTAACTTCGAACAGACATCCATACTTCCTAAAGGATATTCTCACTATTGTTTCTGTCTAAATGTGTTATTTAGACTTAAGTCATAAAGATTGGTTTTATTTTTTTACAAACAAATAATTTTTTATTCTTTTTCCCCTCAAGTTGGCACAGAAGGTTGAGAGTCAAATCTTGTGGTGCACCGCCATTCTACCTTCTGATCTGGAATATATATGATGAGGCATCATACATTACTCTTCAGATGAGACTGGTCTTGGAAAGAAATCGAAGCAAATACCAGAGAAGAAAATATGTCAGAAAACAGAAAAAGATATGTCAGCACTGGGATCAATATCAAAATGGCATCTAGACAATAGACCAGCTTTTACGACACCTATATGCTCATGTCTGTGATTGATTTTGATTTTCAGAGAGAGAGAGAGAGAGAGAGAGAGAGAGAGAGAGAGAGAGAGAGAGAGAGAGACGGTGACATTATCTAGTTTAATGCTTATGATCCCAAAAGTTTCCTTTTTTCAAAAGAACAACTGGCAACTGGAACAGATTTCAACACGAAAATGTAGGATGTTGTGTTTCTTTTAATAACTGTGTTGCAGAATAATTTTGTGGGATATTAATTGTGTACATGGATTTCGACGGATAGGGTCGTATTACAAGTGCGACATAATTCATGTAACAATTTGAATAATCTAAGAGTATTATTGAAAATTCTGCATATTTACTAAGAAAAATAAATTGTAAAGTAAAATATTATTATGTTGTAATGTCACTAGTATTATCCAGAAATTCATATATGCTATGCACTGTACTTATCTGTTTTATTACGCTATTCATTACACAATGATTGTATATTAATTTATTGGATATTAATTTGAAAATATTCCATTCAATGTTACTCACCACAAAGTGAAGTGTCCCTCAATGTCGTTTATCTTTGTGTTTCCTAGTGTATATTGCGTCCATTTTAGTGCAAATCTGAAAACCCCGTATTTCTGTTATATTTTGTGTTATACTGTATAAACACTTTTTATTTATGATTTGAATTTGCTTCTTTTTCATAAGCCGGATCTAATTCGCAAGAAATATTTCCTATTTTATCTAATTTTCCCTATCGATCGATCGATCCATGCATCAATCTAATTAGACTTCTTTATTTTTCATCCTTTATTGACGGACTTGATTTGCAAATTGCACGTCTTAGACTACGGTTCTGAGTTATTCCAAATTAAATTATTTAATGGGCTCTCAATATCACAAGAAGTTACAACGGCAATAATGCTGTTACATTATTTAAGGTATCTTTTCTACAATGATCGAACAAAAGCAATATAAAACCAACCATGTCTATTCACGCCTTACTGAAAGTAAGTACCTACTGATATGCGGAGCTTTCAACATATACTACTAAAACAATAAATATCATATTACCTCAACGTGTTGGTCCTTGTTTTAATTTGCATGTATTTAGAGTTGGGTGCGTTTTAACTATATTTTTGCCTTGGGTACGTTTCGGCTGGGGTACGTTTTGAACTGCAATAGCAATCGAATGCTTTCGGTCTTTTCGCTTAAGTCAAGATCTGACGGAAATGACCGAACAATATTTCGATCGAATCCGTAGAATTGACATCAGAGTTGCGAATGCATGAATTAAGTTGTGCAGACTGATTTCCTTTATCTACAATAGTTTCATATCAACATAAAAGTCTCACTCGGATCAGACTAAGTTTAATTTCTAGATCGCCACATGATTTAAGATGGCAGAACAACTTAGATTTGATGGAAGAGTCGCTCTTGTCACAGGAGCCGGTGCCGGTAAGACAATTAACAATTGCAACAAATAATTGCATGGCTTGATTTGGTCACCTCAGAAATCATAAAAACACTGGATTACTTGTCGACCTGCCATGGTTCTTGTCTTCATAGTAAATTGTAACGCTTGCAGTGTACACGGTGGGTGTGACAGCAATGGATCATTTTCATGTTTGTCGTTTCTTTTCTTGCCGATTACTAAATTGATCATGATTATTATGTTGCAGTCACTTACCGTAATCAGTTACCCAAAGTTAGTCTCGCGAGGATGCTTCCAGTATAAATCTAAAGTGTATGTTTATGCGGACAATAGCCTTTGGCCCTAGTCATACATGTAAGACCTCGACGCTGATATTTATGTTTTGGGCGTCTGGCACTACAACATAAATAACATGTGATACGTCTTACATTGTAGGACTACCTTAAGCCCCAATGGTGTATACCATACTGTGGAGTCATATTCCATTTTTTTGTTGTTGTTGTCAGAAGCTGCTTTTTGCAAACAAAATATTTACAGTGATTGACATTTGAATTTGACTGGGTTTTTACTACCAAGGTGCGAGACAAAGAGCTAAATATACATATGAAAATTGCTTGGGTACATTAATGTGTACATGTTTATTTATTGTCTTGCAGCTTTTTCTGCAGTGTTTGATTCAGAGACTAAACATGTGCAATTTGGTATTCAAGTGAACATATACAGGGGTCATGCTTCCTTGCAAAGTGGGCGACTGAGTCGCCTAAAAAAGCAAACTTTGCCTTTTTCTGTTAGGACGGTGAAAATGCCTTCGCTGTGTCATTTCTTTTTAGTAATAATACTATGAGTTACAATAGTTTTGAAATGCTCCCACTCTGTAGCCAGAAGTTCTGACTGTAGTGTTATAGCCCAAGGCAAAATGTATGCCATGTTGGCACTAGTCTGATCTGGCTAATGTGGGTATGTGAGAAAGCTTGCCAGTAGCTTCTTGTGGGTTGGTGGTTTTTTCCGGGGTTCTTCCTCCACCATTAATACTGGCTGCCATGCATAGCTTATCGTGTGCTGAAAAATGGCGTTAAATCCTACAACAACTACAATAGCATTAATATAAGTACCAAGACAAACAATAAACCAATAAATTTGCAACCCTGTCAAACAATTGTTGCAACAAATCTAGAAAGTCATTTGTTGTAGTAAGAAAATACCTTTTTCTAAATATAGTTACGTGTTGTTGGTTATGTTGATTCAGTTGGAAAGAAGGGTCTCATTTGGTCATATATAAACATGAATACTTTAGTATGTTGTGTAGGAATAGTTCAAGTAATGTTTTATCAACAACAACAAAATTAAGATGAACGGAACAGTATGAAGTTACTTGGGCCTTTGCTATATGTAAAAGGTTAAAAGGGGTTGTTTCGAAGTAATTTAGAAATCTTTTTGACTGCCATTTTATGCAGAACTTTCAGAAAGAAAGAAAAAACCACATTAAGTGGTAGATTATTAACCATTTTATGGACTTAATAAGACTATAATCACATTACTCCTATTAGTTAAAAGTCATATGGCCTGTATCTCCATCCAAACATACAATTTCAAGTATGAATACAGTGGTCATGAATATAATGATTTTTATACACATAAAAAATATGTTTATAATAAACATACAGATTTTTCAACTTGAAAATAAAGTATTGCTTGGATATTGAGAAATAAAGGACAAATAAGAGAAATACAATGTACTTGTTTTGCTTTTACTTCTCCCTGTTCAGCTCCCACTCCTCCCTACTCAGTTCAAAAGGAGCTGTCATTTCTCTCTAAAATTCAAATCTAGCTTGACCCCTGCATATATACATATATATGCTAAATTGTCTTAAAATTTCATGAGGTCCATATTTTTGGATAGCTATAATAAAACAAAGCATAAGAATATCATTTTCTTGACCAGGGAAGTCAATGGCAGTTCATGGCAAAAGAATTTTATGCACCCTAACCCCAAATTTATACCTGTATTTTTCATATCTGAATGTCTTTTTTTTACACCATGTGATGCTCACAGTGAATACACAATCCTTTTTCCTAAGTGATAATTCTGAAAAACAGTGTGTACTAAACGGACTGTTGCAGTTGAAAGTAGTTGTCATCCAAGCCATTTTTGAGATATTCTATTTTACTGCTCTGGATGGTGGGTGGCTAGCTCTTCTTCTTGCCAACTATTGGTATTTCACTATCAGCATACTGCAGAGTAGCTGTTGGAGGTGTAAATACCTGACATCAATTTCAAGAACAACCCAAGCTACATATTTAGAATAGGTGCAATGAGACTTATTGCTCTCGACCTCCACTTTATTTCAACATAAGGCAAAGCTACAATCTCAGCCTTTATCCTCTAACCTTTTTAATCGTAGCAGTATGACTGACAATTTGTTAAAGCTATGTTAAAAATCCAAATCACACTAACCTTTTTAACTGCTAGATCACAGCAGTCTGCAAACCAGCCACCAATGAGACCAATTTACCTCCCCCACAAGCACAGCATCAATACAGGGACATTCTGACAATTCAATGAAGGGATGCACGGGCCACACATAGGACACAAACCTCTGAAAAGCCATCCTGTTGAAGCTTCACCCATTGAAAGCCACAGTTCTCAGAAACCAAAGTGGATAAAACACTCTAGCATTTCTCTACACGACAGCCTCAAACTTTAAAAAGAAATTGCATCATCCCTACCTGCAGATCCAAATAGGAGGAAGGCTCCAATTCTTTGCTGCTGAATGGGACAAGATTTGCAAAGACAATCAGTGGACTTGACAAGTGGTTTCTGAGGACTTTGCATCACTTTAAACATTCATCTTACTCTGTCCAGAGTCCCAATATGTACCAATTAACATCCCATCAGACCCATTTAAAAGCCACTACCTTACAGCAAGAAATAAATGACATTCTCCAGGAAAGGGCAGTTAAACTTATTTGAAATGAATTCTCCATGGTTTTATTTTAGACTTTTCTTGGTCCCAAGGGCAAGTGCATTTTATCATCTATCTAAGCGCCCTATCAATTCATTCACACATTCTGAATGCCATCCAAAGAGGGAGATTTTGAAATCAGCATGGACTTAAATGACCTATCTTCACATCCCTATTCAAAAGGTTTCAAGGAAGTTCCAGTGATTCACCTACATATACATCATATACCAATTCAGAGTTCTCCCATTTGGACTCAACATCAGTCCCTGGGTCTTCACTCATCTGATGAATCTAGTAATGGCACATGTCCAGACCATTTCTATGGCAGCAACATCAAGTTACCTGGACAACATCTGCAAAACATCAGGTGAGATTTATCTTAGAACACAACGTGATAACCCTTGTTACACTACTTACAATCCGGGGTCAACAAGGACAAATCTGACTAGTAGCATCAAAAATATTTGTTCACCTAGGTTCAATACCCAGGCAAACATAGTATGTCACCCTCAGGAACAGGCACTGAAAATTCTAAACCATTGTGGCTTCTTTACTTTTGTTGTTGTTGTTGTTGTTGTAGGGTTTAATGCCATTTTTCAGCACACGATAGGCTATACATGGCGGCCAGTATTAATGGTGGAGGAAGAAGCCAGGAAACCCCGGGAAGAACCACCGACCCACGAGAAGCTACTGGCTTACTTTTGAGGATAACTATGTCTGCATAGGAATTGCTTTGCCTGCTAGGCTTGCTCAACATGGCCGTGGACATCATCGCCCAAGGTTGCCTGAAAATGTACCAATTACAAATAATTCTTTTGTCTCAGTGGAGAACAAAAGTTGGCCCATGGGACCAATCCCGCATGATCTGCACACAGATGAGGTACCATCTGCAGAATTGGGGAAACCTAACTTGGCTCACAGTGGGTATACCTCTGCAAGTACAACCGCTAGAGATCACAGGCTGGACAATTGCAAGTAAGAAAGGACAGGGGAGCACACCTACTACCATCCTTTCAGAAGCTAACAGAGCATGGTCTCCCCAGGAATGGCATCTGCATATCAATATTATGGAGATGAAGGCCTTTTAGAAGGCCTTTCCCTGATGGTAGGAAGATTTAAGTAGAAAGGGAGTCCTCATTATGTCAGACAACTCTACAGTGGTGAAACATCTCAAACGGCATGGCAGACCATTGCATTCTGGTGTGGGATTTCCAAAAGTGGTGCCTTAGCAACAAGTCCACTTACAAGTTTGTCATTTTCTGGGACGACTAAATGTACCAGCAGATCTCTTGACCTGAAACAATCAACTATTATTGACAGAATTTAAAATCTAAATTGAGTGTCTATTGTATGGTGTCACTTTGCTATCTGGATATAATGATAACTTTGCTAAATATCTGAGGAGGCTTAATGGTCAGCATGTGGGACCTGCACTTAAAAGGCTGCTGGTGTGAATTTCGCCATTGGAGCAGCCCTTGTCTGCTACCATGCTGTGTCTTGCTCATGGAACTTTCCTTCCATTTCCTCTGCATTAAATGACCTATTTGTGTTGATGTACTGTAAAATAAAGTAAAAAGTCTTCGTTGTATTTTTATCTACTGGTATTTCAAGTGGTGACCTGTTTAATTCCTGTTACAACCATAAGCATGACAAACTGTATCTGAAGTCCACAAGGATCAAGGTTCAGACACAGTATTGCCATGTACATGTATATGGTAATTTTCAAACAGCTTTTATGCAGACATACAAAGGTAAATAGATACCATATATTCTTACAAGTTAGTCTAACTGCATAGATCCAGATCTGCCATTGCATAATGTGTGGGCAGATCAGAGTCTGTGCATTTTGTTGGGATTAATAAGTAGAACAAACAACATAGACCCTGGCAGAGATCGCACTAGGATTGTAAAACAAGGAGTACGTCCTGTACTCCTTGTTTGAAAATCCTAGCGAGATCTCTGCCAGTTTGGTAAAAATAGGTGTCCCGCCATGAAAAGTTGCAGTCCCTTCTTTCCTACAGAATCAACACAGGCGTGAGTGCATCTATTTTTAGATGAAGAAGTTTCCCTAATGTAATCACTCACTTTAATATAGCTTCATTACAACAGTCCATTGACAGGATTGCAGATTTATGGTTTATTTATTTGTCTACGTCATTATAGTAATTTTAGGCAATGGTTAAATAGTATCTGATTTGCTGTTTTTTCCCCGTATTTACGTGTCAAGTCGGAAAACAGCTTACAGACCTTAAAGCGCATCTCGCGAATTCCACAACATAGCATTGCCCTCTACGTTTCTGACCTACATTATTTGCAGTTTAAAGTTAAATCTTTAATAAAATAATACCTTGGCTTTGCTTTCAATGATTTGTATATTTTTCTGAAAATATTTGCCCGACGTACGAAAACAGACAATCTAATAAACTGGTACATCCCAGACTTAGCGAAGTCGGCCATTATTTCCAGTTAGGCCTACTGGTTCACTTAGAGTTTCAAACTAATTTTATGACGAAATAGTGTACAAGAGGCAGTTAATATATATCAAGATCACTGATCACAAAAAAAAAACATGTTTGTATGTTTTATCATCAAAGGATATCATGCAGAAATTGATAGTTGCTACCTTACTCGAAAAAGGGTTGATGGTCAATCAGCTATCAAAACATATGCTTGTGAATGGGCAGGAGTTTGTTTGTCAACGTAAATGATATCAAAACTTGGTCTAGTTACTGATCTATTGTTGAATACATTTCGCTACAACACTAGAACTAACCGGGCTAAGGCGAGGGGCATTTTTAAAAAAGTATGGTTAGTCAATGTACCTCTTAAATAGCTCTTGTTCGTCCATCAGAGTGATACTGAATTTTGTCAATCCAAGTAAGGATTTATTCCAAACACTAAGCTAGGCATCACACACTTTCTTACACTTAGCTAATGTCCTATCCGAACTATCAATTCTAGTAACTTTAGCACTCTTCTGAATCTTGTTACAATCTTCGTAAGTTTGCCGTTTAACCCCAAAATACTTATCCAAATTTACGAATGGCATTTTGTCTAATTATCTATACATGTCTTGATTCTCGTGCACTACTTATTCCGATACATTCGGAAATGAACACAATAATGAAAGCTAAAGTTGTTTTTTTGATGTACTTCTTATAGATGACCACATGTGCACCTCCGGGTCTTTCTGACTCTGAATTCAATCACTGTAAATATCAGTACATTTCCCCACCCGGCCACCAGTCAAAGCCTTTGAACTGGCCGCCCAGCTATCACATCATGTTTTTGTTTTTTTTATGTACTCTTATAATGGCAACATATATGTACATCAAGGGGTCTTTCAGCCACTGAATTCTGTCATTGTAAATATCAGCACAGCTAATTGATCAACACATTTTCCCACAAAGCAGGTGGCCGAAGCAAGACTGGCAAGCTATGAATTTTGCTGCACACTTATTACATGCGTACGGAGGACTCTCGCATCAGTGATTTTATGCGTCCCAGATAAAAAATTGGCGTCCAAATACACGTAATTAAACGTTTCAGAGATCTCTGGACTGTCTCTGCTTTGCCAATGCATTATGTTGTTTGTGGTGAATGGTTGGACCCAACTTGTATGCAATTATATACTGAGTACAGGACACACACCCTTCACTTGGTCTGTCATCAGGTGATATCATCACACATGTACTGTATCAACAATGCTGTCCAGTTTCAAGTCCTGTTTGGGTATGTCATTTAATACATTCACTAATAGAGAAATTGCAAGTTCCACTCACATACCACCATTTATTAGTAGTTGCATATTCAAAATTCAAACAGTTTTTTGACTTACCCTTTCACAGATTTTATGTAAATCATTGTGTGTTGGCATCTTGACAATCACCTTTGTGTGACCTTGGGCAAGGTATAAAAACTAAGTACTCTTGCACCTTCAGACGTACCAGATTCAGCAGGGAGATGCATCATATATGTAACTATTTGGCATTGGTTTCTTCCTGAGAGGTTGGGTCAGTACCAGTGGTGGGGATTTGCATTTGGTTCCCAAGCTTTGTTAGTATGTGAACCCTTTCTTGTTGACTTCAAAATATTTTGTGGACCCCACATACAAATAGTTTAATTTCAGACTCCCTTGGAATAACCCCACAGCCCTCTCCCCTCCTCTGGGCGGTCCTTGACCCACAGGTTGGGGACCACAGCTCTAGATGTGAGGTATATAGAGGGATAGGAGTGCATGGCTCAAATTGCTGATGGCTGAAATATGTAAGGAGACCCAGGGTCAGAAAGTAGCACTCCTTGGTAAATTGTTCTATATAATATAATCAATTGACACAGTTGGTTTCTTAACATTATTTTGTTATCTCCATGTTGTCTCTCAAGCAGCAGGGACAGGGAATTCATATTTTTCTTCTCTTTTTACTCTGATCTGTCAATACCTCATTCTGTAATTGCACTCAAACTTAAAACTATTATTTTTAAAGAAAGTTTTAAGCAAATGAAATGGGCCATGTGACATCAGTTATCAGAGTGTCAGGTGCCGCTTAAATGGTTTTATCAGTAAGGTCAGGTGTAATTTTCAGGTTTATTTTTCTTATGTCAGCATAATATGACTTTGTCATTGAACATTGCATCATATCATTGATCATTGAATCTGTATATTATAATAATTGGTTTTTAGTTGTTAAGGTCAGTGTAAAAGGCAGTAAAATTTGTCACCTGATACTATGACATTAAGGTATAATTCATGTTTTACTTCATTTAATTGTGTATGATGCTCACACGGTTGCACAGACCCAGATCTCCTGTAGTGTAAGGTACTTGCAGATCTGTCTATGCTGTTTTCTTGTAAGTGGAGTTATATTCCCTTAGTTGATTAGGCATTATGTAGCAGCAGATAAACTGTATATATATTCTCATGTATACGTCAGGTCCAACTACAGACAACATAGATCCAGATATGCCATTGCATAATGTGTAAACAGATCAGGATCTATGTTCTTTTAATTATTTGTAAGAAACTACATAGACACAGATCTGTCAGGGCATTCATTATGTGATGGCAGCTGTGGGTCATTTGATCTGCTTTAATTCATGTTATTAAATTTGCATTAATTCATGTCATTTAACCTGCATTAATCTGCATTAATTCATGATGTTGCACTATCAGAACCCATACAGTTGAAATGTCATGTTTGTCACGCTGAAAGAAATTGAATTAAAAACAATTGCTTTAAAATCATGTAACAAAATGATTATAGAACTTTATTTTGGTTAATATGAAGTTTTACTAATTGGTAGTACAATGTCAAGAAAAGAAAATGATCGTGCAGTAACTGGTACATTGCAGGATGAAAATGTACTGAGCCTAAGGAGTGTTGCTTGTACAATTCTGTTACAGTGTATAAATGCTGTATTGAATACATAAAGCCATACTGTGAGTTGAAAGTTTTGATTCTATTTCTAATTCCCATCAATTCCATTTGTAGGTATAGGAAGAGAATATGCTTTACTTTTTGCTGAGAGGGGAGCTGCGGTTGTAGGTAAGTTTTTGACATTATCCTTGATAAATTATTTAGTATTGTTGGCATGTCATATTACAGTACAACCTCATTTACCATCAGAGATTTCACTAGGATTTTAAAACCAGGAGTTCAAGACTTATATTTTGGGAAAAACAGGAGTCCCACCAGCAAATGTTGCAGTTCTTTACCAGAAGCATGTTGGGCATACCTGAAGTGGCTAAATTTCCAGATGAGTAGAACCAGTGGTTGCCATTGAGATTAATTTCTAACTTTTTTACACCACTGACATATAACTCTTGGTTGTTCATTTGAGTGAGAGTGAATTGTGTCAGGCCAAGGAAAGGTCTTATTCCAGGCACTATGCTAGGCATCACACATAGTTCAGGCCAAGGAAAGGTCTTATTCCAGGCACTATGCTAGGCATCACACATAGTTCAGGCCAAGGAAAGGTCTTATTCCAGGCACTATGCTAGGCATCACACATAGTTCAGGCCAAGGAAAGGTCTTATTCCAGGCACTATGCTAGGCATCACACATAGTTCAGGCCAAGGAAAGGTCTTATTCCAGGCACTATGCTAGGCATCACACATAGTTCAGGCCAAGGAAAGGTCTTATTCCAGGCACTATGCTAGGCATCACACATAGTTCAGGCCAAGGAAAGGTCTTATTCCAAGCACTATACTAGGCATCACACATAGCGTTCCATATGAAATAATCAAATCTGGCAGCTTCTAGCACTCTGCTGAATCTTATTCCAATCTTCATCAATTTGCTTTTTAACCCCAAAATACTTATCCAAATTTGCAAATAGCAGTTTGCCCAACTCTCAACATGTCTCAATTTCAAGGTCACATGCACTACTTATTCGGCTACATTTGGAAATAAACACATTAATGAAAGCTAAAGTTGTTCATTTGTTGTACTCTTATACATAAGTACATCACTGCACATTTCTGCCTCTGAATTCAGTCACTGGAAATGTCACTGTAAATATCAGCACATTTTCTCACCACTCTGCAGCTAGTCAAGTCTTTGAACTTGCCGCCAAGCTGTTGGGTCATGTTCTTCAGATGTACTCTTACAATGACCACATGTACATCTGGGGGTCTTTCAGCCACTGATTTTTCTCATCGTAAATATCAGCACAGTTTAAATGATGAATGGATCAACAAATTTTCCAACTCAGCAGATGGTTGAAGCAGGACTGGAAAGCCCTTGAATTTGCCATCCAGCAAATGCATGCATACAGAGGACTCCTATATAAGTGATTTTCTGTATCCCAGACAAAACATTTGCTTCCAAATATGCGTGATTAAGCGTTTCCGAGACCTCTGACCATACATTGTTAATCTGGATTTTCAGTATATTTGAAGAATCTGTATCTTCAATGTTTTTCATGTACCCAATGAAAATGTACCCAATGTTTTTCATGCACCCCAAAGAGTTAGATAAATGAGGGTCTTTTGTTTTCAAAAGATGTCTTGATATAATAGACATGTGAAATAAACCTCAGTACATATCGTTAAAACTTGGACATCTTTATCGATGGTATTTGTCAAATGTGGTTAGTTTTTGTTCTTAATGCCAATTTTCAGTGTTTATGAAGGACAAAATGCTTTGCCACAAATTAATAATTATGAATTTTTCCTACAAATACATTACCTGATCACATCGCATTAGGACAACTTTATGCTACCTCTGAATCCAGCCCTCCTATAAAAATGAAAGTCTTTCTCTCTGCACATTATATAGACAAAGGGAAGCAACTCTAATGGGTTAACTCCCATTCTTACCCCTAGGTGGCCACTGTTAAAACTGGATGTGTCAATTTTTACTTTTGCTGGCATTTGCTGAGATGTCCTTCAAGCCATCCAGTTAAATTCTATAAAATTTATAATAAATTTAATTATCCACATTTGCAGCATAATGCACAAGACAGCTGTACAATAAATCATATATGGTCATGTCTTTAGTAAACTGTTCCAGCTGTATGAACAGGTTGTAAAAACATATTGCTTTGCTGGCCGACCATACCACACCAGCTGGTCAGTCCACAAGGTATGCCATTTGACTTCTGACCAAATGCTCCAGTCATATGAATGAGCTATGTACATTTACATTTGTCAGGAGTCTGTTATCTCCAAATGGTTTGAGGGCCCACTGACTGATTCACTGGGCTGACCATTCCTTTGAAATTCATAGCAATCTGTCATTACACAAAATATCGAGTATTTCTTTTCGTAGTGTAGATGATACAGAAACAGGGTTTCCAATCCAGAACATATCTGGTGATAAGTCCAGCAGCAGTTCAGACTTGTCATGGATATGCGATTAGTATGTGATCACTTGTCCGACATGTACTTCCATATACTGATTCATATGACCCTGGTGTAAGTCCTTGGGCCTTCCCACGTAGATAAGGTGATGTTCTTGCACAGCGCACTTGAAAAAACATTTGGTAAGTTTGGTTTTTGGTTCTTGACATGAACGGTCTTACTTCCCTCATTGAATAGTGAATAATCAATGTAGAGAAGTAGACCTTGTTCATTCTCATTGTTTTGGTCTAAAAATTGCTCGTGTGTCAGAGAAGGCATCAACCAAGATGTTGAAAACATTAAACCAAGTTATATCCCAGTTCAGTATGTCCTTCATAGAGAAGGTGAGCATTCATGTATGACGCACTACATCATCATTTGTTTAGTATGGTGTCTGGTTCGCAACGTAAACAACCTTACTTAACTCATTAGCAGTTTAGGGTGAATATTCAGTGTAGAAAGGTCTGACCTTATCCCTTCTCAGCATTTTGTTGATCTAGATATGGAACTCTTTACACACATTAACTTGGCATCTTTATCCTAAAAGTACAACTCATGCTTCAGGGAAGGTATCACACAAGACTTTGTTAGACAAGGAAGGTTCTTAGAGCTCATCAGCCTACTCACTGCAGTGATGGACCTGTTTCAGTGTCAGTATATGACTGGACCTGCTATTGTTGGTGGCATTGGATTCCTCAAGAGAATCTCTTGATATCAACCACTTGGAATGAAAGCCATTCTCAGTGCCTTCCATACCCGGCTGGAACATATCCATGGAAACATGGTCCTGATAATTACAGACAATACAGTTGTTGTAATGTACCTTTGAAAGGAGAGAGCAATCATGAGAACTTTGCCACAAGTTAGGGGAATACTTCATGGGTACTACCAAAAAATCAGGTACTATTCAAGTCTGACTAATTAATGGCCAGCTAAATGTCCTGGGAGGCATAACTGCTTTATACAGAATTGTCCATCTGAGTCTTATTTCTTTTTCATTGTTTCCCTACCTTAGAAATGTGGACTGTACCTGCTAATTTAATCAGCTTTGAGGTAATATGGGCTTTCACCGTTTCACCATCAGTTTTAATTATGAAGATAATTAAGAAATGATGGGAACATACTGCAAGAGCTCCGATTAAGTAATCCTGGATAAATGGGCTGCTCGATTTAGTGAAAGATATACCCAGGCAAAAGATAGTGATGACTATGCAAACAGTTGAGATCACCTCTATTCCATCCATGTTCAGAGAACTCTTCCTTCACTCCTGGGTCCTTTCAGGGATGTCCAGGTTGAAAAAGAGTTTAGAGCTTCAATAATGGAGAGGACTGCAACATCTGAAGATCCGCCACTTTGAGGATGTGCAAGAGGAAATCATGTGTTGTCAATGACTAGTGTAGCATCCATGACATCACACTACCCTCAGCACTCATTACCTGATAGTGAACTTGTTTCCTTTTTTCTATAACACATTAACCCCTGGAGCTTTTTGTAATTTTAGCCTGAAAATCGAGTAGGAAACATATTTTTAAAGCTATTTTTGAATAGATCCGAAAACACCAAATCCCCGGAGATCTTTCAATAACATACTGCCTAGTTGTATTAGAAACATCGTTTTTCATTGGCTATTTGACTCGCGCATGAGCAGAAGGGTAAAAGTTGGCGGTTTTTTTGTTGCTAAACAGAGCCATTATTTTTGTATGGAGATCACTCTTTATTCCAAATGCCCGTCTTATCCTACTTTTTGCAAAGGCTCATCTGTCTGTTTGCAGTTCATACCACTTTGCCTTAGATCTGAGACCAAGAAGTCTAAAGTCTGGACACAAAATTGGATTCTGACCACAGCTGAATTTTCTGTAGAAAAAAGTCGGGTCCAAAAAATGAGGTTTTTTATCGGTATTTTGTAGTGCAGCTAGATATTCCAGATTATTTGGTATCATTGTAGAGCTACATCTGTCTACCTTTCTATAATACCACCCACTTTAGTGTATCATGCATGACCATGACGCCACAGAGCTAGGCAGTAGGCTACTATCTCCAGCCCCATTAAGTCATCGCTAGGGGTTAATGTGTTAAGAAAAGACGCTAATCCCTGTCACAGTCAAGGGATACTCCTCTATGATCTCAGACATGTTCAGACTTCATGGAAGGGATGATTTTGGCCACAACAAGGTTATTTTCTGACTTGAGGTCCAAATTTGACATATCCAGACCATATTCACTGACATTATTCCCCAGTGGAATCTCTCCTTGTTTTTGGACATGGCCAAACTTGTCTAAGTTTAAGTCATTTTCTGCCGTCATCACTGAAGCAGCTGTCATACATGATTTGATGTTTATGATAACACTGACTTCATCATGCAGAGTGAGTGAACTACATTTGATATCCATAGATACGAACTAGATGCAGTTCCATTCTGATGGTTGAGTCATTTAATGACTCAACCTTGTTCATTCCTATGCCGTCACTAGTCAATCAACAGTAACAATTCATGTCTCTCCTTGATCAATCTATTGAGAGAAGCAAAGCTGCAGGATGCTGTACATACCTTCAGATGTTACCTGAGATGCATGGACAATATCTACATCAACTATAAAGGACTAGTGAAGGCAGGAATGCTTGACTAGACATAACCTCAGGCACTTATCTAAGTGAGTTATTAATTCTGTGTACTCTTAACTCTTACAGGATCAGGTACACTAATGAACATATCAGTTCATGAAATACAAGTGGCCTCAAATGTAATGTCTCAATTTGGGACATAGAAGAGTCAGCTGATTTGCCTGAAATCCCCTCACTAAGGAGAGAGCTGAATTTTATTGGCTTAGTGGTAGCTGCACAGAAAGTCACCACTCCCTATTCATAAAAGAACAACCTTTGACCCAGACATAAATTTGCCACTTTCTCTGACTTTGCCTGGAAAACTTGTGATGTTGAGATAATAATCATGTGTGGATCTCACAGGGATCCTCTGCACACATGCATAAACAAATTTTCTTTTGTTGTGGTAAACTAACATTAAGAGAAGTTCATCATTTTAGTAGAGCAGTCATGATCCTACTGAGTGACAAAGGTAGAGGTAGGATGCTCATCATTTCCCATCCTCTTACCTTTTTTCTCAGGCTTAGATTTCATCACAATAGTTCATTGGTTTCCAGAAAAGAACTTTAGGTATTTGTGTCTATGATGATCTAGCCATTTTCTGCGAAATAATCAACAAATAATTAATTTTTCAGTCAATGACCTAGGTGGAACCTTCAAAGGTGAAGGGTCCAGTACCCGAGCTGCTGACCAAGTTGTAGAGGAGATCAAGGCAAAGGGAGGGAAAGCTGTCCCAAACTATGGTAAGTGGTGTCAATACTATCATTGCTTAACCTGAGTTTAGGCTGTTTTAAATTTGACTTATTTTAATAATTCATTTTTATTTATTTTTTACAACCAGTATTGCTTGTGTCCTGCAATAAAGTACATGCAAGAAAAGGCATCATATTTGAAGGAACTAGAATACATTGAGCTTCGCTGTAGTACAGTATCAGAGACATAGCAAATACCATATTACAAGTGAGGTATTTTAATTTTGATGTATATTAACCAGGGTTTCTCTTTGACACAGACACTGAAAGTCCCTGACTCTGAAATGTCTGAAAATCTGCTTGGAACTATGTTCTTTCAAAAGTACAGTATAAATGTCATTGGGATTCCTTAATAAGAATTACTATTAAAATCCAAAGAAGAGTTCAGACCTGGTGTAATCACAGCCAGTAATCATGGCCATCTGCTATTGATTCAGAATTTTCCAAGTAATTACAAGTATGTTAATTGTAATCAGATATTTTTTTATTACATGTTATTGAAACGAGTATGTTAATTGTAATCAGATATTTTTTTATTACATGTTATTGAAACAAATATGTTAATTGTAATCAGATATTTTTTAATTACATGTTATTGAAACAAGTATGTTAATTGTAATCAGATATTTTTTTATTGCATGTTATTGAAACAAATATGTTAATTGTAATCAGATATTTTTTTATTACATGTTATTGAAACAAGTATGTTAATTATAATCAGATATTTTTTTATTACATGTTATTGTAATTAATCAATTACAGTTAAATACACAATGTAATCAAGATTACTTTTTGATCACAACAGGCTTACATTTTTCATGACCATATGGACAAACTATACTGCTTTCAAATTCTTTCAGAGTGTTAAATGATTTACCTTTATGCATTGTAGGACTATGAGCTCAGAGAGATATTGGATGTAATATAAAATGGTTGTGACTCTATCTCATTTAATAATGGTGTTTATACAGTTTTAAAAAATCACAGATTAAGAAAGAAAATTATAAAGTCAAAAAAATGTATATCATACCTATGGAAATCATTAGTGATTTACAACTTTAATAGACTATGCTGATGCTACAGTTGTGGAAGACGAATATGATTGCCATGATTTAGTCATAATGAAAAATATCACTCACCAACATATTCTTTGCTTTGTGAATTTAATAAGAGAATATTTGATCTTCAATCTCTGCACATTTTATAAATGCATAAAATACTCATTCCGCAGTTTTTTTTTATGGATCCAGACTTTTTTTTATGTATTGACCCATTTTCAGATGAGAGTAGAACAAGGACATGTGCACCAGCCTATAAATTTCTAGCTGATTATATTGTTTGAATTCATAGCCGTCTAACCTTTAAATAAGTTAAATACTTCAATACCTAACAAGTGATATTTTTAATTGATTTGATTTTAAAGTAGTTAATATCAGGTCCGGAAGAGCCCTGATTACCAGCAAGTTTTTGTTATGATTGATTAAACTTGTGCAAATCACAGCAACTTTTGAAGGTTATGTAAGATATGAAACAACAATAAATTCATACAAAATACCACCCAAGAAAGGTTGTGTTTGATCTGAAACCACATTATATTTGGAGATTCTCAGGGGAAGAACTATTGCCAATTAAAATAGATCGTAATGATATGCTTCCCAATTTCATAAGTTTTGCTTGTGAGCAGTCCCTTCTGAAAAGAAAGCTATCTTGAAATTCCCACCAGCATCTCCTAGGAAGATTATAACAGTGAGTTCATACCATTGTTAAGACCTTTTGCATTGCTGATATGTGTTATCTTATGAGCTTGTAAATAAATTGTATACATCATTAAGATCACTTTTGATTTATATTTATTGCATAAAAATAAATTTTTACTCATTTTTTGCTTTTTTTTCCCTCTCAGATTCTGTGGAGTTTGGAGAGAAGCTAGTTGAGACAGCACTGCAGGCCTTTGGAAGAATAGGTCTGTAAGCCCATATCATTCATGCATAAAAATTATTTATCAACAAGTTTCTGCATTTGACATTATTGCAGTATTAGAATTTTAATTGTCACAGTTTTGTAATTATCAGCTGAAGAATGGTTCATAACAGAACTTAAATTTAAAAATTTCTTTTGTGTCTGTGAAGCTGAATTTGTGTAATCTATGAGAAGATCAATAAAGAAGAACTAGAAGAACACAATTTTAATCCAACAGGTACAAATGTAATTAACACTAGGGTTGAGGTGCATTTTACCTACATTTTGAGAGAGAGAGATTCTTGAAACATGTAAATATATTTGATACTATAATAATAATAATATTATTATCTAAGTAGCAATTTTAGGTTACATCACTAGTTGTTTTTGTATGAAACTCTGATGGGAGTGGGGTCTTAGAATCTTACACTATCAAGCTGTACTGAATACATTAATGTCAGATTTATGCAGAAAAGTAAATTATCATCTTAGGATAAAGAGATATAAAAAATTGATAGCAAATCTAAATAGTTTTATAATGCTAATTTGGAGATACCATGGTGACAGTTTTATTAATTTATTTCAGATATTGTAGTAAATAATGCTGGTATAATCAGAGACAAGTCATTTGCTAGGATCAGCGACCTAGACTGGGGTAAGCTGATAAAGATTGTGTATATATTGTCACATGAAATGTGAGTTCCCACAGTAGTATAATCTCATAGACTTCATAGAGTTAAAACAAAAACATCGAAATTCTACTGGCATTGCATGGTCGTGTAAAATGTGAATTCCCACAATATTATAATCTCGTAGACTTTATACAGTAAAAAGATAAATCATTGGCAGTCAACTAGCAATACATGGTCATGTGAAATTTCCATGCATTGATTCATTTTCTGTATAAAGTAAAAGTTCTTTTGAAAAAGAAATATCTGCAGAATGGGATGGAAATGTGTGTACAATTACATTAACATAGCATCAAAAGTTGGTACTGCTGAATGGGATGGAAATGTGTGTACAATTACATTGACATAGTATCAAAAGTTGGTACTGCTGAATGGGATGGAAATGCGTGTACAATTACATTAACATAGCATCAAAAGTTGGTACTCTGAATGGGATGGAAATGTGTGTACAATTACATTAATGTAGTATCAAAAGTTGGTACTGCTGAATGGGATGGAAATGTGTGTACAATTACATTATGTAGCATCAAAAGTTGGTACTGCTGAATGGGATGGAAATGTGTGTACAATTACATTAACATAGCATCAAAAGTTGGTACTGCTGAATGGCATGGAAATGTGTGTACAATTACATTGACATAGTATCAAAAGTTGGTACTGCTGAATGGGATGGAAATGCGTGTACAATTGCATTAACATAGCATCAAAAGTTGGTACTCTGAATGGGAT
The DNA here is from genome assembly GCA_028554795.2 of Sinohyriopsis cumingii. Lineage (NCBI taxonomy): Eukaryota > Metazoa > Mollusca > Bivalvia > Unionida > Unionidae > Sinohyriopsis > Sinohyriopsis cumingii. The sequence continues at coordinate 40,831,214 of CM068827.1, forward strand.
GGAAATGTGTGTACAATTACATTAATGTAGTATCAAAAGTTGGTACTGCTGAATGGGATGGAAATGTGTGTACAATTACATTATGTAGCATCAAAAGTTGGTACTGCTGAATGGGATGGAAATGTGTGTACAATTACATTATGTAGCATCAAAAGTTGGTACTGCTGAATGGGATGGAAATGTGTGTACAATTACATTAACATAGCATCAAAAGTTGGTACTGCTGAATGGGATGGAAATGTATGTACAATTACATTAACATAGCATCAAAAGTTGGTACTGCTGAATGGGATGGAAATGTGTGTACAATTACATTAACATAGTGTCAAAAGTTGGTACTGCTGAATGGGATGGAAATGTGTGTACAATTACATTAACATAGTATCAAAAGTTGGTACTGCTGAATGGGATGAAAATGTATGTACAATTACATTAATGTAGTATGAAAAGTTGGTACTGCTGAATGGGATGGAAATGTGTGTACAATTACATTATGTAGCATTAAAAGTTGGTACTGCTGAATGGGATGGAAATGTGTGTACAATTACATTAATGTAGTATCAAAAGGTGGTACTGCTGAATGGGATGGAAATGTGTGTACAATTACATTAACATAGCATCAAAAGTTGGTACTGCTGAATGGGATGGAAATGTGTGTACAATTACATTAGCATAGTATCAAAAGTTGGTACTGCTGAATGGGATGGAAATGTGTGTACAATTACATTAATGTAGTATCAAAAGTTGGTACTGCTGAATGGGATGGAAATGTGTGTACAGTTACATTAATGTAGTATCAAAAGTTGGTACTGCTGTAGTTTTCCATTATAAGAACAAAATGCCTATTTTATGAGCATCTCCAGCATTCTAACTCTAAATGCTCAGGAGAATGAAATAATAGCAATGCAGAATATTGGGTCACTAAATATTTCAACAACTGTTACAAGAATTGTCTTATTTTGTTGTGGTCATGTATTTTTAATACTGGAAGCTTGTTTATGGTGAGGAACAATACATATTTCTATGACATGCAGACTGACTTGATAGATTCAAATAACCGTTTGTTACAAAGTCTAATGTCAGTAATGTAACAGGTAGAGTTTTATTTTCAAATTTTGTCTATTAAACAGTCCACTTCTCTTTTGTTCTCTGAAATCCATTTTGGTTTCTGTTGAATAACTTCAGAACAACTGGAGGTAGTGGAGTCACTTTCTAAGTTGGGTTTAATTCTTAGTATTTTCAGTAATATTTAGCAGGCTTTAGAGTACTGTTTGGACTTAGACTTGTGCTCTTGGAAAAGTGCCATCCATCTTACAAGTTTTCATGGGGGCCCCAAGTGCCCGAATGGTCTAAAGTGCTCACCGTTATGGATCACTGCCATCGCACCTCTGTCTGCTGGGTTCAACCCTCAGACTTGGCCATTGTGGGTATGTGAGAAAGCTTGCCAGTAGCTTCTCATGGTTCGGTGGTTCTTTCGTGAGTTTTCCTGGGATCTTCCTCCACCATTTATACTGGCTGCCATGTATAGCCTATCTTGTGCTGAAAAATGGCGTTAAACCCTACAACAACAAATTTTCATTATATGTTATACCATGGCCATGACATTTTGTATATGCAGTAGTTGTCTAGTTCGATTGAAATGGGAGATAACAAAAAATCTCAATAATATTCTTACAGATCTCATTCACAAAGTCCACCTGAGGGGTGCCTTTTCAGTCACCAGGGCAGCATGGCCACATATGAAGAAGCAGAACTATGGAAGGTAATACACTTACTACATTCCTTATATATGAAAGTGTTACTTTATAATAATAATCTTATTTCAGACCAAATCTAAATAAATGTATAGTGCATGGAAAAGAAACCATTACATATACAAGAATTGGTTGTAATGGTCATTAATGCAATAATGATACAATAATTGGTTCTAATGGTCAGTAATTCAATAATGATACAATAATTGGTTGTAATGATCAATAATGCAATAGTGATACAATAATTGGTTCTAATGGTCAGTAATGCAATAGTGATATAATATATGGTTGTAATGGTCAGTAATGCAATAATGATACAATAATTGGTTGTAATGATCAGTAATGCAATAATTATACAATAAAATGGTTCTAATGGTCAGTAATGCAATAGTGATACAATAATTGGTTGTAATGCTCAGTAATACAATAATTATACAATAATTGGTTCTAATGGTCAGTAATGCAATAATGATACAATGATTAGCTCTAATGGCCAGTAATGCAATAATGATTCAATGATTAGTTGTAATGGTCAGTAATGCAATAATGATACAATAATTGATTCCAATAGTCAGTAATGCAGTAATGATACAATAATTGATTCCAATGGGGAGTAATGCAATGATGATACAATAATTGAATCCAGTGGTCAGTAATACAATAATTGGGGAAAAGGAGCTACATGAATAATACATTTTCAACATTTGAGGAGCACTAGCTCCAGTTCTGCTTCTTAATAAAGACATTTTCTGAGCAGTAATGGAAGACTACAGACTCTATTAACAGACATGCCCTAGGCACTATTATCCTTTTTTGTATTAATCAAGAATAAAAGACAAATGACATGCCCTAGGCACTATTATCCTTTTTTGTATTAATCAAGAATAAAAGACAAATGACATGCCCTAGGCACTATTATCCTTTTTTGTATTAATCAAGAATAAAAGACAAATGACATGATCATTACATTATGACATCACTTTCTACCAGTGGATGTTATCACACTATGAACTTGGGAAGAGATTGGCCCTGAAATGATGTGATTCTTACCTCTCTCACTTATTAAATAATGAAAAAGAGAATTATTAATTCAATAATAGTTCCATAAAAGATAAAATAAAGCTACTGAAATTTATGAGTTCTTTGGCATCTTTTGCAATCTGGTATCTGTTAAAAATCAGGCATTCAGGGTTTCTGTTATGGAAAACTGATATGGTATCAATAATGGATTCATATGAAAAAATAAACTTCTGGGCACGCTGTTTTCTTGTGTATTTGATAAGTTGCATCTAATTTCTTCAGTTGATGAAAATTTTATGAATTTTTATGTACTCTTTCATTTGTATTAGGGGGCCTCGAGTGGCCGAGTGGTCTAAAGCGCTCTCCGTTATGGATCACTGGCATCTCACCTCTGTCTGCGTGAGTTCGAGTCTCGGATTCAGCTAATGTGGATATGTGAGAAAGCTTGCCGGTAGCTTCTCGTGGGTCAGTGGTTCTTTCCGGGTTTTTCCAGGTTCTTCCTCCACCATTAATACTGGCCACCATGTATAGCCTAGCCTATCATGTCCTGAAAAATGGCGTTAAACCCTACAACAACAACATTTGTATTATGTAGACAGTTACTGACAGGGCACCTGTTCCCATACGTTTCTATCTAATGACCCTTACTTGGGGAGAGATATTCAGCAATGGGTCATGTAAAAAAAAATGTATGCCAACCTATACATTTTTCAGTGATTTGGGATCTCTTGTATTTGTAGCTATTAAAAAGTATAAATAATTTTTTTCAAAGTTGTAAAGTCTTCAATATTCAGACGATTATCCATAATACAATTCGTTTCCGTTTGTGAGAGACCATCATCCCTCCTGTAAACCACTTTATATCTCATTTACTTTAAAATGTCCTGTAATATGATTTGAGATCAATACTCATACAATAATTGCTTGTATTTCTCAGGATCATTATGACCAGCAGTGCCTCAGGTATCTATGGAAACTTTGGTCAAGCCAATTACAGTTCAGGTAAGATATTGGTGTATTATTTTTTTAAAGTTATGAACAGTGACACTTGCACACTGAACTGAATGTCAAAGGTATTGATTCAGGTGTTTAGATTCACTGGCTTGTAAGTGTGATAATGAATGAATATGAATGAAATTTTATCAAACCCAGGTTGAAGAGTACCTTGTACTATGCTAGGTCAATAACTTTAGAGAGGGTTTCCAAAATTTAATACAGCTATCCCTCATGATAATGTATTTGTTGGGGCACATAACTGTTGACAAGGTTATGTACAGAACCATGTAATAGGGAGAACAGTGTTATGAACTGAACAAAGTTATAGAGAGAACAGTGTTATGAACTGAACCATGATATAGAGAGAACAATGTTATGAACTGAACCATGGTATGAGAACTGTGTATGTGTTGAACATTGGTATTGTAGGAATTATCAGATTTTTGTCAAATAAATGTGTTATCAAAAGAAAATATAGTTATTATGCTTAGTTTGATGTTTTTATTCAAGCCATATTATCATGCATATGATAATAAACAACTAAAATGCATTGGTTTTATTTTGGTCATTGGGTCCATAGCAGCACTGTGTTATATCTGTAATCATGTTATAATGAGGGAGGGCTGTAATTAATGATTTAACCAAACTTACAATGTGGGTACATCTTGAAATTGTCTGAAACAAATCCAGTGATCTTCAGTCCATGGTATTAGGTTCATAGTCAAAGGGCATGACAAAGAATTCTGTACTACTAGTATCTCATGAACAAATAAGGTAATTTTTTATTGGCAAATTTTGTATGGTTCACTCTCTGAAGAATATCAGATATGGTTTTGGTATTCAGCAGTTGAAGATAATAAAAGTACTGGAGAAAGGCATTTATCTTGGATTCCAGGAAGATCTTTTAAGCCAGTAGAGTAGCTGGGGGACTTATGTTCTTTTATGCTTTTATATAACTATAGTGTTACCTTTATCTCTCTGTCTGTGCATCTGTCAATTTGATAGAAGTTTTGGTTCAGGTATAACTTTTTAACCTCACTTTTATTAAAGAGTTCCCCCATCCCCACCTCCATGTTGCCATAGGCGTTCTGCAGAATATTTGCTATTCACACATTGTAATATCAGCATCTTTGACCTAAATATAATAAAATCGTAAGTGAAATTTGCATTCTTAAGTTATCCCTTAAGCTCAATGACATTTGCATGAAAACAAAAGCATGCAAGCATAAGTACATTTTTGTTGTTGTTGTTGTTGTTGTAGGGTTTAACGCCATTTTTCAGCACACAATAGGCTATACATGGCGGCCAGTATTAATGGTGGAGGAAGAACCCGAGAAATCCACGGAAAGAACCACCGACCCTCAAGAAGCTACTGGCAAGCTTTCTCACATACCCACATTGGCCGAATCTGGTACATTTTTGTAAGCAAGTGTTCAATGACTATACCAGAAGATTGGAAGGTATCTTTTTTCTAAACATGTGCTAAAAATTTACAGTTAAATGCTCAGAGTGTATGCATACAGAATGTTGAGGGTCAGCACCATCTCCCACTTGGAACAAGTTACTGCACAATTTTGATTTATTCTTGATTATTTGACGTATGTTTTATTTATTAGTTGTGGAGACAAACGCGCCTTGAGTGGATTGTTTCTTCTGATTGTTCACAAAATCCTACATATAGTCAAGAATAAGTAACAATTAACTAGTTTGATTTTGATACTAATACTACTACTTGTTTAACAAGTAGCTGGGAAATCGACAGAATTATAAGTTCCTCAGAAATTCCTCATGGGTTACCACATTTCATTGAAGTTTGAATAAAATTCTATATTATGCTTTTTATATTTCTTATTTCTAATTCTCTATGCTTTTTATACACATTTTCTTTGCTATAACAACCATATTCACTGCTTTCAGCTAAACTTGGTCTGGTTGGATTTTGCAACACACTGGCAATTGAGGGGCAGAAGAACAACATCCACTGTAACACTGTCGCTCCAAGTGCTGGTTCTAGGATGACAGAAACTGTCATGCCACCTGGTGAGAGTCATTTATCTACGCAATAATAGATACTTCTGAGAATTGCTGTAATTCCAGTCTGAGATCATTTGCATGAGGAAATTTTTTAATGATTTTTTAAAAAATTTATGAAAAGAATTTATTAATATTTTTGGGAACATCTTGCTTTAAATCATGGAAAACTTATTTCCATGTTTGAGAAAAATCCAAACAGCAGTTTTTAAATTAGGTCAAAGTTTCTATATATTTTAGTTTAGTTCATTATGTGGGAGCATGTCTCTCTTGCCCACCTACAGTGCGTTAAACAAGCCTTACTGTTTGGTGTAGGTAAAGAGATCAGGAGATGGTAAGTGAGGTTGATGGAGATGTCGGAGCCATCTGTAGTCAGATATGAGATTATTACTGTTTTGTTTCAAACCTTAAAGAAAATTTGAAAGAAAAATATGGAAAATTGTTTATTAAAATATTAATATCTCAGTGTATGCCAGTACATATTCAGGTGTGAGTTTGTTGGAATTTTTTGAATATATAATTTATATTATGTTGTAAACTGTACTATCCAAAAATTTTAATTTAATAGTTAATGCATAGTGTAGTAATTTATACATGTACAGTATAAAGATGGTACCTATGGACATGTAAAACACATTTTGTCTGAAGGTCCCTTTTTAATACAAAAGCCAAGAAAAAATTACTTTGTTGAATAATTAAATAAAATAAAAAGTTGCCTCAAGTTCATGTAAGATGCAGTTAAAATTAAAATGTAACATTAATTTTGAAACTTGTCCAGTGAATTTGTTGATTTTTCAAGAGTATCTCTTTTCATGGTTCATCAAAAAATGACACCTTGGCTAGCAAAGATGTTTTACCACGTGCAATATACAATATTTTTATTATTTGACCAATATTTTTTGTGAATTTGTCACACTCGCAGACTCTGTTTATTCTGACCATATGCAACAACACGGTATCACTGATGCATGTTGTAATTCATGTTTTCTTTTTCACTGCCTGTTTTTTGCTCACTTGGTTTATAATGGGTGCAGTTTATGGGTCTTACTAACATGTTGAGTTGTTAATTAAATTTTTTTTTTCTTCTTCTTGCTTCAGTGAATCATGAAAAAATGTCCTAAGTGGAAGAAATTAAAGCCTTTTGGGTATAATTCTCACTGCATTTTCCAGTATAGCCTTTAGGCCTTTAGGTCTGGGTACATGGGATTTTTTGGTATAATTCTCACTGCATTTTCCAGTATAGCCTTCAGGCCTTTAGGTCTGGGTACATGGGATTTTTGGGTATAAGTCTCACTACATTTTCCAGTATAGCCTTTAGGTCTGGGTACGTGGGATTTTTGGGTATAATTCTCACTGCATTTTCCAGTATAGCCTTTAGGCCCTTAGGTCTGGGTACATGGGATTTTTTGGTATAATTCGCACTGCATTTTCCAGTATAGCCTTCAGGGCTTTAGGTCTGGGTACATGGAATTTTTGGGTATAAGTCTCACTGCATTTTCCAGTATAGCCTTTAGGTCTGGGTACATGGGATTTTTTGGTATAATTCTCACTGCATTTTCCAGTATAGCCTTCAGGCCTTTAGGTCTGGGTACATGGGACTTTTACTTAATGATCCATCACATAATACAGTAATGCCATCTGATGGCTGACCCGTCTGCTGACCAGTCCATCCAGCCATCTGGTTATACTTATGTGTAAATCTTACTAATAAATCCATCTATCCCATCACACCTACACCTACACCTACCAGCCAGTAATGGAGTAATCTGTACTACCATCTGCATGGTTGACAACCATGGCAACTATCCTACAAGTGAATGAGCCATCTATACCTGTATAACAACTTTGTCCTGCGGACTTGGCTAACTGTATGTTCACAGCATACTCCCAGGGATGGTATTGTGACAGGTATAGGGATGATGGGAATGTCACTGGGCATGTTTTATGTGGAAATGGAAGCAGAGCTAGACCAGAGTAACACACAGTGAGTGTGATGATAATCCTGAGGTACTGAGATCCAAAAATAGAGAGTAATGAGTTCAGCTTTAAGGTTGTGGTAGAAGAAATTTACCTGATGTTGCCAGCTTTGGAATGCCCTCCAGCCCCTACTGCCATGCAAACTTACAAGGTCAAGGCCTTGGTAGATCTAGAGTAGAAGGACAAAACTTCACCCTTCTAATTGCAATCATCAGAAATCACTGACCATCAGATGTGCAAGCTATGCAATTGTAAGGCTTTTCAGAAAGTCAAGTACCAACAGTGTTTACATTGTGCTAGTAGAAAAAACACTGACGGCTATCAATATGTTTGCTCCACTTTTCTATCAATTGATAAAAATGTATTTCATGCTGCATCGAAGCTGGTATATAATATCATGACAAAGCCTTGGATGTTGGAGTCATTGATTTCTTTTAGCAATGTACAGTCTGCATATTGCCCTTGCCACAGTGCTGAAACTACTCTTCTGAAAGTAGTTAATGACCTTCTGCTTTGGATAGCAGAAAGATTAAAGTCCTCACCATCCTTGACACAATAGACCATGACATATTACTTCACCGTCTCCAGCATGTGTTCAGCATTCATGACACAGCCTTACTGTGGTTCAAGTCCTATTCGGTCAGCAGGACACAAATTGTGTCCGCAAATGGAATACACTCCAGCCCAGTTGACCTATGTTGTGGTGTTCCACAGGGGTCTGTTCTTGGACTTGTTTTCTTCAGCCGCTCTCAAGTGTCATAGATAATCATCCAGTGTCTCACCAGTTGTATGCTGATGACACCCAAATATACAAATCTAGCCACCAAACTGAAGTTGATGCTACCATCCAGAGTGTAGAGAGGTGTATTTCTGATGTGAAATTGTAGATGACATGTAACAAGCTGCAGATGAATGATGATAAAACTTAAGCCATTCTGATCACAACACAAAGACTTTCTCATTCACATCCTTTACTTCAAACAATAAATATCAGCAACACCAACATTAAATTCACACATTGCACCAACATGTCATGAACATATGCAAGGTTCCATATCTTGAGTTGAGCCGCATCAGCTCCAACAAATATCTTTCAGTTGATGCCACTAAAACACTTGTGTGTTTTTTAGTACTTTCAAGACTGGACTATTGTTACTCAATTCTGTCTGGTTCGTCTCAATATCTACTCCAGAAACTTCAAAACACAGCTGCTTGAATCATCCTTAGAGTACCATGATCAGAGCACACCTCCCCGCTGCTCTGTACCCTACACTGGCTATCCATACAATCAGAATCAAACACACAAGTTGTTCACTGTGCTACGTTTCACTGACGGACTCGAGTCTAACATACCTATCTAACCTCACTCATGTGTGCACTCCAGCAAGATACTTACGCTCCTCTTCTGGCAATCATATACTCATTATTCCCACTATGAAAACAAAGTCATATGGACAACGTTTTTGCCCAGCAACATGAAACGAATTGCCCACTGAACCTTGACATAAAGTTCTCATTCAACAGTGCTCTTAAAGTCACCTATTTTGACTGCAAGAACAAACTTAATAATGTTTCTTGCCATAAATATTTTAAGCATGTTTTACGTTTTCTAATTTCATGGTGTTTTTTTTTTTTGCAATCATATCATTATACATGTTTTTTTATGTTTTAGGTGTTGTCTAATGTTTTAAAGTGCTTGGAGCTTCAAAAGATTACTCGCTATACAAAGTTCTCATTATTATTATTATTATTTTCTGGCTTGCCATAAAATCAGGCAATGAACATGCCTGGAAGTCTGTGGCCCAAATTGAGAGAGTCACTAACTGAGCATCACATCATGACCTCTGCTAATCTGGTGTAGTATGTACACATGTCTACATTACATGTTCCTGACATTGAGGATGACACCAGTTAGGTTGCCATTGCTTTTTGGAGGCAAGATTGAGGAAGTTAACTCATTAACCCCTGGAGGGTTTTATCGTTTTTGCCTGAAATGCGAGTAGGAAACACATTTTGTGCTCTATTTCTGAATACATCCTAATACATTGACTTCCAAATGATTTTCCATTAACCTATTTCCTAGTTGTGTTAGAAACATTGTTTTTCTTTGGATATTTTGCTCACGCATGAGCAGAAGGGTAAAAGTTAGAGTTCTTTTTTTTTTGTTGCTTAACAGACCCATCATTTTTGTATCAAGACCACTCTTTAGGACCCATCATTTTTGTATCGAGACCACTCTTTATTCCAAAAGCCCATCTTATCCTACTTTTTGCAAAGGTTCATCTGTCTATGTGTAGTTCAGACCAGTCTGCTTAAGATCTGAGACCAAAAAGTCTAAAATCCGGACACAAAATCGGATTCCGACCACTGGCAAATTTTGAATGGAAAAAAATTGGGTCCAAAAAATTAGGTTTTTCCCTTTGTATTGTGTAGTGCAACTAGAACTTCCAGAATTTTTGGTATCATTGTTGAGCTACATCTGTCTACCTTTCTATAATACCACCCACTTAAGTGTATCATACACGACCTTGACGCTACAGAGCTCGGCAGTAGGCTTCTACCTCCTACTATGTAAATGTGGCACCAGGGGTTAATGAGTTAAGAGACAGGCTGCACAGGAACTGCCCCGCCAACTTACTGTTCAGCCTCCACAGTCATTTAAGCCCAATCAGTCTCTGCCTCAAAGGAGGGATGATTGGAGACAAAAAGGAAGGCATTATTCATGGGCCCAGGATCGGTTTCAGTCCCAAAGAAGTGTCAGGAGACAACAACATAAACAGTTTAATAGGCAGCAGGGCAAGAAATGGTGTCTAGTCACATCCCAACTCTTGCTGTTGATTTACCACCACAGAGCCTGCTGGTGGGTGCCAGACCTATGCAGTTCAACTATTGTTGGATTACATTATTTCTGCAAAAGAAGTGGGTGATCCAAGTAGTTTCATTTAATTTATTCAGCTCCCTCATCTTCTTTCCTCTCCTCAAGATGGATGTACCATCAGATTTAGACAAGGATGAAATTATGCTGCAGGAGATCTGGTCATCAGTTGACAAGTAGCTGTTGTTCGAAAGCCATACTCTTGGTGGGTTTTCTCCAGGCTATTCTGAGAGCAAAAGGCCAAGTGTTAAAACAAACCAATCATCAACCTGAGTCACCTCAGTAAGTTTATAGTTCTTCAAAAATTCAAGATGGAGATGTGCTCGATTGATTGATCTTAGAAAGGACGAGTTTGCCACCAGTCTTAATCTAATTGATGAGTACTTTCGTGTCCCTATCCTCCCAGTGTCACAGAAATTTCTTTGTTTTTCATGGCGACTGAATATTTACCATTTTCAAATTTTTCTGTTTGGTCTAAACATAGGCCCATGGGCCTTCACAGTAATCTTGGACTGGACTGTGTAGCATATTCCAAGCGACTTCATCCACAGCGATGGTGGTGCATTTGGACAACATATTCCAGAAGCATCTGGCAAGTTCAGTTTTTGTCAGTGGCAGAAACAATTTCTTATCCCTTATGAGTCAACTTGCCTTAAAGTTTCTGGTTAACTGAGACAAGTCTAGCCACCATTCCTCCCAGTGTTTTTGACTTCTGGGTATGAAGTTTACCACCAATTCCAGTTTTATATATCAGTTGTTCTGCTTTCAAATTAGGAGTGCAGGTTATCTTTCATATAGGTAATCCAGCCTTTCTTCCCTTGAAGGGATGCTCCAGGTGTAGGTGGATGTTCAATATTCCCTCCTATTATCTATTCTCGTAACATTAATGTGATTGGGAAACATATTTGAAGAAAAAAATCAAATTTTTAAGTAAATTATATTTTTCTGAGAATACTTAGCTGATTACTTTATTTTAAAACCCTCCCAACCTCCCTGTCATGCAAGCGTCTTTATTTCTGTAGGCATGTAATTACTTTTCACAAAAATGATGTTGCTAACTTACAAAATGATTATTTTAATTCTTCTAGTGGATTTCCACCAACTTTCACAGAATGCATCCTGATGTAATCCATTTTAAAACAGAAAATGTCAAGACTGTCCCCAAATTGGTCAAAATCTAGTTGGGGTAATGACCTAGGAATAGTTCAGTTCTTCTTTATTATCAGTAATCTTCCTTTTCATGGCACCCATGTGTAGCTCAAAATGGAAGATTGGACCAAAATGGATCATTTAGTATGAAAGTTGATGGAGATTTTGGAATTCTTTCAAATGCATGTTACTGGCATTTGTTTTGAGAAATGTGAATTACGTGCTTATATAAATATATGCTGGCATCCTACCTTTGGATTGAGAGTGTATTAATAAAGCTGAACAATATTAAAAATACTTGTGATCTCAGGCAAGCATAGCGATGTCTTACTAAACAAAAATACAAAACTTTTGACATTCTCTGCCTCTAAACTTTTCTCATATCTAACTTACACAAATACTTTAATTTAAGGGTACCAATTTTCAATGCAGGACTTTTTTTTACAAGCATTAATCCTTTGGACAAGTGAGATGCAAGAGTTACTTGTCCTTGTCCTCATTATACTCCACTTAGTACAATTCACCACTCTACCGCTTCAATTTTTCTTAAAGAATAGGTACCTGATGAACACTCGATTCTACGATTGGATCAAACCATGAAAACATTATGTTCTAATACCCAACTCCTTAGACCAACATATATTAAAAAGGGTTCATAACTTGAGAAAGCACAGCTGCACATATATAGCCCTTTGATTTTTTAGTGATATTTGTATGTACAGTAAAACATTTCAGTATTCTAGTGTCATAGTTTTCCCTTATAGCCAGAGTCCTGCATTGAAAATTGGTACCCGTAAATTAAACATGAATTCAGAGTAAATTGAGATGTATAATTTTATAAATTACGTAATTTGTATATTTATAAATTAATAATGTATTAACAATATGCAGTCCCTTGTCATTAAAATATTGTTCCTAAGAATCCAGCATGCAAGAAATATGGCTCTCCCTCATTATTACACCCTATCATTATAATATAATTCTGGATATAATGCAGTATCATTATGAACCTGTGACCAAAATTAATCCATTGTTTTTGAAGTGGTATTCCAAAATGCATGAAACTATGGGCTGACAGAAAACAACATGAAGCTTGGTATTATATCTTTATTTATTTCCTATTTAAAACATTATTTTTCAACAAAATCAAATGCAAAAGTACCATCAAGTGCTAAAATGTATTTAATTTAATATCAACTGAAATTATTACTGTATCTATGACTGCCTTTTTGTTTATTCCCTTCCCCAACCCCAACACATATGCACACATTCATAAAATTTATCATTATTGCTAAACCACAGTTCCATGCATAATGCTGTCTGCAGGTATGAACTCCATGTACCATGTTAAATTTTAATTTAAATTTTAATTGCACTTTTAACACATTATTGAAGAAGTGGCAGCTAGAGCTGTTCCCAAGGACGTAAAATAGCAGCTGACTCTGGCTGGCCTTGGTAGGTTTCAAACTATGACCCTGGGATTATGAGTCTGAGACTCATCCAACATAGCCTCCAAGGATCCCTATAATGAGTGAGAACTGTATTATGCAATTATAGACCTTTATTAATGTGAATATGAAGTTTATTGAACCAGTAAGTGTTGTAATGACCAACGCAGAGGGGAGGTTAATATCATGGGTTAATTGGTTCATTGAAATTCATAAGCACCTTGACAATGATTTAGTATAAAGCATAAGCGTTTGAACTTGTTTTCAAGTGTTTGTTATGCTGTCAAGTAAATATCATCAGTGTCATGAAATGGCACAGTATAATCCAGTCCAAAACAAAATCTTTCACAAGAACTGCATAATAATTAGAATGATCCAGGGAAAGATGTAGGTATAGAAAAAGTTGTTTGCTTAGTTTCAACAAGGTTCAAGCATTTCTTTTTTTTTTTGTCAGAGTTGGTTGCTGCCTTGAAGCCTGAATATATTGCACCCTTGAGTGTGTACCTCTGTCATGAGAGCTGTCAGGAAAATGGTTCCCTGTTTGAAGTCGGAGCTGGCTGGATTGGAAAATGTATGATTTCCTTGATAGCTGCAGTGTGTCTTTGTCGTGCCCTGATAACTCACAAACCCACTTATAACATGGGGTCAGGCGTGGATCCCATTTTTAAAAGCCAGAAAATACCCCCAAAAATTGATCCCTATTTCTTGAACTTGAAAAAAATCACAATCAAAATTGGTAACTGAAACGATATATCGCATATTTTGTGGTCAAAAATGGTAGGTATGACCTGGAAATATCAATTAACATTTTTAAATTATCAACTTTTAATAAGAAGTCATATTATTGGTTACATATATATTCATTCCAAATGACATTCTTAGTATACCATAATTAAAGATATTCAAGGAAATTTTGACCAATGAAAATGTCACTTATGCCTAGTGTAGACAGAACATTAATATTTAAATGCCAATTAAATTAACTTTTATTAAGTAAAATTTGTGTTTTAATTCTATCTTTTAGTTCCACCTAGGTGTAATCATCATAAATGCAATGTGTATTTAAACATAAAATTAAGTGCTGACAGCGTTTTGATAACTTACTTGAAGTATTTGTTGTATTGTTGCATTGAATTAAAAGCTGGCCTCCTTTGTATTATTGCGTTAATTATGTCATTTGAATCAAATAAAAGACGTGGAATTTAAAAAAAGTTAAAAGGCACGCAAATCCTACATACTTAAAATCTAGCAGCCCCAGCTGTATGTCGGGTGAACTCACTTCAGTTGATCAATCAAACACTGTTATAAATGTTATTGTGTATGTAACATAAACTACCTTAAAATAACTGACTCATTCATAACTGTGATTGTGGGCCAGTGATTTTCAGATAATTCCTGAACTGGCACTTACAGATATCCTCAAGGATGATAAGAAGCTTCACTGTTACTTTCAGTGAAATCATAATATCAATATTGTACCAACTGAACAATACAGAAATTGAGTTTGATGTAGATGATTGTTTCACAAATAAATATTGCTAGTTTTTGAAGAAAAACAATCTTGTTTGGTTGTGTATCAGCAGTTAGTCTACTTCCCAGCTACTTTGACTCCCATTTTGGTAGTATGCTATTAAATACCACTCCAGGAACCAGACCAGGAACCAGACTAACCAACAAAACAAAAAGCAGAGATATAATACACATGTTTTCGTGTACATGTGATGATTGGAACAATCTTTCGTATGTTGGACATTTTGAAAATAAATGTTATTTATACAGAATAACGAACAACTTCATTAGAAAAAGTGCATTATTAACAATTATTATCGACATGATTGTAAAATGAGGTTTCAGTCATTAAACAGCCCAGTTCTCTATCCACGCTTCCTATGGTTTTCTCAATGTATAAGTGGATTTTTTTTAAATATTTTGGAGGTTGCTCACGCCCTCACTTATAATGCAGTCTATGTTTTTGGACCCCATTGTACATGAGTTATCGAGGGAGAGGTGTAATGATATTTACATGGCCCACTATGAACATTGTATTTTTCTGTTGGTCCTGGATATCCAAGTTTTGTATAAGTCAGTGAGTTCATATGAAGAAGAGATAGTGGGTTATTCATGTTCTGTGAACATGCAGCTGTTTAATATGTAAGACTTTTTTCCAGATTATGAATTCAGTTAATCTCTTTTGATAATTATGTAATGGCTGTCGGGGCTGCAGAGGGTATCAAATGTAGTACTCATGTATTTGAAGTGATAGACAACTTGGCTTGAACATTTGACATTGCAGTTGGCAAAGGTACTGTTATCTCTGTTGAATCAGAGAATATGCCAACTCGCTCTTTCTTAGAAAGTTCTGACAATTTTAGCACAAAATATTTTATTTATTTCTTGTAAGGGCTGTTCCATTTAAACATACATGGTACCCATGGAAGGCAGTTTTTAAAAATAATATATGCCAGTATACATTGATTTCATATTAAAATGATAATAAAATTCTAAATTGCATCTGTGGGTGAGTACGCCAATTTAAAGTGCATTCCCTGGGTTGCATGTATGTCTTGATGGAACATTGTTAAATAAGAAGCTTAAATATGGTGTTGTATTTAGGGCTGTTCCATAGTTGGGACCCAGGAAAGGCACTTTTAATTTGAAGCGGTCACTCACAGATACAATTTAGAACTTTGAATTAATTTTTATATGAACTCTGAGGAACCTGAGTATCCTGTATTTTTTTAAAAGTGCCTTCACAGGGTACCATGGATGTTTATATGGAACAGCACTTAGTATATACATTGTAAAAACTGCATATCAATCACAAAAGTTGCCATCATAAAAGTGGTTTTGCTGGATTATTTCTTATCAATAATCAATGCTTAGTTTTCCATTCAGCACATTGCATGGTCATTGTGTCTTGTAAGTGCTCTGTAAATTGGTGAAATGGAAATGGGTGGGCATTATTTCATGGTGGAAAATTAAGCATACTGCAATGTAGACATGAGAAAAACTCCAATATTTGAGCTCAGCATCAGTATAGTACACTTTAGGCTATGCATGGTAAAGCTTGAGAAATTAGTGTTGATTAAAAAACTAGGGAATGTGGAAACATCTTCCATTGTTTTTTAAAATAAGTCTTGCATGCAAGAAAGAATATGATCCCCGGTGGTTGCCTTAAGGCAAATTTAGTTTCATATGAAAAATGTTAAAATATTATGTGACATGTCTCCCAGATTGTTAATAGGAATTGTCTTCTTTTGTTGTCAAGTGGTTGAGTCTCAGATGTGGATTCGGGTCTAAGGTGTACCAGACTTGTACTCTGGTTCTCAGGTAGTCATTTCAGCACTAATGGATATATCATTTTTCCGTGATGACTTGACAGGCAAGCAACACTACCAATTACCTTGTCCCCTCCATCATATTGCGTACAGTTATGTGACAACAGACTGGATCCATGGTTTTTTTGTTGTGTGCATTCAATATGGATAAATTCAATGCTTAAACTAATTTCTTTCAGCAATTTTTTATCAAATGATAATTGATTGTCATACATTTGTCAGATTATATTTCAAATGAACCACATCTGCAAAGAAACTCATTTTAAAAATAATGTAGCTGTAACATGGCATACATTTTGAAATTACCATATAAAAAAAATATAATTAAGTTTGTATGATCTTTAATCATTATGGACTTTTTCAGTAAGATGGCAAAGGACAAAAGGTGCCATTGTCAGAGAGCCTGGGAAAACTATGACACCTGAGCAAGGTAGATAACCATTGCTGCATCAGTTTCTAGAACTTGAGGGTAGAGTGTTAGAGTTTAAACATGAACTATGAACAGAAACACACATTTGAATATAATGTTGAAAACAAAAGGGTCAGAAATTATGCCAGTTATTATTTTATTCCTTTTTCCTTTCATGGTCTTCTCACTTTAATGATATTACAAAATGCAATAAAAAATCGGAAAATTGTGATGTTCATGACAAGTAGCCATCATAAACTTGCTATACATGACTGGTAAATATTACTATTCCTCATTCATCGTAGTGCATTTTTCTGGTTAAAATATGAAATAGAACGCACATCAGGTCTTCTGATTCTTTTTGCAATGCAGTTTTTATACAGTAGACTTAACACATATGTCATATATACTCAATTATAAATTTTGGTCCAACTGCAAACAATATAGACTGATCTGCCATTGCATAATGTTCAGCCAGACAAGGGTCATTGTTGTTTGTTCTACTAATTACTCCTAACAAACTGTTTAGACCCAGATCTGCCAGTGTATTATGCAACAGCAGACCTGGATCTGTGCAGGTTGCAATTGGATCCAATGTGATGGAGTACATACTGTAACTTTTTATGGACTTCACAAATTTCTACAAAAGATTTTTTAAAAAACTATACTTATTCATGGTAACAAGATTTTAAGCAAATAATAAATGTAGATGGCACTTTTTTTTATAAGAACAATTTTTTTTCTCATTCTAAACAAATCATCTGTATGCATATTTTCTTACTTTCATCAAGTTCGGGACAAATGGAATGAAATTACAGACTTTTCGGACCCAGAGTATCCATCCTCTGCAACAGGTAGATAAAGAGCTCTCTTTAGTTTATTTGTTACACCTTTCCTAAACATCAGTTATTTCTTGCAGTGCAACTGTAATAATTACGATGGGTTTTCAGTAGATTTTGCAAATTAAATAATTTACAGGGTAGGAATTAAAATGATGTAGTGGCCAGTAAATGTTTGTTCTTATCCAGCTTCCAAGTAGCAAAAGCTTTTACCAAACACAGATTATGACTAAATTGTGTTCCCATCCATTTGATATGAATTTTATGGATGCTTTATAAAAATACTGTTTTTGTATACGCATGATTGTCTTCATTATCATTGCGAAGAAGCTTGCTTGAAAATTAAGAAATTACTGAAATATCAATTGACTTTTCTTCTGTATTGGCGATTTTGACATTTGTCTTCATCATGCACAGTATCAAGTAGAGAGTGATTATTGGTGTTAAAGTGTGTGATTTTTCTTTCATGCCAATAGATATTGTGCATGGTGACATGAATAGACTCATAAAAGAAACTTACTGGATTCATAAGTTAGATACTCTGTATCCTAATGGACTTAATGCTAATGCACTATATAAAATTGTATAATTTACATTGATATATTGTATATCCTTTATAACAATATAATTATATGTATGACTCTTTGTCTCTAGTTTATTTTATTATTTTACTAATTCTAGTTTCATTAGAGACTTGAGAATCTTTTAGATCCTGTCATATATAATTGTTATGATGATGCATATCATTTATGACATTACGTAATGACGTAATTGTTGTTTTAAAATAAAAGACGTCATCTGTTACTTTCAAAACATTTCATGAATGAAGAAGCATACATTAAATGCGAAACTAGTTGCACAGAATTTTCGGCGTTTGTGTTTTTTTAAAATCACAAATCAGATGTTACCTGAGACACATGGTCAATATCTGTATCAACTGTAAAACAGTATTCCTACAGTGTAGAAAACAGGATTGCTAGACATAACATCACATGCGCTGTCTGCTTGGCTAAAGAAAATCAGCATACTGTGAAGTCTTAGAAGATGATGTACACTAATAAAGATTTCAGCCCATGAAAAATGATTGACTTGCATGAGCCTGGCCATGAATATAATACCTTAATAGCGAAATCAGACACCCAGTCTGCTTTCCTTAGCCTCCATTTGCGTTACATTGCCTCGCTAAGAAGAGAACTGAATCTTGTTGGGTTAGAGGTAACTGCAGCGAAAGTAACCATGCCCCATTTATGAAAGCACAACCTTAGACTCAGATGTGAATTTGTCACTATTGCTAGTGGTGAAACAGTAATGAAGTGCGGAGTCCCACAGGGATCTTCGCACAGATGTGTAAACAAATTGTCTAATGTTGTACTAAATTAATATTAGAAGAAGTTCATCCTTTTAGTAGAGCGATCATGCTCCTACTGGGTGACAAAACTGGATGGTCAGCATTACCTCCCCCTACCTATTTTTCTAATGTAATGTAAACAAGTAACATATTTGATGGAGAAAGCAAATTTTTTAAAAATGTCTGTTTCTTTGATGATGCTTACCTGGTCACATTGCAGATATTCCCTCTCACCCTTACATGTAATGTGAGCATTCTTTAAGGTTTCACTCAAGTAAAACTGGTTACTTCTGGGTATAATGGTAGTTTCCTGCAGGTAGAAAGTTGAGTTAACCCCTTCCCTTACGTATATGTATAAAATATTTGACAGAAAGACAATTTTCATCTTTCTGGATAGGCTGGATTCATAGGTGGGAGGGAAAGTATTAATCAAAGATGGTTACAGTGGGAATAACAGGCTTGCATTTAGTAATGCTTACAGGTGTTTCAGTGAGGTAAACATCCATGTTACCAGCTCCACTGAAAAAGTTGCTGATAGAACTTGATTTGAAAAGTAAAACCTCTGTAAATGTCCTTCAGTACTCAAATCTTGTGAATCTTTGATTTGGTTGTTTTTTAACAAATTATTTTAAATAAATGTGAGTTTTTGTTTTCCTTTTCCATAGAGTTAAACACACAGTGTTTCATTATCTTTCCTCATCTTCACATTCAGAAATGTAATTTTCCTTGTATATTGATATCAATAATCAAAAAAAATATGTACTTTCAGACTCTACAAGACTGCTGGTAAATGTGCTGAGGACCTTGAATCCAGAAGGAGTTACCAACAGACGGTCATCTAATCCTAGTTCCTCCACTTCCAAAGGTGGAATTGACCCTGTATGTTTGTGCATTAGTATTTTTCACTCATGTCATCTCTTTTCTGTCAGAGATAGTTGACATCTAATTACTTCTGATACGATTCTACCATTACTCAGGCTTAGTTAGTTTAGTTGTTAAGACTTCATAAAACTGACCACTAAAATGTGTATAGTTCCTTCAGAAATTTCTTGTTCCTAAAGCAAGATTATTCAAATTGTTTACCAGTTTATAGCATGGTAGTAAGACCTCTGATTCACTCTTCCTAAATCCAGGATCGATCCTTATCATTGTCATGTACAAGGGTATATTAGTCAGTCACTTATTGTCAGCTTTAGTATAATATTTATCTCCACCTAGAATACCAGTCTTTTCCAGCATGTTGTTTGTGTCTTATAGAACATTTTAAGAGGTTACATTTTTAGTTGGAAAAAATAAGATAAATTTTATCAGGAAGTTAGTAAAATGGTCAGCAAAATTAATTTCATAATTGTTTAAATTGTTTTTGACAGTGTGTTTTTTTCTTCCTTTTCATAGGAGGTTGCAAAAAGTTCCAATATCAAACCAGGGAAGTTTACTTATGGGCCAAAAGAAGTTATTCTTTATGCATTAGGAGGTAAAATTGTATGTCAATTTTATAATTGTACCGCTTCAGGTGGATGGTACTTAGGAGTTCCTTCACTCACTGTCTGTAACTACAACATGTTGTGTACAAATTAGCTCACTGTGACCTGCTCTGGTAGTATTAATGTCCCCCACTCAAGAAGTCAACAAAGCCATGTAGATATTCCATCCAATTGGCCATTGGTCTGGCTGGCCATTGGTCTAATTGTCCATTGGTCTGGCTGGCTGTTGGTTTGATTGGCCATTGGTCTGGCTGGCTGTTGGTTTGATTGGCCTTTGGTCTGGCTGGCCATTTGTCTGATTGGCTATTGGTCTGATTGGCCATTTGTCTGGCTGGCTATTGGTCTAATTGGCCTTTGGTCTGGCTGGCCATTTGTCTGATTGGTGTGGCTGGCCATTTATAGCATCATCATTTGGGTTTGCACAAGATAACTTGACAGGGGGTCATTTGATTTCAACTAAATTTAGTTTTCTTCTTTATATTGATGAGACCTTTCGATTTCAGCTTTGAAAGTCATGATTTAGAAGAGTTATAGCTCCTGATTTGTATGCCTACTAACATTGGTTTCCTTAGCATAACTCTACCAAGGGTTGTTGGGTTTCAGCTAAACTTAGCATGAAGCTTTGTGATGTTGACCTTGCAGGAGTTTGATTTCTAGTACCCCAAAACATCATTCTCAGGAATTATAACTCCTGGTTGCCCATCTTTTTAACTTCATTTGCCACGGGGTAACTTTATTATGAAGTTTGTGAACGTGGCATGCAGTGTTATATTGATGAAACTTTGAATAGGCTTGTTTTCCAGCCTTTTATGCAGTACTTTACAGGAGTTATGGTCCTTGGTTACCTGTTCTCCTGAGTGGTTTAGAAGCAAAATGTTCCTTTGGATTGATGCAGTTGTAATTTAATTTGAATGTCAGCATTCTGGAACATCATTTATGACGTAATTAGCCTGCTTGTTCTCCTAATTTGGACTTCTGAAACATTTTTTCTTTACAAACAATTATTTGTTTTTTTACCATCTTCAGCTTGCTTCTTTATATTGAATTTGATTTTCTCCAGTCCACATCCTTTGCAGAAGTTTTGGCCCATGATTGCCTGTTCTCCTATATTTTGTTGCACTACATAACTTTACCAAGATTTGTTTGAGTTCAGCTAGAAATAATGCAGCTTTATGTCATTGAGATCTGGAATGATTTGATTTCTCGCATTCCATGCCTTTTTACTGGAGTTATTGCCCTTGATTGTCCTCTGAAATGTTTGCTGCTGTGTAGCCTTGTACTGATGAGATTTGAAATGATTTTATTTCATGCATTTCTTGCCATCATTTATGTGAGTTATGTCCCTTTATTGATTGCCGGCCCCCGAGAGAAAAAAAACTATTTTCTACCACATAATATTTTTCAAGATTTCTATATTCAACCAAATATTGGTGTGCAACTGATATTGTATATCTCAGATGAGAGTTTTCAGGCCCCAGCTCCCTGTGAAATTAATTCTTAGGCTATACTATCATTAACTAGTAGGGATAATCCATTATTTGGTTTTTACACCAAAATCATCCAGGATTTACAGTGAATGTTATGTTAAGTTATTGAACTCTTGCAAAAAAGTGATTGCCAGCATCTTACATCAGAGTAGAGTTCTGATCTATTATTGTTTGGTATGCCTCCATTTGCTTCCACAGCTTTTTTCTTTTTAAGACTTTTCTGAAAACAATTGTAGCAAGTGGCACTCTTCATGATTTGCCTATTGTTAATAGCTCTAATTTAGCAAAGGTTACTATCATTAATTGATTTTATTTTCAGCACTTTGTCTAATGTTGCCACTATCCCTTCCCCACTCTTAAATACACTTAGCATTACATGCAGATTTAACCTGTGCAGTCAGTATGGTTCATGGGTATGTTCTTACTGCTTCTCTCTGTTCCCCTCCGTGAATTAAAAACTTAGAAATTGTTCATGTTGCATTTTAGAAGTTTTTGAAAGTTACAAAAGTGGGGGTATTTTGAAATTAACATTTTTCATTCACTCAGATTTGGTTTCTTTGGCATTTTTTTATTTTAAATTAACATTTCATACAAATACTGAACCCTGTCCAAAAAGAGGGCATAAGTTCCTGCACAGGTAATTCTATTTAGCAGTTGCTTTGTATAATTGCTCATAGATTTGGCTCAGGGAAACATTCATATCTTTGAACCCACTCATTCTAGAGCAATATCAATAACTATGTCTCAGATGGTAAGACTGGATATGACTGTCCTGTGCTAGACTTACTTGTCTTAGTCTGTATGAGACTGAATGTGATTGGTCCCATCCTGTGCAAAACTGACTTGTCCCAGTCTGTGTGAGACTGGATATGACTGGTCCCATCCTTTGTAAGGCTGACTTGTGCCAGTCTTTGTGAGACTGGATATAACTCGTCCCATCCTTTGCAGGACTAGAGGTGACTTTTTCCCTCAGGTGATAGGCATATTTGTCCATATATAATGTGTACCCAGCATAGACCAAGATTTGTCATTACATGATGATTACATGGATTTCACCACCAAATTAAACTGGCTTGGAAACAGATGATCTGATTGGCTGAACTTTGTCAGACCTGAAATTGATCAATCAGACTTTACAAGTCCAAACTTAATATTAAGACTTTTGTTGGTGAAATCACTGTTTGTTTGAAATCATATTACTGTAGTACTCACTCACTATTAATTTACTTCATTGTGAGGTTGTAGTGGTCATAGATTCCGTTTCATTATTTAATAGTAATATGTATAAAATACCTTGATATAAAACAGCCTCATCTATAAGGCAGTCCACTTGTATGGCTTCCATGGATAGTGTTACAGTGAAGAAATGCCATAGATGTACAGAGCATGGTTTGCTGGCACATTATTTGATGGCCAATATAGGTCTATGTTGTTTGTAGTTGGATGCATTTATACATCAGCATTACATTACTGGAGTATACAGCACAGAGCAAGGGACAAGCATTTAGGAGAATCATACTTGTAAACTTATGCCACATATTCATTATTGCCTTTTCTATAGTAAATGTAGAAGACATAATAATCACTTTCCAATAGTGACTTCATAGTAATCTGTTAAATTAGCCCTCTAAATTTATGTTAATACTGATGGTTGATTTGAGGGTATGATGTCAAGTGTTATCAAATCAAGGAAATATTGCAGACAGCTGTCTGTTGTTTGAAGGGTCCTTTGTCAGTTGAAGGGTCCTTTTGATGCTATGTACAGATCTTATGTTTGATGACTTTCAAATCGACATGGAATAATAAAACCCTATTCCTCTGACCCTTTTTAAATATAGCCATTACCATATACCTAAATTGTGATCCACACTGATTTGTATGCAACAAAGCTGGACATTTTAATGAACAGTTGACATCAGACCCTCAAACCATCCATCAGTATCAACACAGGTTTGGGGGCTGATTTATTGGAGTAACTTAATAGTTCTGCATCACGATTACAATTTTGGTCATCTATAATTTTTCAGTGGGATCCTCCACAAAGGAACCAGATTACCTGAAGTTCTTGTTTGAAGGTGCTGAGGAATTCTGTGTCCTGCCAAGCTTTGCCGTCATCCCAGCCATGAATAGTACCAGTGGTCTGTTTGTGGGAGGCATACCTGGACTCCAGATTGACCCAACGAAGGTAGCAATAGGAATAGCAGACATAGCCCTTCCAAGCAGTGATGTCATTAGGGATGAAAATATTAAATATGCACTTTCTAATCATTATAATATAGACTTTACTTAGTATCTGCTATATGTATGAATTGTAAAGCCATTTGCTTGTATTCCACTCTTTGCCATTGTTATTTTTCATTTTTCAGTGAGATTTCATCAGAATTAAACCATGAAGTCATGCTTTACATCATTATCTAGTTCATATGTTAAGCCTTTTATGACCTTTATGATGGAATTGAGGTCATGTTTTGCACCTTTATTTATTTCATAATGTGGTAATCCTGATATGATCTTTTCATGTGGATTGAGGTCTTGTTTTGCACCATTGTCTATTTCATAATATGGTAATCCAGATATGATCTTTGATTTAGAGCGAGGTTATGCTTTTACATTATCATCCAGTTTATAATGTCATAAGACTGATATGACCTTCATGATTGGAACTGAGGTCATGTTTTACATCACCTAGTTCATAATGTGGTATGTCTGATATGACCTTTATGATTGGGGTTGAGGTCACTTTTACATCATTATCTAGTTCATAATGTGGTATGTCTGATATGACCTTTGTGATTGGGGTTGAGGTCACTTTTACAGCATTATCTAGTTCATGATGTGATGCCTGATATGACCTTCATGATATGGATTGAGGTCATGTTTTACATCATCCAGTTCATAAAGTGGTAAGCCTGATCATATGACCTTCATGATATGGATTGAGGTCATGTTTTATATCACATAGTTCATAATGTAAATCTGATATGACCTTTATGATTGGGATTGAAGTCATCTTATACATCATTATCTAGTTCATAATGTGGTATGTCTGATACGGTCTTTAAGTTTGGGATGGATTAGGTAGTTTTTTGTTACAAATATTTAATTCTTAGATCAGTATCGTGTAGCCATATATGTGAAAGTGATTCTCAAAGAGGATAAAGTAATATGTGTAAGCATCAAGACCCACAGATGTTTAATCGGTACAGTATAGTGTAGTCAAATCTGTTGGAAGTATCTACATTTCATTTTAATTGATATGCACATGAAACTCTCTGGGTGTTGGTCTGTTGAATTGATTTATGCAAACTATGCAGACACATTATTATTTAATGGTATTTTATTTATTGATTGCTAAAATATCATACTCTTTTTATATATGTCAGTTTCACCTGAGTGCCAGTGGCTTGACATTGTAATTCATGAAATAGTAGAGATAATCAAATGTAGACCAAGCCTGATGATAACAAAACTCCTTCGCTCTGAGTCGGTCAAAAGCGATGTGACATAAGTAAAGTCATTTGTGACTTATTGACTCAAAATCTCAAGCTCAAACTCAAACTGAGTAGATTTATCATTGCCATATACTCGCTTATAAGATGAATTCAACTGCAAACTGAACAGACTCAGATCAGCCAGGGTATAATGTGCCAACAGATTGGGGTCTGTGCAGTTTGTTTGGAGTAATCAGTAGAATAAACAACATAGACTCTAATCTCGGGAGATCAGGATGTTGTTTGCAGTTGGACTTGACTTATAAGTGAGTATATTCCTTATGTATATAGCTGTGGCAGATAGGGCCCAGTATTCTTGAAACATTTTCAGCAAGAAACTCAAGTTCATACCCTTAAGGCAGATGTGTTATTAGAGTTCACCTACATAATGGAGATTGCTGTTGATCAAACCAAGCTTTTAAAAAATCTGAATGTTCTGTGATTATAGCTTTATTCTAATTAAAGTTATGCACTGTTTAAGTTTTTGTACTTATAGCTTCTGCTTAAGGTTCTTGCACAAAAATGTTTGATAATACATCCTGCAAATTCTATTTAAATATCATTTCAAGCAGATAGTGTCAAACCTGATATGCTGGTGCATTATGCGCCTGCAGATCTCGGTCTACAATCCTCACAGTAGCAAGCACGTTGTACATGCGTAAAAGTGGAATATCTTGTTTTGTGCAACACAAGCATGAAATCTTTACATAATTTAGAGAATCCATTTGATAGTTTTGAGCTTTTCAGTGCCTGCTTCTGATATTGTTTTCAGATTTTGCATGGAGAGCAGTATGTGGAGCTGTTCAAGCCAATTCCAACAAGTGGGACTCTGACTTCTTATCCAAAAGTTGCTGACATATTGGACAAGGGATCTGGTGCTGTTATCCTTCTTAATGGTATATATTATGTCTTTAATTAAATCTGATGGACATGTCCACTGTAAGGCTTACTTTGAATGTTTATGAGGACATTGTCTTTCTTCAGAGGCATAGTGTTCTTGTCATGTTAAACTCCAAGCCAACTGTCCAGACACCCATTCTTTTTGACTGCCTGTATGTGGAAGACAAGCTGTGTTGCTTGCCTGGCTAGCATTCCATCTGGTGGGTTAGCTATTTTCTGCACAACTGCCTGGCTAGCATCAGATCGGTGAGCCATTCTGTATAGCAGACAGCTGTTTTGTGGTATGCTGAGTCGTATGGGGATCCATTGAGTTGGTCTAACCATTTAACTGCACATTCCATCAAGCCAGCCACTGAATGGTTCATTCATCCATCTATCCAGCACTTTCCATCCTTATGTACCAGAGAGACAAGCTGTACTGCCTGCCCACCTGCGAATTAGCTTGCAGAACAGCTATTCATGGTGCATGCATTGATTAGACACTGCCATATTGGCAGGTCATATCACATACAAACTGGCCATTCAATAGTATGCAGAGTCATCCATGGATCCATTGATTCAATCCATCCTTTTTGCTGCAAATTTAATCAGGCAGTTTTGAAGCTAATCATACACTCTGCCTCTGAACTAACCATCCAGTTACCCCTTCAGCACACTTTGCTGTACTTGCAAGGCAAGCTGGTCTGGCCACAAATTCAGCTGTCAGACCAACTATTCACAATGCATTCAGTAGATACCATTACATTAGTGAATTGGGTTTTCCAGGGTTCTTCCTCCACCAATTATACTGGCCGCCATGTATAGCCTATCTTGTGCTGAAAAATGGCGTTAAACCATACAACAACAACATTAGTGAATTGTGCCACATACTGCCTGGACATTCAGCGTTGTATGGACTCAAATGGGTTATTTGGGTTGGTCCATCCATTTTGTTTCACGTCCCATCTAAGTGATTTATGAGTTGACCATCCAGCACACTTTCCAACCTAAGTCCATGTACCAGAATTAATACAGAAAATACGGGGTCAGAATTGCAAGATGATTCTGAAAGTATTTCTCAGATGAGACAAGTCCTAGGTCAACATTCTACTCAGCATAGCAATAGACAGACTCAGAAAACTTACGGCCAAACCGAATCTTTTCAAACAGCCAAGGTCACAGGTGTTTAACCACTGCTGAGACGTGGTCTTTGTATATTGGTTTATAGATCTTATTTGACTGGGAATTTGAGCTATGCATATTAAGCATGCCTTTTTTTGGAAAGATTTTTTTTTCAGACTAGTTAAATAAATAAAATATACATGATATAAAGGTTTGGAGATAATTTTCATAGTATTCATATGATTATATTCTTACATAAGCCTGCTTAGTTAAATGATCAACTGTTGTGTTAGGCAGGCGATATCATGTCCGCTTGGGCCTCTTGTTAGCAGATCTCAAAAAAACTATTACAAAAGTTTTGTATTAACAATAATATAGAACCATAAATTGATCTTTTATTAATTTTCAGTTGAGACCTTTGATGAGAAAAACGAGAAGGTGGCATTTAACCAGTTTACAACATTTGTGACCCGTGCTGGTGGATTTGGAGGCAAGAGGAACTCTGATGCAGCCATACTGCCAAAAGATCCGCCACAAAGGTCACCTGATGCTTCCATCACAGAGAAAACCAGTATTGATCAGGTATTTATATTTTCCAAGATAGAGGTTGATAGTTTACTCCTGTAGTTGCTAGATTTTTATATTGTCATTTCTCTATTCATGTATGGATGGTTCTTCATCTCTGAGGTCCTGGTTCCACACCATTAGTTCTGCTATGTGCACTGGTAAGTGGTCACACATGCGAGGTCAGTCATTTACAGTATTCTCCACCATATCATACCAATATCTGTATATTGTCAAATGAATGTATGATGAACACGACATAAAACATACACATCACATGTATCAAGATTTTTATGGTCCCATATTTACATTATATGACCAAGTGAAATTAAACTTTGCATTAACTTTCTAAATTTGATATTTCCCATTGATAGAGTAAAACACCGTACAGACAATTACCTTTTTTTAAAATGAAATTAATAACTTAATACATTGTGTAGGATTAAGTTAAAACCTTGTATGTATGATTCACTGTAATTTTCTTTTAAGGCTGCTCTATATAGGCTAAGTGGAGACAGAAATCCCTTGCACATTGATCCAAGTTTTGCCGCTATGGGAGGTAAATATATTCCTATATGTCTGCTTGTTATTGTCACATATCCATCTAGCTCCCGAATATACTCACCATTGCATGATATGCCCACAGATCTGGGTCTTTGCAGTTTGTTAGGATTAATCAGTAGAACAAACAACCTAAACCCCGATCTGCAGGCGCATTGTGCAACGTCAGATCATGAACTTTGTTCTTTTGAAGTTTGACTTGACTTACAAGCAAGTATAGACAATACCCATTTTTCAGTCCTTGTATAATTATATGCAAGAAATGTTTTTGAATCATGAAGCGCAGTCTCTTGAATGGGTGACACGGTTTTGATCCGTCATAGCAGTATTGGATAATGGAACCATACATCTGATTGGGTTTAAACCATTGATACAATTCAGCAGAAAACCATCACTGTTACCCACATGTTTCACAGCCACCTGCATTAGACCCACTTGGAAACAATTTGGTTTGGTATCTCTATGCACTGGAGGAACTGGAAGGCAGACAGTGTTGTGCTGCTGACCCAGTTCGGTCCATCAGTGCATTCACATTCTCAGACCAAACTGAGATTCTGGGTCAGCCAACATGCTACCATTTGGTACCAGTGACCACAAGTAGACCTCATTTACATGAGTCAAAGCCATGTCATTCCCACAAATGCACAGTCACCACCAGATTTAAATTTGGCATGTGGGTGTGCCATAGTTTTACATGGGGATGCCATCCAAGAAAATCCACTGCTTGGAGTCCAATGAGGACAAGCTTAGCTTGGAGCAATGATATACATCTCTGTGATGTTTCCACAACTGGATAAGATTGGCCGCATGTGTGAATTTGCAGTAGTCACATAGATATGCCATGTGCATGTTGTGCTTGAGATCTGTTTGTACAAATACCCAGGGAACTTCTTGTGTCTTCCTAATGTTTGTACTAGAGCCAACCATTTTTTACTACATTTTGGGTTGCAGTCACGTGTATTCCTTGATGGGTTTGCCCACACACTTATTTTTGATTATCCCCATTACATTTTTAGTTTGATTACAAAACAATGGATGATCCTTTGTTTATTCACTGGTGTCAAATTCATTTATGTAGCACACCTTTCCCATGTCTGTATAGACATCAGTAGTAGTTATATGCATTAACAATGAGTCCGTATCCATTTACAACATTCTAATGCCAGTGCTGTATCACAGCTTGATCTTTTCATAGTAGAACTTGTACATTTGTAGGTCCAGAATGAACACACCAAAGTATATAGGTTTTGTCAACTTCAGCTTGAATTTCTTGCCATCAGATATCTTCCATGACTCAGAGGCCCTATCTGCAATCAGCATGTTGAGCTTTTCTTGTTTGCTGTCCCAAACAAAATCAACATGGATTCTCTTCTGCAGGTTCTCCATCGTTATAAAAAAACTATATAATCAAGAATCTGTCTCAAAATCATTGTTTGCAACCATTCCAAGGTTGGTGTTCGTTTGTATATATGGCTCACTGATGATACCATGGCACTCAGTGCAGATACAACTGCAGATAAATGTTGCATTTTTGGGACAGATTTGGAACCAGCTAGGTGCATTCAGTAAACGTATGCCTGGAATCATCCATAAGTACACACTGGTATGGGGACAACCACTTGTGGGGAAGCAACATCACTTCTGGGCCAATGAGTAATCGTTTCGGGCACGGTAAAGCTCATTAGGGCATTCCAGGTCAGCTTCAAAGAATATCTATGGTTGTTATTGCTGTATATATGTTTGCAGATGTCCATGTCAGTGGGATCAGTCTATGTGAACTTGTAACAATGACTCACCATAGACATTCCATAAACAAGTGTTGATCAATATCAGTGAACAGTTTCAACTTGATCTTGGTTTTCAATAGCAGTGCATTCCAAGCCATCCCGGTGATGAGAAGTAATGTGTGGGATTGAGCTTGTACACATGCCTGGCTGTATGACGAAATATCTTAGAGATATCCGTGTGCAGCAAAACATCTGTTTGCTGAGACAGATCATAATTGTTCCCAAAATGTTTACAACCAAATGCAGACCAGACATTGTTCATGTGTGTGTTGTCATTGGTGAAGTTATCTTTGTGAGACAGTGATTAATTAATGGCCTCAATCAGTGGCAATCAAGTTTCAGAACATTTATCTGTGTCACTCATGTACCTGTATGGGTAGATTCATTTACCGTTGAGCACACTGAATCCTCCATCATCAGCACTGTTATATTAGCAAGTACTCATAAAGCGATTGTTGCCTACTTCCACAAGATTGCTCCTTGACAACAACATTGTCTTTTTCTGTAACTGGCATGTTAGCCTGTCTTGTCATGATGTACTCAGCAACAAATCAACATGATAATGTGACTTAACTGAAATACTATATTTAAGGTCTGTTCATGAAATGGTTATAGAAATGGTGTTCTGGTAGCACAGCATGAGTATGTTATTTTATTCTGAGCACATTGGCATTCAATAATTTTATTATAATTATCTCTTTTCAAATGTGCATCTTTAATTATTCTTCCCCTTGATTTTTGCCGACAAGATAGGCAAAGATAAAGTCATGGTTTATGGGACACTCATGAATATCTTCATTTGTCATGGTATGTTTCCTGTTTGTATTATACACCAGATTTATTTCTCTAATAGATTTGTCCATGTCATTGATCATCAAAGATCTTTGCTGTCTTCACTGTCTTCCCTGTCTTCCCTGTCTTTGTTGAATAATTAACTGTCTTCACTGGTTGTTTCATTATCTTCGGGACTGCTCCGGTGGCCTAGTGGTTAGAGTGTCCACCTCAGAAGTAGGAGGTCATGGGTTTGAACCCCGGCCAAGTCATACCAAAGACTTACAAAAATCGTACTAACAGCTGCCTCACTAGGTGCTCAGCGTTAAGAGGTTAGTGTCAGGACTGGTCGGCAGGGTGTCAGGATAATGTGACTGGGTGAAACATCATGCTGCATGTCTGCAGCATGATGCCCCAGTGCTAGACATCACTGTAAACTGCCACACTGCAGACATTGTAGTGATATGACTGAAAAATTGTTAAAGCTACATTAAAAATCGAAATCACACACACACACTCCATTATCTTTTCTGTCATATGCAGTTAAACTTAGTCACACTGCGAACTGTTAATATCAGTGACTTAAATAGCATGCAGTCTTCCGGTGTTTTCATCATACTCACTCCAACTCAATCCCTAACCCAGTTTTTTTTATCAAGATACCATGGATATATTTTTGAAAAATTATACAAAATCTTCTGTGCCTCTGACAAATCAATTTGACATATTCATACTAAATAGTGATCTTTTTTGTGACGTTACAAATACATCATTAGCTGCCAATGTGAATTCTTTCATACTGCTATATGTATCCAAGTATGTGGTTTCTAATAGTATTATATAATAGCCCACTACACTTCTTTAATAGTGAATCACTTTTTATGCATTGCCAGCAATAATCAATCTGTGTGCAAGTTCACAGCAGTGAAGCTCCCAAACCATGATGCAGGCTTGAGACGCTTCCATGTGGACTCGTTTGGGTTACAATCACAGATGCACAAATGTGTCAAAACAATCCTTGGTGTGAAAAATTAAGGGGAATCTTAGAGATTTATGGCCTGATAACCGGAATGTCCAGCCAGTCTCAAACCCCATTTCCAAAACTACAGTACTAGTTACGGCTATTTATTCGTGAATTTTAATATCAAAACTGTCCCCAAAAATGTAACAAGTTGTGACACAAGAAGAAAAGATTGGTATACCTAATTATTAAATGTATCAAAAAATGTACTTTTTGGTTCCAGGCATCTTTATGTGATTTGCTGATTTCCTCTCTAATGAATTAATTATTTAAAAAAGTCAAATGTTTTTCTTTCAAATACTATACTATAGATTTTCACCCAGTGACAGTACTTTATTACGCTCTCCCATTTTGTAAAATTATTAATTGGCAACAAGAAGACTTAATACCTCGAAAATATGTGACACCTAATTGACTAGCATTTCCAGTCAGGTTGTATGGTGAGGCTTTTTCGGGTCCCCAAATAAATGTTGGAGGATGATAATAAACTTGGTTATTGTTGTAGTATCTTTGTTTCCCAATTTGGACCATGGCTTCGCATATTTTATTCAAAAGGTACCATGTGTTAAAAACTGCAACACAGTATAGTTAAAAGTACACATGGTGTGTGGGGACTGATATATATAGTACAGACCCTTGAGCAACTGTTCAGCTATGGAATTTTTTAAAAGTCCAGGAGATAAGCTGTCACATATATTTTGTTTTGTGATTTGTAGCTGTTGAGTGTTCAAGCAATTGGGAAATCAGAATGTCCAACATCATAGACACCTCTAATTATTGTCCAACAAAGAAAGAATGTGTAAATGTTTCCTAGTCACCTATTTGAATTAAGCTTAGACGGTGAAACCTTTTTGTTTTTTCTGACAAAGAAGCAATCTGTAAACTAGACTTGGTGACCTTTGAATTTAACTTTGTTGAGGTGTTTATTTGACAGTTTAAGGAATAAACAAATTAAAATCAGTTTATTATAATGATATCCACTTTGTCAGAGTATTAGCCAGTCAAAACATTTTATATGCCAAACATGTCCAGCAAATACACTGAGTGCAGTATCTCTGACACATTTGTGCACACAAACACACACACACACACACACACATTTACAATCAGGATATTTAGATTTGCTGAGATTTGCTGCCTGTTTTTCTTTACTACCTGAATATGTCTTAGCAGATGTCATCAGTAATCAGATCAGCAGTTAACCTTTGCTGCATTTTCTGAAAAATCAATAAAAAGAAAAACAATTTGAAGCTTAGTACTGATGTTGTTTCTTTTTTCATCCCAGGTTTCAAGCAGCCAATTCTCCATGGCATGTGTACTTTTGGCTTTGCTACCAGACATGTGCTAAAGCAGTATGCAAATAATGATGTCACTAAAATTAAAGCAATTAAGGTAAATTTTACTGTTTTGCCTGTGTCAGCAGATATGGAGATGTGGTTATCACATTTTCTTTTAGCATCATTATCATTGTTGTTGATGTTGTTAATTGTGTTTTATGTCAAAGTTTTTTAATTCATATTCAAAATTCCTAAAGAAAGGAATAGTTTCTAACTTGCCTGATGTAAGTCCAAGGGAGCTTACGGTATGGCCCTGAATTTGTCATGCATCATAAATTGTCAATAATGATTTTTAACTTGTCTGACTCTAAGTCCAAGGGAGCTTATGGTATGGCCCTACATTTGTCATGCATCTTCAGGTGTCAATAATGCATCTGTCAGCTGTTCCTAGTTTGAACGTCTTGTTGAAAACCAATTTAACCAAGTTGAACCAAACTTCACCAATAACATCCTGGCATGAAGAGCTTTCGGTTTTGTACAAATGATGATGATTCAACATTGAATCGTCACATGCAGCTAATTCTGTTATAGTAGACCATAATGTTGATGTTTGGCCTGGTTAGTAAACCTTTGTGGTCAGTGCAAAAGCACACTTACATCCTATGAATTATATATCAGAGACGTAACTTTTAAAATGATGAAAATGATGTTCTGTGCACCTTCTCTTTGATAAAAATACATTGTAGGTGCCTGCTATACACTTTTGGCCCAGTGAGATATTCATTTACATCCAGTATCCAGTGTGTACAATGACAGTGATAAAGTTATAATGATTTAAAGTCTACTATTGCATACAGATGGTCCAGACATAGTCTTCTTCTGGAAAAGTACATTTTTTTTGTTTGGGGGTCAGGGTGGGGTGGAAATTATTAGCCAATCAGCTATTTTTAATCTATGAAATATGGTAGGGATGGGGTGGAAATTATTATTAGCCAATCAGCTACTTTTAATCTATGAAATGTGGTAGGGGTGTGGTGGAAATTATTATCAGCCAGTGAGCTACTTTTAATCTATGAAATATGGTAGGGGTGGGGTGGAAATTATTATCACCCAATCAGCTACTTTTGATCTATGAAATATAGTAAAGGTGGGGTGGAAATTATTATCACCCAATCAGCTACTTTTGATCTATGAAATATAGTAAAGGTGGGGTGGAAATTATTATTAGCCAAGCAGCTACTTTTAATCTATGAAATATCACTCATGGGCTGGTTCCATAGCTTATAATATCATTAGCTGGCTGTGACTAAAAATCAAACTTTACTTGATAATGATTATTTATAATCAGTATCACTTTTTAGTTATGCTGAACATGACCTGGAGAGCTTATGGAGTGGTCTGTTGTCCAGCCATCGGTCTGTTAACAGAAGTTTGTTATCACTACTCCTCCTAAACTACGTTGAGGATCACCATGGTACTATACACACATTAATCCCAGGGTCATGTTGATTCTAAAGGAAAATGGTGCCACTCAGACATCCAACATGGCCTCCAAAGTGACCATCTTAAAACTTGTATCACTACTCCTTCAGAATGGATGATTATATCAGTATGGGATTTTCACTTATAGACTTCTTATGATGTCTACTTGGACCTAAAGGAAAATGATGCTGAGACCCAATATGGCTGCCACAGAAGCCATCATGAAAATCTTATTAGCACAACACTCCTAAACAGAAAGTTAGATTTACATGGGGTTTTCACTAGAAAACTTTTTATGATGTCTAGTTGGTCCTAAAAGAAAATGGTGCCAATCTAATGTCCAATATCGCCATTATTGCATGCATTTTGAAAATCTTTTTATTGCTGCTATTTGAATGGAAAGTCACATCAGCAATGGGTTTCCACCAGAAGACTTCTTATGATGTTTAGTTGGTCCTAAATGAATTTGGTACCAACTGGACATTCAGTCTGGCCACCATAACAGCCATCTTGAAAATCTTGTTACTGCTAATCCTCCTAAGTGGATGGTCATATCAGCATGTTTTTATGGTCTAGTTGGTCTTAAAGGATAATAGTGCCAATCTGATTTCTGGTATAGTCACCGTGGTGGCCATCTGTAAAATCATTAATAAAAATGATTTAAATTATTGATACACCTCCTGAACTTAAAAACATATCAGCACTGGTTGTTCGTAAATTAAAATCTTGCTGATCTCATGTCATCACAGTGGCCAACTTGAAAATCTAGATTGAAAGTCATATCAGCATCAGTTTTACAAGAAGTCTTCTAATGATTCTGTATGGTCACCATGGCAACCATCTTGCAAATCTTGTTCATGGTACTCCTTCTAAATGGAAAGTCATATAAAAAATTAACATGAGGTTTTCACCAGAAGACTAAGTATAATATCTAGATAGTCTTGAATGACAGTGGTGCTGGTATAACCTAAAACATGACTGCCACGATGAACATACTGAAAATTTTGTCACAAATTCTCTTGAATAGATGGTCAAATAAACATAGCATTTTCATTAAGAGTCATAAAATGGTATCCCGTTTATCCTAAATGAAAATCATGCCAATCATACACCCAATATGGATGTCACAGTCACCAATTTTAAAATCATATAGCTCAAGAATATCGGATTATTTCAGCACTGTGAAATTAAAACAAAGAAATAATCTTATCTTGAATTCCAGGAAATAATTTTTTGGTCAGTACAGCACAAGTGCATTGAAGGGATGCTGGTTCTTTGAACGACTTTCAAAAGCATACTTGTCTTTCAATAAATATTTCAAAGACATTGAGGAATTTATTTCTGTTTGCTTTAATGATTAATTGATAATTTCCACAAAGGAATAAAAGTTTTCCTCTGAAACTTTTTGATATATGCAAAAAGAAGTATGTTGTTCCCCACATGGATATGTAATACATGTCCTGAGCTAAACAAATTTTGATGCATATTGCAACGAGACGTTGACAAAGGGAGGTTATCTGAGATCACTATACAGGCTTCTGGTTGATGTAATAAAAATTGATCAGTGTCTTTAAATTTGGGGAATTGTGACATGTGGTGTGACATCACTCTATTCTCAGTACACTGAATGGTCTTTCCTACTTTTTTGAATCATTTAGACCACCTACAACCTCCCGTAGCCAGAACAGCAAGTGAACACATAGACTAAATATTTGTTTTTGCAGAACATCATTAAACTGAGTGTTGAATGGAAGGCTCCACTGTACATCATCTTCATCGACTTCTCTAAAGCTGTTGACAGTGTACACTATAACAGCCTATGGAACATTCTGGAACTGTATGGCATTCCTGTTGAGATAATAAAGCTTATAAAACTGTTGTTCAAAAACTTATGAGTGCAGCATCATCCTGGACAAGTCATTATCAGACTGTTTTCCATGACAGCTGGAGTTTGTCAGGGCTGCATCTCTTTTTTCATTTCCATTCTTTTGTATTTTGTTGATGTCTCAGTGTTTTGACATTAAGGAGAAAATAAATAGATTCTGCGAATCATCTAAACAAGTAGGCCAGAAGTTGACTCATAACATTCCTCAACACATCCCAGGCTCCAATAACCATCAGTAACCAGACAGAGAATTTCGCATACCTGGGCATTATTGTCAATGAGCTAAGTGGCACAAGCAAGGACATGAAATGATGCTGATCCACCATCATATATGACTCCAGTTACTAACAAGAGACCTAAGCTGTCTGATATCACTCACTTAGTCAACAGACATATGTAAACTTGTGAAAGCAGGTTCATATATATGTATACAAAAATGGGGAATGTAAAGGAAGCTTGGAGTACTTAGTTGCCTCATTTTCTGTTAGGCAGATAAAAAAATATTCATGTTTCTGGGTTCATGTTAAAAACAAATTTAGTTGGTCAGGCAGATTAAGATCTTTTTTGTTCATTTTCTCCTCTCCATTATCAACAGTGAACCACATTTACAATGTCCTAATTTTATTCTTTTGAGAAAAGACATTGTTGGTATTCATCCACAGCATGATGTTATATGGTAGTTAGATTTACATTATCTATGTGGTTCGATATATTGTGTTTGATATAACTTGCTGTTAATTTGAAACAACCATAATTGTTAACAGAACACAGAGGTAGACATTATTGAATCATTCTTTCTGGTCCATGTCCAGTAGATGCAAAAAATATATTTTGACAAACAGTTAGTCTTGTAAAGAATGTGATGAACAGTTCTTGAGAAGAACTCAAAAGTTTTTCTATTTGTGATAATGGCAGTTATATTGTAAAGAGTGAAATATTTCCGTATATCTAAAAACTAATGTAGATTGTTTTCCCTCTGTTCTTTGTGAATGTGATTAAAGGCTGCATTACTATATCAATAAAAAGAAGTTGAAAATTGTACAATAGTTGTGGGTCGCAAGACTTTTACAAATTTAGATCACATGTACATATAATGCTTTAAATTGTGTATTTTGTAAAGTTAATGAGATTTTTAACACATTTCTTGTTTGGATTCATACATTGAACATTGTTGGGGTGAATGTACTGCAGAAACATCACAGAGCATGGTATCAGACAGTCTTAAGAGCATAACAAGTTCAAATAAATGATTTTAATGATTGAGTTTACCTGTAAAGCTTTTGTTTCTTTATTTTGTTTATTTCTGCATTCAGACATGGATTTTGTGGCTTTTTTTTTGCTGCACCCAGATTTTGATTGTCACTAATTTCAATTCACAATCATCACTCCACCAATTTTTCCATCATTTTCAAACATGATTATGATTATGTTGAGAGTTAAAATCGCTACTTAAACAATTTTATTGCACATTTAATTTAGAGATTGACCGTAATATTTGTATCATTTGTTACAGAGTTTAACAGGTAAATGATATTGTATGGGTGACACTAAATATCAGACATAAACAGGTCTTGGAAGATCAGTCACCAATAATTTGCAGTGTATGTGGAAAACTTGTTAAAAAAAGTTAATACTTAAAGATTATTTTTTGTTGGTTTTAGTAGATTTTTAGGGATTAAAAAAAGGGTATTAGTGGGTCAGGCAGTCTCAACATATTGTAATATATGATGATCCTAATGGAGAGCTACAGAGGAAGGGAGAGAGAGAGATAAGGAGCAGAAGAATAGAAATAAAGTATGCCTAAATATGGAAATACAAATTTTAGTAACATACTTAAGGGCAGATATATTTTCTAAATGGGAAAAGAAGGTACCTCCAAAAATGATATTGCTACTAGTATCTACTGCAAAAACTTCAAAACATGGCTGCTCAGATCATCCTTAGAGTATGAAGAACTCAGCACACCTGCTCTGCAACCTTCACTGGTTACCCATTTGATCCAAAATGAAACACAAAACTGGTTCACTATACTAGATTTCGTTGACTGGCTCCAGCCCAATATACCTATCTGATCTCACCCATGTGTACACTTCATTGAGAAACTTATGTTCTTCTTCCGACCTCTTATTGTCATTGTTACAGATACACGCACGCATGCATGCATGCACACATACATACATACATCCTTGGTAGTTAATCATTTGTGTCTTATTTTCACTCATTCAAGGTCAGAATGTCAAAGCCTGTATTGCCTGGTGAGACTTTAAAAACAGATATGTGGAAAGAAGGGAACAGAGTTTTCTTCCAGTGCAAGGTATGTACTGGTTGGCCACCAATTTATCTCAGTACATCTTTTTGTTTTCTTCATGTTCACTTCCATGTGTGCTGGCTTTGTTTCTTCTGCTGAATTGCTGGTTGTTTATTAGATAATTTTAGGTACATATTAAACAATTTATAAGAATCTAGTAAACATCCTTTTAACATCTGGAGATTATTTGATGAAACCAGTATTAAAAACGTGTCACCTGCAGAACTTAATGCTTTACATTGACTTTAATATACATTCAAGGTCAAGGAAGTGTTAGGTTAATTTTTCCTCTTTGGAACTGTGGAATCTTGTGTGATGAGCTACAGATTGAGGGATTTAAACAAAATGCGTGCCATATTTTACAAAGTGCTATGGTTGACTAGCTTTATGATTGATACCACCATGGAATTAATACAACTTTTCTATTAAGAGACTTAATTTTTAAAAATATATTGTTAACAATCCTAGTTTCATCAAAGCAAAAGCTTTCAAAATTTACAGGAATCTATAATATGATCAGATATCAAAAGCTGAAAATTTTATACAATTATTTTTTGTAGATTCAGAGGTATTTGATCCTGAAGATTAAAGTAAATTCACTGTATCAGTCA
The DNA here is from genome assembly GCA_028554795.2 of Sinohyriopsis cumingii. Classification (NCBI taxonomy): domain Eukaryota; kingdom Metazoa; phylum Mollusca; class Bivalvia; order Unionida; family Unionidae; genus Sinohyriopsis; species Sinohyriopsis cumingii. The sequence continues at coordinate 40,871,128 of CM068827.1, forward strand.
TAAAAGTCTTCTGAATTCAGAGACCGTAATTAGATAGACACATATGTAGGTACTCAGATTATTAGATATGATAATTCTCCAATGTCACTAAAGCATTTCTCTGTAACCGCTCTGGTGGCCTAGTAGTTAGATCATCCGCCTCGTATGCGGGAGGTCGTGGGTTCAATCTCTGGCCTTGTCATACCAAAGACTTACAGAAATGGTACTAACAGCTGCCTCACTTGATGCTCAGCATTAAGAGGTTAGTGTTAGGACTGGTCAGCCTGGTGTCAGGATAATGTGACTGGGTGGGACATCATACTACATGTCTGCAGCATGATGCCCCAGTGCTAGACATCACTATAATCTGCCACACTGCAGGCATCATAGTAATATGACTGAAAAATTGTTAAAGCTACATTAGAAAACCTAAATCACACACATTTCTCTGTATTGATATCTCATATATGTATATCAGTGCATCATCCTGACAATAATACAAAGATACATTGTTATGATATTCAGAGACAAATCTTGATGGCATTAATTTGATCCATTTCAGGTTGTAGAGAATGATAACATTTGCCTGTCTGGGTCGTATATTGACCTGAATGAAGATGCCTCAGCAGTAAAGGTGAAATCAACACCTCAGGTACAGCCTTTTTATTTTGTTTTGAGTAGACATTAATGGTCTATAGGTTTTGCTTAATCCAAGGAATTTTTTTATTCCTTGAGTTGCAATTACTTGCTACAAGCCTTAAATATAGTGATGATTGCTTGGGAAATTTGTAGGATTTAATTTTTTGAAAAAAATGGTATATTATATCGCTAAGGGTCCAAGCAATCCAAAATCACTTGAAAGCTAAAGTTTGTATGCATTTTCTTCTACTACTCTTAGCTGAATATCTATCCCCAAGGAAGTGTCATTGCATTAGAAAGTAAACAGGAAAAAATACACATCACAAAATGTCTGTAAAATAGCAGGCTGAATGAGTATTTAAAAACTGATCAGATTTTTACAGGTTGAAGATCATGGACTACTCTTATCAAAAACACAAGCAAAACTGTAAGTGTATGAAATGTTTCAGAATAAATTTTTTTTATATCACCTCAGTTTTTGCAGTAGAAAGCCTGGGCTGCGGAATCACAAATGTTGTAAATCATTTAAGATTTCGCAAGGTCTCATACTTTTTGTTGCTTTTGTAATTTTCTTTCACAAAACTGTTACTGATTATTAAAATTGTAGTTTTTATTTCTATAATTCAGTAAGAGACAGGATATGCAACACTGTCATTTTACATCCATCCCAGCATACCTGTCAACTGTTCAAAAGCCAGGTATGTAGATTGAATAATAAAACATAAGGAGATTGTGACTTAAAATGGGGAGGTTTTTTGTGCCATTTTTTTAAAGCGTTTTCACTAAATATTGACTGGTCTTTCGGATCCAATATGCATAAAATTCTCTAAGGATGCATTGTTTCTCCCTGTGATGTGCCCTCTTTTCATATTCTAGTAGCTGTGGCCAAACTGTACAATAGCTTAAGGTTAGTCTTGAGTAAACAATCAAGAAAGCCAGTGTAACTAATTAACAGTTAATTCTTATCATTGCATTTGTCTTGTGAAAAGGACTGGCCCTCTGACATGCTTCAAAGAAACCATGTTCTACAGATTGTTATGTAAGCACCAGCAATTGATTGGCAAATAAACAATGCCCTTTGTTATTATAACTCATGGTGCCTAAATACACATTCTTAAATGTACACGTGGCAACTATTTTTCCCACATTTTATATCCCACTTTATTTCCTTATTATCCACTTGTAAGGCATTTAACAGTCTTTATGAAATAACTTATTTACTGGTATTCTGAATTAGTTTTAAAGGGCACATATTCTGCTTGGTATGTTTTTTTCATTCCCTTTTTTAATTTGATGATGGTAATTACCATTTGTATATACGGTATAGTAATGCCGGATATTTACTTGTGAAGTTTCTTTTTCATAGGAATGGAGATGCTATAGCATTCACATTGATCATTTTTGGGATTGAAACTAAATTGCTCACAATTTTATTGCTGTGTTCTATTTTTTTGTTGCAGTTTATTGTTGTGGGGATAAAAAAATATCTTAAATTAATGTGAATAATGTTTAAGCATTCTATTTACTGAAGAAAATAATTCTTTGTAGTTTGACAATTATTTCATCACAATAGTATTCACAGGTGATAAAAATAGAACATGGCTTCTGTGGATTGCATACAATATATCTATTTATGTGGAATTATTTTTAGGAAAAATGAAAGTCAACATACATAATGTAATAATTTGGAGTTCTGTGCACAAATCTGGAGATATTATGAAATCTGGAGGTAGGTGTGGAAGGACTCCAAAAATCATGAGTTTCTTTTACTTCTGGTGTGAGCGTTGACAGGTATGTCCCAGAGTTCGGAGTATTTCAGTACACTTAGATAAAAAGTGACATCATATTGATGACACCATTTGGATCTTTGAAGAAAGCATTTATCTTACAAAAGTCAGCATCCTTAAAGACCAAACATAAGGAATCCACAATGGAATTCAGCATGATTATGCCATATCAGGGCATATCCATAACAACAAATCCTTCAGTTGCAAATGCATTAAAACCCATAAAAAATAACTGAATCCAAAGGAAACTTAACGTGACATCATTATAGTGAAAAATTTAAACTGTCATATTTTTGCAGTTCTACTTGTTAAGGAATGTTTTGTGGAATTTCAGGTTTGAAGGAAAATTTTGGCATAACATGAAGTGTTTTAAAATTTAATAGAAAATATTGTTATTAGTACCCAATTGGAGTATCATTTATTTAGAGTGCAGTAAAACAAAAATTAATAGTATCAGTACTGACCAGAAGAGTTGTAGAGTTTAACAGAAAATGTTGGTATCAGGTACTAAATTGGAGTATTTTAGTGTTTAATAGAAAATATTGGTATCCGGTACCTAATTGTAGTGTTTTAGAGTTTAATAGAGTAAGTTAAAGTTTAGTAGAAAATGTTGGTATCAGTACCATCTTGGTGTGCTTTGATTAACTATAACAGAAAATGTTGGTACCAGTACCATCTTGGTGTGCTTTGATTAACTATAATAGAAAATGTTGGTACCAGTACCATCTTGGTGTGCTTTGATTAACTATAATAGAAAATGTTGGTATCAGTACCATCTTGGTGTGCTTTGATTGAGAATAATAGAAAATATTGGTATCAGTACCATCTTGGTGTGCTTTGAGTGTAATAGAAAATATTGGTATCAGTACCATCTTGGTATGCTTTGAGTGTAATAGAAAATGTTGGTATCAGTACCATCTTGGTATGCTTTGATCGAGTGTAATAGAAAATGTTGGTATCAGTACCATCTTGGTGTGCTTTGAGTGTAATAGAAAATGTTGGTATCAGTACCATCTTGGTATGCTTTGATCGAGTGTAATAGAAAATGTTGGTATCAGTACCATCTTGGTGTGCTTTGATTGAGAATAATAGAAAATATTGGTATCAGTACCATCTTGGTGTGCTTTGATCGAGTGTAATAGAAAATGTTGGTATCAGTACCATCTTGGTGTGCTTTGATTAACTATAATAGAAAATGTTGGTATCAGTACATCTTGGTGTGCTTTGATTGAGTGTAATAGAAAATGTTGGTATCAGTACAATCTTGGTGTGCTTTGATTGAGTGTAATAGAAAATGTTGGTATCAGTACATCTTGGTGTGCTTTGATTGAGTGTAATAGAAAATGTTGGTATCAGTACATCTTGGTGTGCTTTGATTGAGTGTATCACTATCTGTTAGGAGTAAGTTTGAGTTTAGTAGAAAATGTTGCTATCAGCACCTAATTGGAGCTCTTTTTTTGAGTGCACTTATGGAAAAGTTGGCATCAGTATTTAATTGAAATGCTTTATCAGATTCACACATCAAGATTTAATCTGAGTGCATTTTCTACCCTCAGCATATGCCAAAGTTCAATATTGCTTAACATTTGGCATATGTCAGTCAGAAAAACCTTTGCCTTGTTTGCTTATTTGCTTGTTTTCAGTCTAGAGCATATCACAAATGAACCACTTTGTTTTTTTTTTTTATATATTAGATACCTGATTTAAGTTTGATTTTAAAAAATGTGTAAATAATTTGAAGATAGTATGTTTGCAGTTTCATGCCTTCCCCTTGATTTCTTAATGTTGCTTATATTTTATAGTGACACTTTTCAGTAATTTTGATGAAGAGATAGTGTCCCTTTCAACAAGCTGTCACGCGTCTTTATGAGTAAGACCTAATAGAAGTTAGGAGACAAAATGTCAAAATGTTTGTGATTTTTTTTATCTGCTCATGCAATATTACAGTTGCCCCAGGTCACCAATATTTTTCAAGACTAAAGCTTTATTACAATCCTAGTAACAAGAAGATACAAGTCTAAGTATGTCGATTTCACATGAAAAATGTTGCCAGCTTGCATTCACAATATGTATTTTAAGCATCTCAGCCGATTCCCACCAACTTTCACATAGTGCATGCTGTTGTAAAGCAGGTAATATTGAGAAAAAAAGCTGACTGGTCGCAATCTAGTTGGGATGATGACCTTGAAATATTCCAGTTATTTTGGACAATCAGCAATCTTTTCTTGGCCCCCATTTGTGGCCTTTTAGCATGGAGCTTGGACCAAAATGGCTCATACAGTACCAAAGTTGTGGAAATTGAGATGGTTTGAATTCTTTCAAATACAAGTTACTGACATTTTTTCTTGCCAAAAGGAATTACATATATGAATATTTCCTAGTGTCTTCCTTACTTGGTGTGATAATGTATTAAAAATACTGCAGTCTTGAAAATATGTTTAATCCAAAAGGCAAGCAGCAATGTTTGTCCAAACAAAAATCATTAAATCTTGAAATTCACTGCTTCTTGACTTCTCACATATCTCATAAAGATGTGTGATAGCTAATTGAAAAGGAACATTATGATGCAAAGATAACTTAACTGTTATGCTGTAAATAATTACTGAAATGTTATGCTGTAAATAATTACTGAAATGTTATGCTGTAAATAATTACTGAAATGTCATGCTGAAATTAGTATTGAAATGTTATACTGCAAATACAAATACTACTAAGAAAGAGCTGTGGGATCAGTTTCTCAAGTTACAAACATTATTTCTTATATGTTTATTGAAGGAGGTATGTATTGAAATTTAGTATTTTCTTGGCTTTTACCCATTTTAGTAACAAGCTTGCATCAGGTATACCTGTGGTTCTATTGCAGAAGTGTACAAGTTGAATGAGAAATTCACATATCCCAGGGACATGTGCTTGGGAAAGTTTGCCCTCCTCAGTCCTGCCAAGTGTTGCATTCTTAATTTTTGATTGGAAAACTTCATATCATCATGTTTATACTTGTCTTAATCAAATACAGCCTTGGGTTCTCATTAGCAAACACTATGCCTAAGGGCTTCTTTTCAAGTGGTTTCAAGGAAAGTTTCTTTATAACCTGAAAATGCAGTAAATTTGGTTAGTTTCAGCTCGATCTGAGCCTGCATGGTTGAGAAAGCTTGCCAGTAGCCTCCTATGGTCAGTTGTTCTTCCAGATGTTTTCCCAAGTTCTTTCTTCACCAGATATATTGGCCACTATATATAGCCTGTCTTATGCTGAAAAATGGCTTTAAGCCCACAACAGCTACTGTTATTGACAAAGCAAATTCTTAATTGAAAATAAAGGACAGAATTATATAAAGGACAGAATTATCTTCATGACACTGTTGAACTTTTCTTGAAGGCCTCCTCAGGTCTCCAGAGTGATATGGTATTCCACGAGATGGCCAAACAAATGGGTTCTAGACCAGGTCTGGCCAAGAAAATTGGTGCCATATACCTATGGAACATCACCAAGGATGGTCAGCAGGCTAGTCAGTGGAGTAAGTAAAGTGTATGTTGCTCTAAATAAACCACCCAAATTATATTTTTCATCATTACATTTTCATGAATTGAGTCAATGCAGCGTATTCATGACAATATAATATTTGCTCCTTCACGTCATGCATTTTTAGCCATGTGGTTATTAAAGGAAATCAGTTTTATTTTTAAATCTTTGAAAACATCTGGTGAAAATTATGTGAATAACATTTCGAGCCCAGAAGTCATTAAACTCCTTAGACATTTATTTAAAATGGAGAATGTTGAATATAAATGTCAACTCATTGTTTATTGATAGTCAATAAGTTTCATTCTCCACTCAATGTGGGCATGTAAAAAAGCTGCCAGTAGCTTGCCATGGGTCGGTGGATGTTAAGGGGGCTCATCCTCCATGTTATACTGACCACTTGTATAGCCAATCTTGCACTGAGAAATGGCATTAAACTCAAAAACAGCAACAGCAACTTACAACAAATACTCCGCTCAAATCATTTTTTTTAAAGATATTATTTTTTTCCTGTTTCTGTCATTCTCATTTCAGGAAAATATATTTTTTTAAAGAATAAAAATTTTCAGTGTCAGATTCTCAGATATAATTCCTTACCTGCTTACAAAGACAGAACAACTGAATATATCGTAAACACAATGCTGTATAATGAACGTGACATTAGATAGATAAATCATTTAGTGCTACAAAACCTTTCAACTCCAGTTCATCAAACTCCTCGAATAATATGCCACGTTCCAAACAGCTCATGGAATTTAGTATTCTTAAACTTAATTAATTTCATATGATCAATTTCTAATGAACATTCATGTAAGTTCCTCTAACTTTACATAAACCTTTCTATAATATGCTGTAAATTCAATTCTTTTAGTGGGTATCAATGTCGATAGATTTTTCAGTTGCTATAAACCGAAAATTTAAAGACAAACAATCATCCTTTTATGAAAACACCAGGATCCCAGCCCCAATCCATGCATTGATGGAACGAAAATATAATTTATTCACAAAGCCATGAAAATTTAAAGACATATTATCATAAGTGGAGATCATGTGATTATTTGTTATAACCACACTTATTGTAAACTTCAGCTGTGGACATGAAATCTGGAGATGGTGCCATTTACAGGGGAGAACCTGCACAAGGAAAAGCAGATTGTACCATTACTATAGCTGATGGAGATTTTGCACAGCTAGTGACTGGAAAACTTAATTCACAGGAGGTTGGTATATAGTCAGATCATGTTAGGACATTTGGGCCATTATGTTCAAATTGTATCATCAGTATACAAGTTCTTTGTCTGTTTTAGCATCCGTTTTGCATCCTTTCCTTTGAATACTATCATAGTATTTGAATGCCTTTTTTCCACAGTTAGGTGGATTTAAGAAAAAGCATGTTTCATATAACATCATGACAATATTTTTAAGCATTACCTTTTATAATTTTTGTGAACTATTTATTTTTAAGTTACACAACTGCCATGCTAAAAGGTCTTTGTCCGTCAAATACATTACCCACTCACATTAAGAATTAGTCCCTGCTACCTCTGATCTTGCCTGTATATCACATTCATGAAGGGAAACCTTACAGATAACTCTTAGTCCCTGCTACCTCTGATCTTGCCTGTATATCACATTCATGAAGGGAAATCTTACAGATAACTCTTAGTTCCTGCTAGGCGGTCACCCATACCATGGATGTTTACCAGTGTAAACTTTTAACTTGCAACTGTTAATAGTACTTCTTAAGAACCCATCATAATTTATAATCGTTTCATACCATCCAACATATTTTTAGTTATATAGTAAATCAAGAAGTTGATATACCTTGTGTATACATTTCTTTGTTTTTATTTGAATTTGTTTGAATTTAAGAATATTTTCCCCAAGTATTAATTCCTTGTAATATCGATTTGTAACACTCAAGTTTGCACTGGTGCATTTGTATTGTAACATGAGTGCACCCACTGGAACAGTTTGTATATTTGTTGTATGCACTTCTCTTTTGTTTTATTCTTCTTACTTGCATTGCAGAGATGTCAGTCAATGCAAGAAGTGCAGACACTTCGGGGCCCAGAGTGGCCGAGTGGTCTAAAGTGCTCTCTGTTATGGATCACTGCCATCTCACCTCTGTCTGCGTGGGTTCGAGTCTCGGATTCAGCCAATGTGGGTCTGTGAGAAAGCTTGCCAGTAGCTTCTCGTGGGTCGGTGGTTCTTTCCGGGGTTTTCCCGGGTTCTTCCTCCACCACTAATACTGGCCGCCATGTATAGCCTATCGTGTGCTGAAAAATGGCGTTAAACCCTACAACAACTACAACAGCAGACACTTCAGAATCATTGAGGATAAAATTGTGTCATTGAACTTTGTCTGCACAAAGTGTGCATAGTGGGCAGAAGAAGTTTAGTTTATCTTGAAAAGGCATTTGAAGGGCCACAAGAAAAAGGCATGCTTGAAATCTTCCAAACATAAAATATTAAGCATTGATAGAATTCAGAATCGGTGGTGTTTTAGGGGGTACATTGAAATGCTGCCCTCATCCCCAGTGAAGATGCAGAAAAAAGTGCCAAAGCAATGATTTCTTCAGACCCTGTAAAGAGCTACATCAAGCAAGTCCACGCATGCTACATTGGAATAACATATGCTTATGCGTACATCGTTTTAACTTTGAGGTTGTTGATAAATGAGTTGGAGGAAACTAGGAATGGTTCTAACCATACACTTTGGTGAAAGCTTAACTGTGTAGTATTATTATTCATATTTGACAAATTATTATTTATATGACATTGTTTTTAACTTTTCAACCACATACATACTATACCTCACAATTCCATCAAGTGATATTAGTAGTCAGTAGAGATTAAATCAGTATGCGGATGAAGTCCTTAGCCTGAGAACAAAAGCTTCAGGTTAGTTTTCTCTGTTTTGTTTGTGTATGTGGTTGAAAGGTTAAAAACATTGTCAGATATGGTTCAAGCATAATCTGGCATACTACTGAGCACAAGTCCCCATCCCCTTCATGTGCATGGACCTGGTACCATTGAAGTCAGTGGTATGGAGATTACCTTCAAACTTTGCTAGGCTGGTGGGCCTACAAGTCATATATCATTCACTGTACACCATCACTGCTGTAGCCAGTCAGGCCAGCCAATCCTTGTATGGTTTTGACGAGTGTGAATCTATCATCTCATGCTGGTGAACTGCACATTCCTCAACAGTTCCTAATGTGATGATGGCCTAGTCCCAACAGACTACCTTTGTCCATCTTGGCCCAACCTACCCCCCAGGACCAACATTCCCCACCTGGAATACCTTACTGGACAAGACTGCTGGCTCTGCTGTCATATCCAACAAGTAGAGCCATTTCTATGCATGGTAACAACAAGTGTCATCACTGTCTTACAGAATACTATACTCCTGGACCCAAGTGAACCTCGAAAATATCAGTTTCTTTAAGTAAAACTACCTGGAAGTGTTAGGTTTAAAAAAGTAGGGGAACCCTATTTTTCTTTTAGGGCTAGCTTTATCTTGCATAGTGAGTGAGCTGCACATGCTGTCCTTGGACCTGAAATAGATGCAGTTCCATTCGGATGGCTTAGTTGTTCAAATGACACAACCTGGCTTTATTTCTATGAACAGGTTACCATTGATAAGCAGTGAATAACTATTCACCCTTACCTTGATAAACCTGTGGAGAGAGACCTTAGGGGCCATCCATTTAGTATGTATGCAAAAATCTGGCAAAGCTTGACCCCTGTAAACATGCATACTTTTTTTTACACACCCCGCCTGTGTATGTAGGCTTGACCCCCTCCCCCGAATGATATAGTATGGCCTTTATTTAATCAATGCAGAAACAATCAAGGATTAATATTAACGTGTTTAATAAAACAGATAGTCCACCCACGTTGAATGGCTGGCTGCATCAAAGAAATAAGCTGCATAACTTTAAAAAGTCTGCTAAAATTCAAATGTCGACCGAACCCAGTTGAACAGGTTACGTATTAGACAAATTATTATCACGGTTTCACCCCCCCCCCATTTCCTATGTGTACATATATTATCAGTAGACACCCCCCATACGCAAGCATATGCATTTGGGTTAACTCCCCCTCCCCTCTCCATGTGTACGTACTAAATGGACGGCTGTTTAAGTTGCAAGACCCAGTACATGCTCTCAGATGCTGTTCAAAGCACACAGTGAATGTCCAATGTTTCTGTCAAAGACTCTTTATACCTGTTATGGCAGGAAAGCAAGACATGATCCCACAACTACTAGCCTCTTGGCTAAATGGGCTTATTAGTGTAGCTAACTTGGAACTCTCAGAGGATTGAGTATGACTAGAAGATTGCAGCTTACAAAATATGAGTGATTTCCACAAGCCTGGCCTTCAAACATAAGTCTTAGTTCGAGACATAATGGAGTTACTTGGCTTTCACAGCAGTCTGCTTTATCCAGCTTCTGTTTATTTAACATGGCCTCACAAAGGAGAATCTCACTGGGCCACTGGCAGATACCCAGAAATGTACCATGCCCCATTCAAGATAGCACTACTTCAGCCCTGGGTATGACCTTGCAACTTTTGCTGGAATCGCCCATGAAACTTTTGCATGCAAGGCAATATCCATGTGTGGGATAAACGCATGATCTTTGGTTATGCTGCTTTCTTGTTAGAAGTTCATCCTTTCAGTAGAGCAATCATATTAAGTATTTCCTCCTCCTCTTGTTATTCTTCTGATGGTAATGTGATTGGCAAAAGTATCTGACAGAGACGGGAATCATTTTAGTAAATTATGTTTCTCAGCAAATACTTGCCCAATACTATCAATCCTTTCCACCCTTTCTCGCAAATATGAGCATGATCTTAAAGGTTTTGCTCACGCTTATACTAGTAAACTTATGGGATAAGGGTGGCCACGGAGCAGAACAAAGGAAGTTAATCTGTACGAGTTACTTCCCTTTACCAATATAATCAATAAACAGAATGACGTTTTCTGCTGGATTAGCAGCAGAGAGTAATTCCTGATGTTATTGGGATCGGGGTCAGTATTTTCAGAGAAACGTAACTTAATAATAAATGTCCTCTACAATGTGTACCCTTTTAAGCATTAATATCACACAATTTGTGTTTTACTTATTTGTTTCTGATTTTCAGGCTTTCATGAAAGGATTGCTGAAGCTGAAAGGAAACATAATGCTTGCTCAGAAGTTAGGCATCTTGTTCCAAGAACAGGCAAAGCTGTAACAAAGAACATAGACCCTGCCATCTTCCATGTATGATTCACTAATAGTGAAGACCACTTATGACTAAAATGTGAAAAAACATGAATAAAATTACATATTCTATATTTAAAACACATCACATTTTTAGTCCACATACTGTGCTGTCTGTAAAGGATATAGTATTGGTAACACAATAAATGATATTTTACACTATTTCAGAACAATTATCTTTGCTTTCTTATATGATAATTTCTTTAAGAAAAAGAAAATGAAGCTTTGAAACTATGTAGAAAGTTAATAAATTGTTGGAATAATTATAAAATGTTACATTTGCAAGAATATTGTCTTTGGCCATTGTTTGTAAACATCTGCCAGATGAATATATTTTGTCTTTTAAACTAAAGCAAAATATATTTTAAAAATTTCTGCATGAACACAAGAAAAATCTGAGTTTCTGTGGATATTTGAACACCTGGAATAGAGTTTATCTCTCAGCCTTAGCTGTATATTTGTACCTGTATATAACATAGATTCTGCTAACCACATCACATTACATACACAAGATGCAACTTTTTTTGTGTGCAAAGTATCATGTACAAAACAATTTGTACAACATTTAATTAAACTGTTAGAAAGTTATTTATTTGCATGTTATTGATATTGATACAAATATATTTCTGTGCTTAAGAAGTATTTGTATAATATTTATCACCTACTCTTAAAGTGAAGACCACTTTTCAACATCGTAACAATGCTTGATAAAGTATCTTGATCCAGCATGTAATTTTCAGTTTTAACCAGCTTCATCAAGCGTTACTTGAAAGGGATCTAAACAGAATCTTTATAATACTACTTGCTTGACAGAGGTAAGTCAGGGACACAACAATATCAGTTTAATGTACTGTCAGATTGCCAACATGTCTGTAACATTCAAGTCCTGCATAAGTGGTTTTAGTTCATGTCTTGAGAATGCGAGACATATTTTATTCTTTGCAACAATTTGTTTATTTGATTTTACTGCATGCATTTATTAATTATTACACTGATTATGAATGTGTAGATATGCCATTAAATCAGTGCCAAATTACAATGTATTGCACTTGTCAAAGTACACAATGATTCAGTATTAATTTACATGGAGAATTTTTAAAGAATGAAATTTTATATTACTGGTATATACATCTGTCGACAGATTATCAGTTTATAATTGTACATTTATATTAAACATACATTAGAAGAAATAAATTATTTTTACAACAATTTATTTCTGTTGTGTAAATGATATTGTTGCTACAAATTTTAAAATTCTATGTTGAGATTGCTGTATGTGTGATAACTCGGGTGTGATGTTCTTGAAGGGTTTAATGCCATTTTTCAGCACAAGATAGGTTATACATGGCAGCCAGTATAACGAGTGGAGGAATAACCCTGGAAAACCCAAGGAAGAACCACCAACCCACGAGAAGCTACTGGCAGGCTTTCTCATGTACCCACGTAAGCCGAGCCCGAAACTCGTGCAGACAGATGTGAGATGGCAGTGATCAGAACGGTGGGCACTTTAGACCACTCAGGGACCCACTCTGCTGTGAAATGTGATGGAGAAGCATTAATGTAAAAGAAAAACAAATAAATTCACAAGAGAACTAGCTTATGTTGATGATGGTTACTGGAGTTGGTCAGGGTACAGTAGTACCTCACATACTTCAAACTGCCATATTTATCATGCAGAATGCCTACATGTTGTCAAGCTGGTACTAGAAATATCCAATAAACAAAAACATGGTGAAGATGAAAGGAGCAAGACCACTTTTAAAAAGTCAGCATAGAAGTATAAAAAGGAGTTTTCAGATTCCTGGGGAAATAAGTAAGACAGGCAACAATTGCATTTATTGGACATCATGTTGTATTCATTTGAGCATGTCTCGTGGTGTGAAATTTTATAGCTGTCGCCCCATGAAATTTAAAAAAAAAATTTTTAAAAAATGAAACAAAATAAATTGAAAGGTTATATCAAGTTGAGAGATGTAGCAAACAACCTTTGAGCTCCATGCAGTTTGGAAATAGTTTCTGAAACTACACTGGAGTTATTAAAGTATACTTTACAACCCTTACAAACATTCACTGCATTAGTCTCGGATCACAATTCTACACTTTTTTCTACATTGACAATATCAGTATATGAAATTTAAAGCTTGATGAAAAATGTTCACTGCTTTGCTGAGGTCTTGCTAGGGTGTATCATGTCTTTTTGGGTATGAATTTCTGTGACCAAGAAGGAATAGGACTGAAGGATGGGCAAAGTTGGGAATCAATTTTCAATTCTTCAGCCTGACCACATCCTTTTCTCCGATTGTTAAATCCCTTTTCCCAAATTTTGATAACTGTTATACACTTTGCAAATCATGCCATATCAAGTAAACAACAATTGTATGATAAAGATTTATTGGAGTGTGTTTTGGATTTTTAACGTAGCTTTAAAAAAAAATCAGTCATATTGCTATGATGTGTGCAGTATGACAGTTTATAGTGTTCTAGCACTGAGGTCTCAACCCGCAGACATTTATCATCATGTCCCACCCAGTCACATTACCCTAACACCAGGCCAACCAGTCATAACACTGACCTCTTAATGCTGAGTACCATTTTTATAAGTCCTTGGTATGACTCCGCTGTGGTTCGAACCCATGATCTCCCACATCCGAGGCCATCGCTCTAACCACTAGGCCACTGGAGCGGTAAAGATTTATTGGAGCTCTGTCTTAGATGGTGTAGGAGTTGTAGGACATTATAAGTATACACAGTACAACAGAAATGGATTGAAATAGTTCTCTCTCTAAAAGGTTTGATAAAAATCAATTTAAAAAAAGCTTTATTATCAGAAAATTACAACTTTCAACCAAATATATTCTTGTTCATATCCTTTATTTATGAAACGGACATTTACAGCATCACTTAAAATGTTTATCCAACAAGAAACCATAACATCTACAACTATAAAAAGTGATTAGTCCAAGGTACATGAAATTCTAGTCAATGCTTGTATTGAGATTTTGCAACAAATTTATAAATAAAAATCTCAAGTTTTCAAAACCAATCAGTCATGTCTGGAAAAGTACAATCTATTCTCAAATGAACTAAATGTAAAGCATTCCCAAAAAAGACTGAATGATCAAGCCCTGTGATCACAAAAATGTATGTGCACCAAATGATACTCATAATTCTAACCTCACTCCCAGCAAAGCTGCAGAAAAACACTTTAAAATTTGAGCATTAATTCCATTTCTGTCACTCGCATTTGGGGTTATGAGGTCTCAAACTGTTTCCACAAATGTCTTGAATTAACCAGAGTCTCTCACTGGGACTATGTTCTACTGGATATAATAATTTCCAACAATTCAAGACGAGACCATTCCATCATTTTAACTGTTGAGTGTTGAAACCATCTAGTACATTACTGAACAATAACAAGATCTTCAAATTGGCCACTCTGGTGACAATATTGGATGTAATTGGCACCAATTTCATTTAGGACCAACTAGTGGCATAAAATTTTTGTCATGTAAACCCCATGTCAATATTACTATATATCCAGGTGGAGTAGCAATAACAAGATTCTCAAGATGGCTATTCACAGCAGCTATAGTGGATGTAAGGTTGGCACCATCTTCATTTAGGACCAACTAGGTGTCATAAGAAGTTTCTGGGTAAAACTTGAAGTAAATAGGATCATCCATCTAGATGGAGTAGTGACAGAAAGAATTTAAAGATGGCAGTCATATGGAGGTCAGAGCAGAAAGAGGTTACATTTTGAAGAAACTGTGCAAAGAAATAAATTCTTTAGAAGAACCAGACGTCATAAAAAGTAAGGCTGAGATGTATACTCTATCAACCAAATTACACCCATCAATCATAAAGCAATATAAAAGGAATTAAAAGTTATTTTAACAATACTTAAGATGTACAAGGACCTTTTTTCAAGCTACCTCTGAAGACTTTGAAGTGAAAAAATCCAAGCAGAGTTAGCAGTCTTTTGAAAGGTATACATCTGAAGTAAGGTCAAGCTATATACTCTATAATACAAATTACACCCACCAATCGTGCAAAAAATAAAAGGAAATAAAAGTTGTTGTAACAATACCGTAGATATACAATGACTTTTTCAGGATAACTAATGAGGAAAACCTGGGAAATGCTCTTTAAAAATCAAACCCTGTGCAAAGTAAGAAACTGGAGCAGGACCTTTGGACCAACCAGACATCATATAAAGTCTTCTGTTGAAAACCCCTACGTTGATATGACCTTCTGTTCAGGGGGAACAGCAATAACAAGATTTTTTAGATGGTGGCAATATTTTATTTCAGGTCATCGCCATTTTCATTCAGATTCAACTTGACATACTTAGCAGTCTTCTGATGAAAACTGCATGTTGATATCAACATCTGTCCAGGAAGAGTAGTGGCAAGATTTTCAAGAAGGCTGCCAAAGGTGCCATATTGGATGTCAGATTGGCACCATTCTCATTTAATACTAACTAGACATCATAAGAAGTATGTTGGTGAAAGCCCAGTACTAGTGCAACCTTCTGTTCATGAGCAGTAGCAATAACAATATTTTGAAGATGGATGTCAGACAAGCTCGTCATTTAGGACCAACTAGACAAGGGGTCTCAAACTCAAACCACCCTGAGAAAGCATTTTTGATGGCCTAAGGGCAGCACCACCTTTGTTATCTCTTTTGACACCTATCATTTTGGGGGCCACAGGACATGGCTCGGCAGACCACATGTGGCCTGTGGGCCTTGTGTTCGAGACCCCTGAAGTAGACTTCAGGATTAATGTGTATGTAAAGTTTCCTGTTAATCTCCCAAGTAGTTTAGGATGAGTAGCAAACCACCAAGTAGTTAGGAGGAGTAGCAATAAAAAAAACTTGCGCAAGCAGAGAGATGAATGGACAAATGGCTATCCCATAAGCTCTTCTGGTCAATGACTAGTGGAGCTAAAAGTCGAGCCATATATATGGAAGTTGGACTGATGTTTCACCTATCATACAGTAAGTACATAACCTTTACACAAGTACGAAGATAAATGCCAAATTCAACTAACACTTATGGTCTTCAATGTGCCCGTAAGATACTGACTCCATTAAGTAACTCTTTATATCTTTAAATAAATGTCTTCTTGACCATGAATTACTTAATTCAATTAGTACAAAGGTAAATAATGCAAATAAAAGGCAACTAAATGAGGTGATAAATATATTGCACATTGTCACATAAATGCAATCACAAACATCTTCTCTCAGTCAAATTCTGTTTTGGGTTGGGTCTCCTGCTCAAGCTTTGTCAGGATCTCATCCCACTGGACAAACTGCTTGGATAATATTGTGATCTAGCCACAGTCAAGGACAAATAAGGCATGAATATTTGCATACTGTATATAAAATGACTGGCATTCATGTAGGTCTTTAATTAGCTGCTTAATGCCACAAAGCACACCCCTGTCTGCCATCTGCTTAATAATTCAAATATGAGATGGGATATTAAAACAAATTTTTATTCCAGCTCTCTCTCTCTCTCCATTTAACTCCAAATAGAGTCCAGATTGCTCATCTTTTCCATAAATTTGAAACCGACATATGTATGCGCAACCTTAATTAAGACTAATACAAAACTACAATGATCAAAATATGCTATATAATGTGTAATGGTGATTAGTGTGTGTGATATGGATTATTAAGGTATCTTTAACAATTTTCCAGTCACTATGATACTGGAGATCAATAGACTTTTGTTTCAACATGTAATTTTTTGTGTGAAGCTTCTGAAAATTAATGAAATTTAGGACAAGCAACATTAATTTTAAGCAGGCATGTGCAATTTTTAAAGCCACACCCTCTGATGTAAATCAGCTGATAAAACCAAGCAACAGGCTGGATCCCACCTACATAATGTACGTTACACATTCCTGATTTAGAGTAAGACATCAGTCCAATTACTAGATCTAAGGCAAGAGATTATAGTTCCATCTCAATGAAACAAATATTTCAATTTCAAATTAAGTTCAAATTATTATGGATGTGTATACAATACATACCCAGTGCAGACAAAAAGCATCCAACCAAAGATTATGTCTAACTTACAATCAGTTTATCCTAGCATTGCAAAATATGGTTTTGGCAATGCGTTTATCCTAGCAGTGCCAAATATGTTTTCTGGCAATCAAACCTGTCAACTTTTCAAAAGCCAAGTAGGGAGATTGAATGAAAAAATAGAAAGACTGGAACCTAAAATCAAGAGGTTTTTCCCAGTATTTTTAAGCCTTGTTTTCACTAAATATCGACTGATCTTCGAGGTCCAATGCTCATGAAGTTCTCAAAGGACGCGACATGTTTGCCTGTGCTGTGTCTTATTTTTCTCCCAGGACCGTGCCCACTTTTCATATTCTGTTAGCTACAGCCAAACTGTACAATAGCTTAAGGTTAGTCTTAACTAAAGAAGCAAGAACGCCAGTGTGACTACTTAACAGCTAATACTTATCATTGCAACTATCCTGTGAAAAGGACTGGTCTACAGTGCATGTTATTTATGCAGCAATTGATTGGCAAATAAACAATGCCCTATTTTGTTGTAATTAGCAGTACCTAAAAATATGCAGTCGCAAGCTACATGTACCGTACATGTGGCACCTTATTTTCTCATTGTTTTATATCTGTTTTTCATTCTCAACTAGAAAGGCATTTAACATTGTTTATTCAATAACATTTATTCTGAATAATTTTTTGCGGGTACATAAGCTGTGTGGTATGTTTCTCCATTCCTTCATTTAACTTAATGATGGTAATTAATGTTTGTATATATGGTACAGTAATGCCAGGTGTTCACTCATGTAGATTTCTTTGGTGGGAATGGAGATGCTACATCATCACAGTGATCAATTCTTGGGATTGAAACCAATTGCTGACAATATTACTGTTGTGGTTTATTGTTTGTTATGGTTTATTTTCTGATTTTAGTATCGTTGTGAGGTTATAAACATATATAAATTGACTTGAATAATGTTTAAATTTAACATTCTATTTACTGAAGAAAACTAATAATCAGGAGTTCTCTAAAAATATTGGGAGGTAGGCATGTAATGATCCAAAAATCAGGAGTTTTTTCTCCCACCGCGAGAGCTGACAGGTATGGGCAATCAGTTATCCTAGCAGTGCAAAATATGCTTTCCGGCACTCAGTTTATCCTAGCAATGCAAAATATGCTTTTCATGCAATCAGTTTATCCTAGCAGTGCAAAATATGCTTTCTTGCAATCATTTTATCCTAGCTGTGCAAAATATGGTTTCTGGCAATCGGTTTATCATAGTAGTGCAAAATATGGCTTCTGGCACCTAAAAGTACATATGTGATGATTTATATTATTATGTAGTTTTCTTGCTCCAGATAGCTACATAATTTACTTAACACAGTCTCTTACTATACACATAAAACAAAGAACACCTTGATCCTAAAGCTTTAGTTAAGTGCTCATTCAAGGATATGATTGAGTTGTATGATGCCAACAGATGTCTGGTGTCTTCAGTCAACTCAGCTGTTTGGTCCTGCAAAAAGAATTCAGATACATGTACTTCATCACTTTCTGTCATCAGAGCCTAGCACTGCAGCAAAGAAAATTCTTTTGCACAAATGCTTGAGTAATCCCTTTTCTGGACTATATAAAACAAAGAAAAAGGTAAAAAGCGCAAAATTCTATAAATACAAAGTCAAATTTTTATAAAAGTACTCATTTAAAAACATCCAATGACCTCAGTTTGTGTATCATCACATTATGCATAACATGATTTCCTAATGAATGTTACATGCATCAATAATACACAACACATTACCATGCCACTTGTTTCATAAACTGTCCTGTAATGAATTACAGTGGTTCACCTTCTTGAGAGGTCCCTCTCAAGAAATTCCGCCTTAACAGAAACCACAAAAGAACAATTTTATCACTTTATCCCTCTCCTGTAAGGCCAACCTTTCAATGGCAACCTTTGAACTCTACAAAGGGTGGCTCCATAAGTTGGGTAACCATTTTCTTAAATCTGATTCACATGGTATTCAAATACACTAACTTTAATTATGCAATACTTATCTGATAATACAGTATTGCTACCCTGAATGCCATGTCATTGGTCCAAGCTTAATATTCTCTCATCTAATTATTAATTATGAAATGAAAAGAAGAGGACCCCATCTAATTCCTTATACATCCAACATGCACAATATCATCCTCTCTCACTTAGACCAAGACAACAAAATTTCACAATGGGGTGTGAGGGAATCTTTGCAATAGTACCATTTTAAGTATTACATATTTAAAATGAGTTTTACCCAATATAAGTAATATTTTACTTTCTACAACTGCATTGCTCAATTATCAGTTATGAGGCAGGCTGAAAACCTCATTAAAAACAAACTAGCAGATATATACTTACCCTTATTGCAAGAGTGAACCCTACTTTAAGTTGGTAGACAACTTAGCCACATCTTATGAATGGACCCAAAAAGTAAATGTCTTCACAATGGTGTTTCAAGTTTCAAAGGTAAAAGGATGGAAAAGTCTAGTGAGACTGCATGAAGAAAGCTCTAATGACACCATTCAAGAAGGAATAATTAAGGTTGGCTCAAGATGCAGCAATAGCTTTAACTGCATGGACTTTAATTCTCATAAAGAATGATCCCTCTTGTTGAGGAACCAATAAGCTCTCTTGACAGTGACGACAATGAATCCACCTGGAATAGGTGCTTGCCTCAATACGAAATGAGCCCATTAGCGGGAGAACGAGATGATCCCAATGCTTCCTTCTCCTTTTAGAAAAAGTCAAATAAGACCATAAAGCCCCACCTGGGCAAAGGAGTTTATTCTGATGATCCCTGGTACGGATGTGACTGAGACTAGGAATCTTGACAGGAAGAGAAGGCAGCTGATTCTTAGCCAGAAAACCAGGTTGACAAAGACAAACTGAATCACAGCTAACACTTAACCATAAACCACCCTTTTCCATTGAAAAGGCATGGAATTCACTCCTCCTTGCTGACACTCAGTAGTGTAAAAAGACTTTCACGCAGATTAGGCTCTAAAAGAAGCTTCACTTAGAGGTTCATAAGGGGGTTTATATGATGCTCAAATAACACATGAAAAGTTCCATATATTCATTAATGAACGAGATACAGGCCTCTGCAGCTCAAAATACCTGATGCAGTCAGAAAGGTAAGAATTCAACCTAATGGTGGAACCAATACTGAACTTAAGAGTATCAGAAAGGGCAACCATAATGGTATATACAGATCATGTTCAGAAGGAGAAAGAGAAGAATATCTACAACAGTTAATGGGGGCACAATACAGATCAACAGGTTTCCTACTGCACAAATTACAGAAGATTCTCCACTTGGCATCATAAACTTGGGAAAAAGATTCAATCCTGGCCTGGGCAATGCAAAACCTTGCTTGAAAAACACTCCTTCAGGATCAACTCTTTGATATCAGCCAAGCAGAAAGTGGAGAATCTAATGATTGTTGTTTAGCATACACCCTCTGTGCTGAGACAGCAGGTTCCTTCTCTGTGGTAATCCCCTGTGCTCATCAACCAAGAGACAAAGGTTACTGAACTATGATCATTGAGGCCAAAGGAAAGCTATTAGGATGAGCTGAAATGCAAGGTCTTGGCTCTGTTAAGAACTTGAGGGACTATTTTGAATGGTGGGAAAACATAAGTATACATGATCCCACTAATGTCTAAAAATGTCCACAGCCAAGGCCACTCATTCTGGTACTGGAGACATAAACAGAAAGCTTGTTGTTCAGTCTCATAGCAAACAAGTTCACTAATGGTCTTAACCATGGTTGAAAAAGTGCCTAACTAATGCTGAGACCATTCCATAAGGCTCCCTTTCCCCTATCTTGACAGTCTGTCCAGCATTATATTCCTTCTGCCTGGAATTTTGAAGACAGAGTGATCAATGAGACTAACCACCAAAGGAGGTTCCATACTTCCATGCAAAGAGTACCCCATTTCAAACCTGATGCATCTGTATTTAGAAAGGAATGGGGTTCAGGATTACAGTCAAATACCAGTCCTGATTTTGCAACTGACTCAGGTGGTGATGAAAACTGTCCCAAGGACACAAAATGACATTCTGCTAAAAGCAGAATCTGGAGAAATATGATGAACTTTGGGAAACTAATTCAGCTGTCATGTTCAGAGTTCCCAGAAGAGAGAAGTAAAGGCAAGCAGACAAAGATGTCTGGGCCAAAAGACCTACTATGTGGGACAGAATCTGAGTAACCCTGTCTGGGGGGACCCAAAACCTCCCTTGACTGGTGAGAAAATGTATACCCCCCCCCCACAAAGTCCTGAGAAGGATGGAGTTTAGGCCCAGGTCACCATCAACCAGTATAAGGCCAGGTCCTTCAAAAGGGTATCTCGTGATGTTATGCATCAACCAGTCATCAAAATACTGGAAGACAGGATCTCCTAAGGCCCTCCAGTTAGTCACTATTATACCACCCCCACCACCCATCACACTGGTCAAGGCTCTGGAGGCAAGGCTGAACAGAAGAACCCAAAACTGAAATGCGTCCTGTCCTTGACAAAATGGGCAGTATTTCATTTACAACATGAAAATAGGGATGTGGCATTACACACCCAGAAGATCTTAGGAGATCGCACAATCATTGGTCCTTATGGCAATCCATACCAAGGCAGCTGTCTCCATTTTGAAATGTTCTTCCAGAAGAAATCTGTTTTCAATGGAAAGATTATGAGGTGTAACTTTCCACCACTTTTAGCACCAAAAAGATATAGAACAGAAATCTGGAGTTTGGTCTTTCACTACCCTCTTTACTGGAGAGGAATCCCTTCTTAGCCAGTAACCAGTGTTGTTGATTCAAGTCTTATAACATCATGGAGAGAATCAGAACAACCAAAAAGTCTTTCAGTATCAATTGGGACAGACCTCATAAGCTGTTTGCATTAATCCATTAAAATTTTAGAAGTTTTAAAAGAAAATGGGAAAAATGCAGCAGATTTATGGATTTGTCAATGCTTTGCAGACAGCATAATAGTCACTGAAAGCGCATACCTTATGTTTTAGCCACAGCATCCAGCAAGCACTGTGATGATACTATATAAAACAATTCATTATTCAACAAACTGAAGGAGGTTGCTGGAAAGAGATTGGCATGTGAGGCTATTATATCCTGGGTTCTAGCCTTAATTTTGAAAGCCTCTAAAGATTTGACCAGGAGATTAACCCAGGTTGCAACTGATATATCACCACCTGGGAAGCATCTGAATCCTGGAGTTAAAGAGATAGAGCAGAGGAATGGACACAGTAACTTGAGGAAGAAACATGGGGGCAAATCATAAAAGAGGGGAAAGACCCCTATCCCCTTCTGCTGTCTGGCAGCCTCTTGGCACCCTTGAGACAACTTCTGAGTAAGCTTCTCAAAGAATCACTGAATGTGGAAGTAACATAAGACTTTAATGAGTTGTCCCAGTCTCTCCAAACTGGAGGGAACCCTCTTTCCCAATGGATTTTTGGACAAGGCTTTGTGGGAACAAGGTGGTAAACCTTGTTGCTCTATAATCAAAAGTACAGACTTCCTCCTACTCCATCACTAGACCCAAAAGGTGTTATGAAGTGAACCCAAATGGGTAGAGAAGACCTAGCTACGATGTCGTAGCCTCAACTTGATTTGGTGTGGTTGAGGCTACGAACTGATCCTATATCATGTAATGGAGCAAAAAATTTCGTCACTAAAGTCAGAAAAACAAACAGTGTAGAAATCAAATACATAAGTATAATCATACTGTGGCAGAAATTTGGCTTATTTTGAATTTATTAAGCCCTTACGCGATAAAATAAATTGGCATGGTTACTCTAACCTTATCCTGTCCGCCATGACAGATAACGCGAGACTCGCGCCGTGACCCCTTTTCTACGTAAGTCTTGCCAGACCATATTTTGGATTTTCTACGCTATACAATTATCAATTAAGTGCGAATAATCGCTTCTTGGTGGAATTTCAAAGTTGCCGGTAAACCGTATTTACTTTTAATGAGCAGAATTTCTGACCCAAACGGCGCCAAAATTTTACTACGATTTGTTTACATTTCCAAAAAAGGTGCCAATGTCCTTATATGGCACACAAACAAACGAGGCTGAGAACGGAAGTAATCATTATTTGAAATAATATGGTGGACGATCTAAACGAAAATATCGGCTGAAAAAGGTAAACGAGATTTTACAACTATTTCTACAATGATTTTCGATACTTCCGGTATTAAATAAGAGGACTACTCAATTTAGTGGATTACATGCACGAAATACATTTAAAGTTTTATTATTAGCCTAAAGGAACGCCGGGTGTGAATCACACCTGGCTTGCTCCATTAACACGTATATGCTCATGTTAGTACCCTGTCCACGAGGTACAAGTAAGGGTACTAATATTAGTACTAGAGAAGACCCTGCTAAGGTTGATTCTTAAGGAACTCATTGGTTGCACCAGAAGTGAAGAAAGAGGTTGTCCTGACCTCACTGTTGAAGCAAGACAGGTTTATCCTTCATAATCTCCCTCTCTGGAGGCAGAGGAGTTAGGATATAAGATGGTGGCTTTGTCATCCTGTAGCCACTCATGGGGTGGGGGTGGGGGGCTGACAGGACTAATCCTTCTATATTCCCTCCTTGGACGATGGGATAAATTGTCCCTTTTCACCACTCATGGTGGAGAGTGGTGGTCTGCCTTCATTATGCTAGACAACATTAAAGGGAATGGAGAAGGTTTACAGCCTGACCCATTCAATGTACCTTGAAACCAAGGAAGAAACATCTATATGTCATGGGGGAAAAGACAACTCATTTCCAGTTAGCAGGGGGTCCCCAAATCCTGTAGGTATTAAATGGGAACATAGAAGTGCAGGGTAGAACACAAATCTGATCACTTTCTCCCAATAGGAAAGCAAAACCCAAGTCCCTAACCCCAAAGGGATTAAACAGTAACACAGTGAAAGATGGGTACTGACCCAATCCCTTATCAATGGATCGTCACCAAGTGCTTAGTGTCCAGTCACTGGTCTAGTGATGATGATCTGATACAAGAGTATCTGATCAGAAAACTAGAGTCAGCATCAAATCTGTTAAAAACAAGAATACTGCTCTTCACTAACAATGGGAACATGTGACTCACTTTTATTGGGCAAAAGCACTTTCTCTCCCTTTCGATGTGCCAATTATCTCTCCATAATGGAGGATGACAGTCCAAGTGTCAATGATACAATGTCTTTACTCCATTTTTGAAGCACAGAAAGCACTCCTTCCACCACTGGAAGAAGTGACCTAGATCCTTCCTGAGAAAGGATGGGGTCATCCTGAGATGATGAGTCAGGCCATCTTCCTTCTTCTATCTGTGTAGTTACTTTTCACTCAAGTTCCACACTGCATCTTCCGAAAGACAAATCGAGCAACAATCAGTATGTGTACACTTAGTAAACGATAAACAGGTGGGGTGGTGGGTATCCCATAGGGCCTTCTACTACAAAAATGTACCCACACCTTGCTAAATAATTGTAAGCTGAAAGAGAAAAAGTACAAAAACAAAATAGACCTAACAAAAAAGGATACTAACTCTGACAAAGAAATTAGTTTAGAAGGGGAAATATTTACTGAAGCAGCGAGATACAAAATCCAATCAAAACAGAAAACAGAGTAAGGATGGGGGAGAAAATATTGAAATATACACCAGAATGGATATTCACAAAATTGGTTTTGTGTGTCATGTTTGATTTGGATTTTTAACTCGGCTTTAACAATTTTTCAGTCCTATCACTATGATGTCTGCAGTTTGGCAGTTTAAAGTGATCTCTGGCACTGGGCATCATGCTGCATACATGTTTAATCATCTCCCACCCAGTCACATTATCCTGACACCAGCCCAACCTGTCCTAAAACTAACCTCTTAATGCTTAGGTGGCGCTATACAGTTTCGCATTTTGCATAGGGTTAGGATTTTAAAGAAAAAGAATGTCCCCGGCTTTCCTCTGGTAATACTGGCTATTTAAAAAAGACGTTGTATATCTTAGGTATAATGCAAAGAACCTTTAATTCCCTTTATTTTGGTGTATGATTGATGGGTGTACTATGGGTTATAGAGTATACAGCTTGGCCTTACTTCAAATGTGCACCTTTCAAAAAAGTGCTAGCTCTACTTGGTCATTTTCACTTCCTGAACTTCATAGGTAAATTGTATAAAAAAGAGCCGATAACTTTTTTTACATTTTATATATTTGGTAATTCATTCATTGCACTTTCAGAAGCTGGTATTGTCTAGTCTGGCAAAATTCATTTTCCCTATTTAATTAGCTGCTATGTATAGTATACTTTAGACTAATTCAGACTGATTTTTTAACACAAGGGAGCAATCATTTTAGTTAGCAGTGTGCTTAAATCATGTAAAATTTCCAAAAGTACAATATCCAAAAGAAATATCATCCACATTAAATTAATGTAGCATAGACGTATGCAAACATTCTCTCCACTGTGCATGTTTTAAATGCAAACTACTTCACCTTACATATGTCACTCTCTCAAAAGTAAACATTATTTGGTGAGCGCCACCTGAGCAACAAGCAAGGAAGATGCGAGTACCATTTTTATATAAAAAAATTATGACTCATCCAAGGATGGAACCTGTGACATCCTGCATCCAAGGCAGATAGACGCTCTCACCACTTAGGCCACTGGAGTAGTCTACAAAATTGGTTCAGTATTCAGGAACATGTGTATATATATGAATGTTGGATGTGATTAACGAATCAGACATGTTATTTTGTTCTATTTTGTTTCCGGACCTACAACTGCTAATTGGAGTTAGTAATATTTAGCTTCCTGATAATGGGAAACAACAGTACAGTAGAACTTTGATTATCCATCAAGGTGCGGGACTGAGACCATGACAGATATGAGAAAAGATGGATAATAGAATATGTACATTAAAAACATTATACAACTGACTGAGTCATCAAAAAATCATAATATCTACATATGTACATGAACCTGTTTTTAATATTTTAATGTACAATGACCTGAACAGAAACTGACAGTTAACAAGGTGATGGATAAATGAAGTTCTACTATAGTTGGTATAATAAATTGTCACTTCTATTACAAATATACTATATATTAACAAGCATGACTATTTTTTTATACATAAATTTACCTGTTGCTTTATTTGTAGCTGACTCAGATCTTGCAGCTTGGGTGCCAAACTTGGGACAGCTAAAAAAAAGAAAGAAAAGAAAACACTTAAACAGACAAGTCTGTTTACTAAATGTACTGTGTGTCAGTCTTTAGCCTGTCTGTCTTTTAAACAGGTACAACCTATACCAAATTCCTAGTTCCGTTAAAGGAACCTACAAATAAAACAAAAAAGTTTTAAAAAACTTATTTAATTATATGCTCATTTTTTTCTGTTAACTTTACACTGTCAGAGTCATTCAGTATTTTACGATACTGAACTCGTGTGCACTTCATATTGTACTCATAAAGGATCTACTTTCTACTGTAAACAAATAATAAACACAGATGCCAGCACTTTTGATTTGTAAACAAATGTACACTCACGTAGTAGGTACTTTACATTTTGGTTGATTAAATTTGTTTCTGAATGAACTAAAGCAAATGTTTCGTGGACCCCCACATACCAGCTGCTTTGCTACATTCCAGGTTAACTTTTTTGATACAATGTTTCAGATTTAGGCAGGCGATAATCATCAGATTTTTAAAAAAATGCTGGGTACCTACAATTAGCAAGCAAGTGACAAGGCATATACTCTCATCTTTTGCTGGTGATAAGAATTTCAAAAAATATACTTACACTTTTACATCTTGAATTTCCTCAAAATGTACTTTCTTAGTTCTGCAAATCTGAATTACATGAACAATGTCATGGATTCTCAAACTTGATTACACATTTTGAAATTGTACTGTAATTTCGATTATATTCCAAGTGCAATTACATCCTCCTTACTGCACTCAAAAATGTAATAAACATTCTATTTCATAACTTCTTTTTGAAGATTACAATTGAAAGACTTCATATTTTTCCCACATTATGATTTCAAACATTCAATAACAGAACAGATGTTAACATGCAGCACCATCGCCAATGAAATCATTTGTACTTCATGTAGAATTGGCACAGATAAATCCAGTCCATAATCACAAAATTTTGTAGAAACGACAAAAATACCAAAATCTATTCATCCCAGATCAAATGGAAAAGTTGTTCTAATGTGCATTCATTCACAATATGACTCCAAATTTAAATTTTCAGTAGACCAAAACACCATTTTCTTGCAAATGTTATGTCTAGCATGTGACTAAGTTCAAATTTATCTGGGCAGAGTTATGTGTGCATTAATAATGTTGTTGTTGTGTAATGATGAATCTGCACTTGTGTATTTAGTTTGGAATATGGCATACATTCAGTTACTTTGTTTCACCTGGATACACCCTACCCATACATCTGCATACACCTGGACACACCCTACCCATACATCTGCATACACACGGACACACCCTACCTATTCATCTGCATACACCTGATACACCCTACCCATACATCTGCATACACCTGGACACACCCTACCCATACATCTGCATACACCTGGACACAACCTACCCATACATCTGCATACACATGGACACACCCTACCCATACATCTGCATACACCTGAACACACCCTACCCATACATCTGCATACACCTGGACTCCCTATCCATACATCTGCATACACCTGGACTCCCTATCCAAACATCTGCATAGGCTATATAGCTGCATTTTCTGGAAAGCTATATAGCTGCATTTTCTGGAAAGCTATATCTGAATGAAATTACTCAAATTCTGAGCACAAATTACTTTTTGTTTAGATTTTAATAGTATTTTCTACTGACTTCATGTAACATTCTACACTGACTAGCTAGTTTCCAGAACAAAAATCAGAGAAAGATGTTATAGATTTTCTTGTGGACAACTATAAGATAGAGCAACAGATGGTTTACTAGATTACAGTAAAAATACCCAAAAGATAAAAGTTCATTTTCTCCATATGTTATATCTAGATGATTATAAAGACAAACCTTGTTTCATGGTTATTGTACATCTATAAGTGTATGAAAAAGGTGGTGCAGTGGATGCAATCAAATCCTTTAAATTCACTCATTTGTGTGTGTGTGTGTGTGCGTGTGTGTGTGTGTGTGTGTGTGTGTGTGTGTGTGTGTGAAGGGGAAAAAATGACTACCCACAACATGCCTAACATATTTTGTTTTTTTCCCCCAGTTGTCTGTGCAAGTTTTACCAGAATTTTGACTGAAGATATGGAAAAGCAGAATTATGTGCACTTCTTACCAAACCTAATTCCCATTAAGATATGTCAGTAAATATCATAAATATTTTGGTACAGTTGTATCCTGTTGTAACTTTCTGACAGAGTTGCACATTCATGCCAACCGTTACACTTTTGGCATAATCATTATGCTTTTTTCACCTAATTATCTCTTACACTCGCATGTATATACAGATTATGCTTTTTTTATCACATTAACAAAAGTTAAAAATAAAGCAGTCAAAAGTTGTGTAATTTTTATTATCATCTCTTTAATCCAAAACATAATAAAAATTGATAATATTCTAACAAAAGAAGACTGCTGATAAGAACAGTGTCAGAGTGCATGTGTTCATCATGGACGAACACAAACTTTCCTTATTTTCTATTTATAGCAGCTCTGTGTAATGTATTTCCAAGACACCAGACAGGTTACTTCAATCTGAAACTTTGCCTCACACATTCATTACTTTTTGATAATATATTAAGGAAGCAGACCAGTCTATATTTTAAAAAATGACACCAGATGTTAAGCGAAACGGGCTTTATCAATGTGCCCGATTGATGTTATGATTGATTTTATGTTAGAGGGAAAATGTATTTTAAGCTGCCAAGCATACAGGATCAGAATAAGGACAAAATCAGTAGCACTTTACAAATTTAAAAGAAGAATATGAGAGTGATGTAACACAGCACACAGGCTGAAGAAATCATCATGCTCAGTGCAAAATTTGTGTACTTGACTCAGCAAAAGTAAGACATGTAGACTAGTTAAAGAGTGCTGCATATAAATAATCTGACATTATCATTTGTGTTTGTATTCAGCTGTTAATCCACATGGTTTTTGCCCATTTGTGACAAGAATTTTAACCAGCTGCAGATCCAGGTTAGTTGCAAAAATAGATGGATATTTTTCATAATTTTCTGTGATTATGGCATGTAATATATAGATTACATTTGTTATGCTCAGATTTGTTTTTCTGCCACTGATATCAGTATTAATTACGCTTATGCCTCTCTGGGGGCTGCACCCCACTACGCTTTGATAGATTTTTTTGTAATGCCACTGGATGAGTGATTAAATTACATTCTTTAGCAATCATAATGTAATATAACACATCCCAGAATCACTCATTGTATATATAATACGAAACACATTTTGCTGATGGATTGCAGATGTGTGCTATTACCCTTGATGTGTTCACTGTCAATAGTGTCCTTTAGTTTCTGCATTGTGTCAAAACGTGCCGCCTGCTTGCATAGAAACTCTTCCTCTGCAATAAAAAGATTAATTATATTTGTAGTTTTTCATATCACTGTGTGATGCAATTCCTCAAAAAACTCTTTTGCTTCTGTAGAACAAGCACATTTTTACACATTCCAAGTTTAGTGAGTTTTTTCAATCATTTTCAGTCAAATTCCGTTTGTCAGTCAAATCCAGTAGTTTGATACTCTTAATTTCCAGTATCAACAACCACCACTGTGAAGTTGATTTGGAATGTGTCTGGTTTGCTCGTTATTCATTTTTTTTATAATGGATACATTTTTTAAATAAAAAACAGAATTTGGACAACAAACATTCACCTCAGAACAAGTTTAAAGTCCACTATAGCAAGAAATACACCGAGGAGATTTTGTTAAATTGCTCCAGTTTGAAAGATGATACTTATGATGTCATTGTCTGCCTCAAAGCCACAATGTAAAACCCAGCCTTAGATTCAATTTTAATACAGTTTGCAGGACTATGATAGGCAATAATGTACAAATAATATTTTAAATTCTGAGCATATAAACCTATCTTATTCACATAACTGATAACAATTGCAAGTATGAATTCACTAAAGAAATGGACAAGTCAAGGCGGGTCAAGTTTGTTCATTAAGGACATTTCTCCTTCATACAAATAATATTTTTGGAAAGCTCCATAACTTGGAAAATACATAGCCTTTATTATTCAAAACAACAACCAACAGATTATACAAGAACTCAGCTGAGTATTATTTCTTTCCCACTCCACCATGGCATAACTCAACAGGAGTACCAGAACAAATACACTGAATGTCCACTCCATGTTTAATAGCCCTCTAGCTCAGAGATTATTGACCAATCGGTCTCAATGGACAAAGTATGTGGTCCTGAACCAATATATTCTTATTTTACTTACCTTTCATATTTAGACCCAAAATGTGTTTCTTTCTTACCCCAAGTGCAAACCATTCACAAAATGTTATCCAAGAACTAGATCAAAAGCAAAAGTTCCTGTGCAAAACCCATTTTTCTGATGGTCTCAACAATCATGATCTTTTACATTTTGACCTAACATCTATAGGGTTCTTCCTTACTTTATGTGCAAACTCTTCACATCTTTGCAGCTCAAATTATTATGCTAAAAAGGCAATTTTTCTATCAGTCAAAAATCAGTAGGCTTCTAACCAAAAACAGTAAGCCATCAGAATTTTTTTTGTGATGGAACATGTTTCAGAGATGAGGTTTTTGTGCAAAAAACACTTTTCATATTTCAGCCAGTGACCTTGGCCTTTCTAATTTTTTGATCCCAAAATCTTCCATTCTTCAACTGCCATGCACAAAGTTTAGTCCAGGTCTATGATGAACAAGTGAAGTTATCACACAGAAACCACTTTTCTTCTTTTAGTCTCAGTGACCCTGACTTTAGACCTCAACATCAGTAAGCTTCTTTTTTAAGCCATCCAATGAGTTTGATTCAGATCTGTTATGTATTAAGTAAAGTTACTGTGCTGAAACCATTTTGTTTTCATACAGTGACTATGACCTTTAATTATTTGTTCCCCCAATCGAAAATTGATAGCCTTTTATCCTTACCCCAAGTGCAAAGCATCCAACTTATTTTCTTCTTTCAGTCACAGTAACCTTGATCATTGGCCATCTTACTCCAAATTCAACTGACTTCCATATTTCAAGTACAAGCCGTCAACAAATTTTGCAAAGGGTAGACTATAAAACTAACGTTACTATGCAATAATGAAAAACAGATTTACATATGGATGCACATCATAACATTATTTGCTCTGCATTTTGGCAGATGTATGAAAGCCTTGCAAAATCGCATCAAGAAGAAAAACAGGTCACTGTAATCTACTTTTGCCTCTATATATATGCATCCATCATGTTTCATGTCTGTATATATAAAGGTATCAGACTAAATGAGCTAAATGCAAACCTTAATGTAATGACTGGTACATGTAAACTAGGTTACAGTGGCTGCCATTTGCTTCATATAAACAGTACCCTTATTTATGAATATACTTTTCAGGTTTCATGACTGTACATACATTGTGTCATAAAAACTGAGCTAAATGCAACAACTTAACATCGATGCCTATGCCAACAGCATCAACATCACAGAAGTCATATCATTCTCATGTCTTACCTATATTTTCAATTGTAAAACAAAAACCATAATCCACTCAAATTAAAAGTCCCATCTAATGGCTAAAGCATAAATAGCTGCACAAATAAAAACCCTACTACAGATGAGAAAGGTGATATCTATAATTTTTTGTGACGAAGTTCAGCATCCATAATGTGCAGTTAAAGTAAATATTTGACAAATTATCATTCTCTGTTTACAACTGATGATATTCTTTAGACAATTGAAAGTTAGAGAACAGGAATTTGTATCTCAATTCCTGCTGATGTCCTGAGCAGATATGGGTCCTTTATGTAAAGCATTTTTTTAACTGTAATTAAGGGATTGTTACCTGCAAGAATTAGTTCTGCCTTGGCACCCTGTGATAGTGTCAACTCATCAGCTGATAGGGGGTCAAGGTAACTCTGCAACTCTGATACTGCAGAAGAAAAAAAAATGTATCAATCCTAAAAAAGTAAAAGAAATCCACAATTTTTTTCACAATTATGTCAACAAAAAATTTAGGCAGTTGTATAAAATTCTTGAAAAATTTAATACACAAAGTGCATTGTGTATATATTGGTAAAGTTCAGCTTTGTGTGAATATACCTTGATAATCATCAACTTAATGGAGACCCATGTTCAAATCTTGCAAGAACATATATCAGTAATAGCACTTTATATCACCAAGCCAGTTGCAGCCTTGTTAGATACATGGAACATGGTAACATTATCATACTCAAACACTGGGATTACACTAACCTGATAGCCTGGTCACCCATGATGCTCTTCACACAAGGCAAAGCATGCACCATTGAATGTTCAATTCCAGTGTTTATATTCAAAATGGCAGAGGAAATAAAAACATGCATGTGCAATAAATAAATTGCATCAAATTAGTCTTTTCCAGCTGCGCCACCACCTGTTTTATTTGGTTGTATTAGTCATAACTTAGTTCTTCCATTAAAGAGTGACTGAATAATTATTTCAAGTGGTACTATGAAGCACTGTCATTTCAGCCATTATGTGTGAGTGGTGGGGAGGGGAGGGATTAAGGCGAGAGACTGCACAATCTTACGGTTATGGTTTTAGTGTGTGTGTCAGTGATACTCTATTTGTATATACTTGATGGAATGTGCTTTGCATTATCTTACATCAATTTTCAGCACATTATGATCAATCTATTTCCTGTCATGCACCATACTTATATTCTTGTCAAAATCATGACTGGAACAGAAAATTTGTGACAAGGTTGGTGATATGAGGTTGATAATGCAACAGATACCTATTTATAACAATGCCATTTTGGAGAATACATGACTAGAATCTTAGCTGGCATTAAAGAACAAGAATATGTGCACACAAAAAAGAAATAATAAGGTTTAAAAAATAAAACTCTTTGTTTATTATCAAAACTTTTCTTTCTTATGATATATCCCAAAGACAAAAGATCAATTAAAAGAATTCAGAAACACTTGGTGGTAACAACATTTGTTTGAATTATATTTTGGTACATATATAGGTACATTTATTTCTAGCTTTTGCATTTTATCTGTGCTTATATGGGAAGGTTGTTGCACATGCAAAAGTGTGCAACTGATTCATGTAATCTGATTTTGCTAACCTTGATCCACAAAAGTCAATCTTACCATGATAATAAAATACTCCATATTGCAGGAATGATGCAGTGATTGCCATCAGCTATTTTTTTTTTTACATATATAGAGTAGTGGATCCATAAAGACAAGCAATGTATTTGAGCAGCAATGCAATATCTACACTAGTGAACTGAGCATTATACACTAGATACATGTCTTTGAAAATTCTCAGAGCTGAATGAGTATTATAGTTGATATACAAGTATATTGTAACACTTTAAGTATAAGTTCCACATAAGTCATAGGCAACCCTATGATTCCAGCATATTTGACCAGTTACACATTTGAAGTTTTAACAGAAGGTTAAAAACTGAATAATTCTTTAAAAATTGCATGTTAAGCCTGTCCACACTGCATACTTCTGTTGATTGATTTATGTTGCAACTTATTTGGCAGCAGTTAATAAATCTGCACTAACAGAAGCATTCATTCATTCATTCATTCTCTAGAAAGCTGTAATGATATTGGTTCATTTTGCACAGTGGTGTTATGTCTATAACATAAAATATTTTATAAAACTGCATAAAACTGTTCACACTACTTCATATCAAATATCTTTTTCCAGAAGTCCACATATCAACAATGCCTGACAAAATTAGAAAGGAAAATACCATTCAGTTCCAAGATGAGTTATGATAAAAAAAATCTTTCAAGATCAGCATTCTTCAACAGTGACCAGGTAAAACTCATTTCAAATCTTACTGCAGAGGACATTTTTTCATGTTAACATTGAGCTGTTAACATATACACACATCTAATAATTTATATTCTCTTAGCATGTATTTTATGTAGTACTAATATTAATACTCAACCTATCCATATTTCCAGTCAGGGCTATCACATTGTAACTGGTTAAAGATTATATCTGTAAACAAGAGCGATAGAAATGGCAAAACTGTAAACCTATTTCATTATACATTCTAAAATACAAGTATGCTTCATGACCAGAAAATTGATATATTACATTTTCTTTAAGGTTAATGTAAAATAATGCTAAAACACAACTGATCAAACCTTCATTAAAATAATGCATCTCTGGCATAATTAAAGCACAACTACATGATGACGCAAATCTCCCCTGCCCCAACTATAATATGGTGGCTGAAATTGACAGAACTACATAGCGACACTTTAAATAAACACTCATTACCTCGTTAATACACATAGCTGTAACTAATACAAAAACATACAGCTGGAAATAAGATTTAATGCAATTTCTTAATTTCCAACACATGTTTGCATTACCTCTGCCATCTTGAATTTCTCCACCAGTATCGGCCTTTCAATGGTATGTGCCTGAACTCGTGTGGAGAATCATGGTTGGCCAGCGTACCAGGCTTGAACTGCATATGTTACTTGTGTACATGTGTGTGTGATACAATTTATGTGTTTAGCAAAACACATTAAAGACTTTAAACCTTCAAACTCTTCCTATCAAACTGTGGGAAACAAATGAACAGCAAAGTATACAGCTACATAACCAAAATCATTTTTTTTACATTTAAGCAAATACAACATCTTGCCATCATGAATCCCCATGCTATGTTACTGTATTTTACAGTTTTAATACATTTCAAAAAGTCAAGTTCAAAATAGTCTTTTTTCTTCACATCAATGAAACCTCAAGACTGAAAGCTCTAGGGACCAAATCATAAAATGAAAAGTTTGGTTTTGAGAGATTTTGGTTTTCCAAGGTTCTGTACTTCCACCTAAAAATAAGAAATTATCATCACATTAATCATCTTATATGCAACTTGACTTACCATATATACTCACTTATAAGTCAAATTCAAAGAGTTTTTAAGATCAGTGAAATTTCTTAAGGCAGAAACCCCATTGGATAAAATGAAAAGTTTGGTTTTGAGAGGCTTTTGGTTTACAAAGGTTCACTATTTCCACTTAAAAATGCAATACGATCACCATGTCCATCATCTTATATGCAAAGACACTTGCTTTTAAGTTCATCTGCAAAGAACACAGAAATGATCTGCCATCACATAATGCACCAATATGTATATCAGGGTCCATGTTGTTTGTTCTACTGATTACTCCATACAAACTGCATAGACTAGAGCTGCCAGCCCATTACGAAACAGCAGAGCTGGGTTTGAGCAGTCTGCATTTGGATATGATTTAAAAGTGAGTATAGACTGGTAAATATGGATTAAGAATCCATCGATAGCCACTGCAGTGTCTGTGATAATTATGATTTCCTTTCATCTATGTGTTTTCCTATTTATTTTAAGTTCTGTATGGCCTCAGACTGTTTACTAACCACTGGCTGGTCATATGCCTGCTTAAGTTTGGGTTTTATGGGATTCGTTGTAGTATAAAATTAACACTTCAGATCAATTGGTGGTTCTTTCCGGGGTTTTCCCGGGTTCTTCCTCCACCACTAATACTGGCCATCATGTATAACCTACCGTGTACTGAAAAATGGCATTAAACCATACAACAACAACAACTTCAGATGAAAAATTTTGTTTGATGATCACAGTATATGGGTTTCAGTTTAATGAAATTAGAAAAGAAAAATTTTATGACCAGAAAAGTAATTTGGTTTCAAGAGGATTTCAGTCTTGAGGAGGTTCACTTTATAAAATGTTCTACAAGCTAACACAGAGGTTAAGATCGTTTAAATAATACATATTGTGCATGCATCTCACATCTATAAACAAGTAAAAAAAAGATATTTTTAAATATTAGCTTTTGGGAAAATCAAAGATTCTATAGTTTGGCCTTATTAACAGATGCATGTATTTAATAACAGTTGGTATAAGATGCTATAGGTGGTGTCTTTTCTGCAACAATTAAAATAATAAAAGGTCAATATTATTATTGCACTTGTTCTTAGTATTCACAGTCTATTCAATCAGTAAAATGAAAGTGACAGCAAGACAATTATGTATGGCACTGCAGGGCCTGGACAGGGGAGTCAAGAGTATTTTTCCAGTTCTAATCAGTATGGTAGTTTTTTTGTGTAACTTTGTATGACAAGGTACTAACTGTAATTACTCCAGTGGATCCAGCTGTAAAAGCTTTGGTTTCAACATGCAATGGATTGGGGAGTGTTTCTGAATAGTGAAACTTCCCAAAGTTGTACACTGATCAACCAAAGATGTTGAATATTTGATAGAAGCTGCCAGTTTATGGTGGTTCAATCAGCAGAGATGCCCTACTTGGACCAAAATATTAGGCCAGTCTACAGAGGGGACCGATCACAGTGGAGGTAAGGTTACAGATAGGGTCTGATTATAGCCATGTTATAGAGGCTCAGGTACAGAGTAGGCTGATTTCCAAAGGAGACCACTTTACTGAGCTGGGTGGGTTACAGAGGATGCTATTTAACACATTGGGCTGAGTTCCAAAGGCCACATGACAGAGGGGACCAGGTCATGTTACAAAGGAATCAGTGTGGGAAAGGTCATTGTACTCAAGGGATGCTTGTAGCAATTGATACCAGAGTAAGCCAAGCCCCATATTCTTGAAACTTGTAATTATGAAACACAAGCAGCAGTCCCCAGTCCCAAAACTTGGATAGTCTATGACTGTTTTTTTAAAATGTCAGATTCAAATTTCTTTAACTTCAGTTCCTTACCTAAGCTGTCAGAATTTAACTTAAATGTACTCCTTGCTTAAAAAATTCAAGAATGCTAGGGTCTGGACATAAAAGTTGAAGCAAATGTCAATATTTTCAACCATAGCATAACATTTATGCAGATCTTACATCTCTCATATAGACGTCCAATTTTCTTTCTCCCAGTCACAGCAGTATTGAGCTTGTTCTGTATATTTGTGAGCGTATCCACACACTGAAATTATGTGCAAGGCTTTGAGTGTAACATAACATGTACATGAAGCTAAATGAATAATTAAGATATTATAATTATATCATAAAACACATGCACAACTTCATTTGCTATAAAGTTTGATCTAAAGTATGCACGCTACAAAAAAAAAATTGTCCCTCAATAAGACAGACACTCTAGTGACCAAAAAGAATTTTCAGGAATCTAAGATAAGTTGATTTCTTCTTTATGATTCTTGAGCACTAAAATGATATCTGATATTCTCGAACAATAAAATTACTTATTATGAGGGCCACTGTGGTGGTCATATTGGATGCAAGATTGTCACCATTTTCACTGAGGACTAACCAGAAATCATAAGATCATCCACTCAAGAGGAGTAGCTATAAAAGATCTTCAAGATAACCATCAAAACAGCTATATTTGATGTAATATCTGCACCAACTTGATCTTATAAGATGCCTTTTGGTGAAAACCCCATGCTGATATGACCATCCATCCAGGAATAGTAGTCATAAGAGTTTCAAGATGACTGCCATGGTGGTCATACAGAGGTGCGATTGGCAATATTTTAACACAAGACCAATTAAACATCACAAGAAGTCTTCTGGTTAAAACCCCATTTTGAGAGGGCTTTCCATTCAGGAGGAGCAGCAAACACAAAAATTTAGAGATGAATGGTGGCCATAATGGATATCAGATTGCAATTTTTGTAGTGTAAGAACAACTACATTTCCATGATTTTCAAGATGGCTGCAAAAGTCGCCCTATTGGATGTCAGATTGACACCATTTTAATTCAGAACCAAACTAGACATCTAAAGAAGTCTTTTGGTGAAAACCTAATAATGATCTGACCATCCATCCAGGAGAAGTATTGACAAGATGGCTGCCACGGTGGCCATGCTGGAGGTTACTATATTATTAAAGGACAAACTAGACATCACAAGAAGTCTTCTGGTGAAAACTCCCTCTTGATATGGATCACCAAGCAGGATGAGTAGCAATAACAAGAATTTAGAGATGGTTGCCATTGTGGTCATAATGGAAGATCACCATTTTCATCATAAGAAGTCTTTTAGTGTAAAAGAAAAACAAGTTAATATGACCATCCATTCAGGAGGAGTAGCAATAACAAGATGTTGGATGTCTGAATAACACCATTTTTATACAGGACAACTAGACCTTGGAATGAATGTGTGTGTTAAGTTTCATGGAAATCCTCCACAGAGCGTAGAAGTAGTGATAATAGACTTCAGACAGATAATGTAAAACAATCCACCCCAGAAGTTCTTCTGCTCTGGGACCATCTGAGCAAACAAAATATAATCTGTTTAAAGTGATTTGGTGATGTGGCTATGAAGATGGTTTTATGAGTTAAATCCAATACTTATTATATGATATACTTGATTCTTCAAGCTTAGTTTTATCTGACATATCACTTCCAATGTATGCATTATGTACATTTTAATCTATGAAACTCTTTTCTTCCAGAGAGTTAACAAGCTTTATTTGCCAGTAAGTCTTCTTCTTGCATACAATAAATCAGATTTTGTTCTAAAATGGAATGTTATGCTTTAAGTGGCTGCTGTGATCTACTGGCAAAAAAAAAATAACTACATTTTTTTAAAATGTAGTCTGACTATGAAACAGGATGTTGATGGCAATGTACAACTTTACCTTCTATGTATGATTAAAAATAACTACATAAAAACTAAAGACTGGCATCAAAACAATGTACATGTAATAATGTGTGTGTAACAGTGAAGGTCATCAATAAACAATTTTAAATAAAAGAAATTGCATAAAATTGTACATGTTTTGTCAGAACATACCAGTACAATTATACAATTAAATTCCCATGTGAAATCTTGAAGTTTGGTGCAAAGTTAAGTATTAAAGCATAAGTATGGACAACTATAAGAATGAAGATTAGAGCTATTGACCAATCACAAAGGGTCCTGCTCACAACACTTTGCTTGGCAGGGCCTCAAAAAGAATAATTTGTATTGGAAAACTAATGTAAACAGAAAACAGGAATTCAACTCATATTATTGGTGACATGAAATGCTTGAAATCCAACTATCTCATCGATATAATGTCAAATTTGGTTGAAATCCAGCAATCCTTAGTAAAGTAATACTGCAGAAACTAAGAGTATGAGATTGGGCAATTAGGGCCCATGTCTCTTTAAACTGATAATTTGGAATGCTGGAAATTAAACTTGGTTACAGTCTTATCAATATAAACATGCATGCCAAATCTGGGCAAAAATCAACAAGGCTTTTTACAGTAAACCAGTCAGAAGGAGTTTGGAGCGATGAGCCATAATTCTTCTAAATGACAATGTAGAACAATGGAATAAAAGTCATTCAAAGTCTCATTAATATAAAGCTGCATGCCAAATTTGATTGAAACTCAACAAGGCTGGGTAAAGTAATCCTGCCAGAAGGAGCTTGGAGTCATAATTGAGCCAAAACTCTTCTAAATGACAATGTTGAATGTTTTTGGAGTCATGAGCCAAAACTCTTCTAAATGACAATGTTGAATGAGTTTGGAGTCACGAGCCATAACACTTCTAAATGACAACATAGAATAATGGAATAAAACTAATTAATATAAAGCTGCATGCCAAAATTGGTTGAAATCAAACAATAACTGGTAAAGTAATACCACAGAAACCAAGGTCATGGGGGCAATCAGGGGTCATAATGCCTGTAAATTTTGTTGTGGATGTAAGAAATCAACCTAATTGAAATTTTTTTCAGTAAAAAGTGCATACTGTAATTGGCTGAAACCCAATAATCCTTAGAAAAGTTACAATACAGAAACCCAAGCTAGGAAGGATGGAAGTCAGGGACAATAACTCCTCTACATAATGCTGGAAATGAAACTTGTCCGAGGTCTGATAAAGTTTTTCTGAAATCATTGGTAAAGTAATGGTGCAAAAACCAAATCAGAACGATGGGCTAAAAGAGAGCATAGCTCAGGTAGATGACCCTGTGGCATGCTGGAAACCAAACTCACTCAAGATCTCATCAAAATAAAACCGAATACATGTACCAAACTTGGTTCAAATACAAGAACCCTAGTAAGGCTCTGAAGCATAAGTCAAAGTCAATCAATCTGGTAATCACTGAGCATCAATAGTGAGCTGCATGCCTAAATATAGTTAAAACTATAAACCTTGAAAGCTTACATATGCTGCAGAAACCAAAACCAAGAAGACAGAAAAGCAGGGGACATAACTCCTGTGCATGATGTTGTAGAACACTGGAAACAAAATCATTCAATGTCTTAACTGTACAGCACTGCATGCCATATTTGGTTGAAATCCAACAATCCTTGGTAAAGTGAAGCTGTGCAGATGAATATTAGGAGGACGTGCTATCAGGGATCAAAACTTCAAACATATAATAGGAAACTGAGCTCTCGTCAATATAAAGTTGAATATCAAATAAAGTCCAACAATTCTTAGTTAAGTTGCCTTGTGGAAATCAAATTATTGACATCCAGCAAGATTGATGAATGAATGAACAAATAAATGAATGAAAGGACAATATAATCACTATAGGGTTGTGCCAACGTTTTCAAATAATAATAATAATAATAATCTCATATATTTGAAGTCATTAAACTACCATAATAATGGAAACACAAACTCTGATAAATACTTAACTTAAATGATATGCGTAATGAAGACTATGCCTGTTGGTCAGTCTTTGAAAAAGAAAGCACTCCCTTATAAAATTACCTCCATTAAACATTTGTGCAAAAAGACAGCAAAAAATAGAATCAGTTAACTATTAAAACAACTTCATGTCAAGATGCTCCGCCAAACTTAAGTGAACCATCAAAACTATGAATTTATCATAAAATATTGGAAATGAAAACAACTCCATAAATCTGCAATTGCAAGTCCATGTGCAATATTAAACCCATTTCCACTTTTTTAAAAAGTCTATCAAATTTTAATTCTGAGAGGCTTTATCTAATGACAAGACCATTTCCCACTTTTCAAAAGATGTATTAAATGAACCCTGTATAAAGAAATTTCAACTGCAAAAAAGGACTTAGTACCCACAACCACTGCGTAAATTTGTGATTTTGTACTCATCAATATTACAACACACTCAGACAAATTAAATAAAATAAAATAAAGCCTATTCTTATTCTGAACTTTATATCTTTCATCGGAAGGATAAATATATTTTCATTTATTCAATTTTGTATAAAAAAACATAACCAGTTAATTAAAATGTCCATTATACAGGCATACACACACACAAAAATGGTAATTACTACGATATGGTTAATAAAATAGCTACAATGCTTGCCATGACAGTGCTATCAACAAGACCCTGAAGCAAAGCCATCAGTGCAAAGTCAACCAAATGACCCAGCAAATGAAACGTTATGCAAAAGAGTTATCACAGTGCATAATATGTAGTTGAAAAGATTATTTTCTTCACATCTAGATGCATGCCCTTATAAGTATTTCTGATATGGAACTATGCTTTACTCATCAAAAAACCAATGGAAGAGTGAGCTGCTAGTTCATACTGGTCAATCTATACCAGTCAGTGCCATTGTGCTATTGATATAACTACTGGATATTCAGAATTTGAAATTTTCGTGTTGGTACATTAACAGTCAGGTTTGTTAATCCAACACCTGCATATCAAACTAATGTATTAGTACAATGATGTGAACAGAATTCATTACACTTTATGTCAAAAGACTTATTCAAAATTAGAGTCATTTACCCCACGATTGGGTCCGTCCAAAATTTAAATAGTCAAGTTTTGAAATTTACAGGACGTGCTTTAAGCCTGGTGTGTGATTTGGATTTTTAACATAGTTTTAACAATTTTTTCAGTCATATTGCTACAATGTCTGCAGAGTGGCAGTTTATAGTGGTGTCTAGCACTGGGGCATCATTCCGCAGACATGTAGCATGATGTCCCACCCAGTCACATTATCCTGACACCAGGCCGACCAGTCCTAACATTAACCTCTTAATGCTGAGAAACAAGTGAGGCAGCTGTTAGTACCATTTTTGTAAGTCTTTGGTATGACTCAGCTCGGGATCGAACCCACGACCTCCCACATCCGAGGTGGACGCTCTAACCACTAGGCCACCGGAGCGGTTGCTTTAAGCTTGGAAACATAAAGTAAAAAATAAACTAAATGGGCCAGGAACTTCTCAATTGATAGGTATTGCCAACAGCACAAAGGCACTTCTCAGGTATAGGTTTTGTTGATAGCACAAAGGCACTTCTTAATGAATGGTAATGTGATTGCACAAAGGGACTTTTCAATACATTGGATTGCTGATGAAACAAAGGCACTTCTTAAATGTATGGGTTTATCTGATGGTACAAACTGACTTCTTAATGGATAGCTTTTGCTGATGGCATAAAGGGACTTCTTAATGTATAGGTTTTGCTGATGGCACAATGGGATTCTTAATGTACATGTTTGACTGACGACACAAAGGTGCTTCTTAATATATTGTTTTGGCTGATGGCATAAATGGACTTCTTAATATATAGGTTTTGCTAATGGCACAAAAGCACTTT
This sequence comes from Sinohyriopsis cumingii, assembly GCA_028554795.2. NCBI lineage: Eukaryota > Metazoa > Mollusca > Bivalvia > Unionida > Unionidae > Sinohyriopsis > Sinohyriopsis cumingii. The sequence goes on from CM068827.1 coordinate 40,914,139, forward strand.
GCAATACATAGGAATCTGCTGAAAGCACAAAGGCACTTTTTAATGTACAAGTAATGCTCATAGTACAAAGGAACTGAACAGATGTCATAAAAATTATTTGAAATCCTGACTATAGTAAATGATAAATGTATTGAACTGAGAGACAGAAACAGTGAGTTATGACAGCATGCTTGGCAGGTTAAAGCAGCAGCAGAAAACAAGAGAGGTGTACATGATTTAAATCAACTGCAACAACACTTCTTCCTAACATAAATAAACTGATGACAATTGAGCTACTTACATGGCTCAATACAACTAATCCACACACTTTTATACGTCTCCACCCACAATTCAGACCATGACCCATGGGATATAATTCAAAATCCATTACAAATATTATGTATCCACTGTCCGCAAATGCATGTATAAAGAGTGGCAAAAAATATTCAAAATTTCACTGTAACTGCAGCTGCTCTATATGTAAACTTTATATATCATCCTCAAAAAGGAACCATGGGGAGGGAAAGAAAATAACCCTCTCAGAGATGGTCACCACATGAGTTTCCCACATACTGAGATTGATGGATTTCCATCTACATGTTTAGAAGATAGAGTTGTGGACAGGTAGGTTACTATACAATATGCTTTTCACTAAAATGTAGGAATATTACAACCTTCAAAAATGAATCCAATTATATTACACCTTCAAACTCTTTTTAAGAATGAAATTTAGAACAAATGCAAACTGGTAGCTAAAACCTAATGAATTCCCAGAGTTAAATAAATTTAACATGGCAAAAATAAGTATAGCCATGGCTGCTGATGTTGTTCTTGGGTTTAACACCATTTTTCAGCACAAGATAGGCTATACATGGCAGCCAGTATAACTGGTGGAGGAAGAATCCTGGAAAACCCAGGGAAGAACCACCGACCCATGAGAAGCTACTGGCTGGCTTTCCCATGTACCCACGCTAGCCGAGCCTTGGACTCGAACCCACGCAGGCAGAGGTGAGATGGCAGTGATCCGGAACAGTGAGCGCTTTAGACCACTGGGCCACTCGGGGCCCCTCCATGGCTGCTGAAGGAAGATTGATTGATGTAAGGGGTCTAAACAAAAACATGATACATTTCTAGCTGCAAAAAAAGTGTCATCCATTTGTGAATTTGAATATACTAAAAAAAATGAATAAAATTTTAATTAAAATTTGTTTTTAGTACTAATGAATGTATGAGCAATTATTCACTTTGTCCTTAGCATTGATACTATATGCAGTCTAGTCTCATTTACACAACGTATCTGACCATTGCTGTAATACAGTGTCTTTAACAGTTCAGCAACAATTTACAATAAAGTAAAACCTGTCATGAAAGACAAGAACTATGAGAGTTCACTTGTCTTGAGAGACCAGGTTCTGAAAATACAGATTGTTCTCATTACAGTGTTATGACCACTCTTGAGAGAACATATTTTTTTGGCAGAAGGGGTGGAGTTTCAAGACAGGTCAAGCTCTATTTACTTGTCTTTAACATGTGCCCAATTGTGAACAAGCAAGACTAAGATCCGACATCACATAACGTACAAATGGATCAAGGTCTATGCAGTTTATTATACAGTCAAGCCAATCTTGAGCAGCCACCTCATGGAAGTGGGAAAAGTGGTCTCGGAAGAGAGGTGGTTGATTATTTAATGCTATTTCTAAAACAATCTGGTAAACAATACCTATAACAACTGGCTATTTAAAACAGGTGAATGCATAATTCATATGATATTGAAGGCAGATTTGACAGTACTTTATATTTTAAGTGAACAGTGCAGCCCTTATAATAGCCCATTTTACATCAACAGATTTGGGTATGCAATGCTCTCAGATGGACATGTTATACATGAACATGAGGCACAAGTTGGCATGAGATTGCTCACATAAATGACATCAGCCACATACACTATGGCAAAATCAGTTAGCTAAGTTATTTGGGCTTCCTGTGAAATTTCATCCAATTGATTTTTAAGATGTCATTAAAAGGTATTTCTATTTTTATTAATGGCTGCCATATTTTATGGTGGGTCTAGATTATTTGTACATGCTAAAGGCCTGAAATACATATTAGAATATTTTCTGTATCATTTTATTAAAATCTGTTTTAGTGGGTTTTGAGCACAAGTTATTCATTAGCTTTCCTATTTTAAGACCAGATTGGTGTAATATGTCAAATTTTATTGAGTAATTTCTGAGAAGTTGTTTAAATGGTTTTTCTACTGTAGTAATGGTGGCCATACTTGATGATGCAGTGTGTTGAACCTAGGATCCCATAAGCCAGAGACACTGTTGATGCAAGTTACTGTCAACATATATTTGATTTATATTTGTGTAATGGGAAGCAGAATAGGAATCTTGCACACTGAAATTATTATTTCTCTCTAGAGCATAAACATGGATCAAGAAAACAAAGCATGCCCAGTGAGCATGCAGGACCCTAGATTTTGGGATAATAAAACTAATAAAAGTATTAAGAATCATGATGACTGGGTGAACTGAAGTGATACCAGTCTATATCAGATCATATGAAAGAACATAACTCCAGAAAAATTGCTATGTGTGGTCCTTTTTACCCTCATAAACATCATGATCTAAAATATGTTAGATTTCTAAAGTTTCTTTTCCTTATTGCTAGAGAATTTATGATAACATCTGCCACATTGAGAATTACTGTTATTTCCTGTTGCAAGTATCTCCATCAGTGGAATAATATCCAAAAGAGATAACTACTATCAGATTTAATCATTTACCAAAATCTGATTTGCCTCCCTTGGTATCAAAATGGACATGAAAGGCCAAGAGGTACTACATCACTAATTTTAGTGCAAGAATTTACTATTATTAGTAATACAAACTATATTTGGTAAGTGAGAATAGACACTTGCCACAATTATGAATGGACTGCAATTCCTTCAAGCTAAATGACCCCTGTCTGAAGGTGCAGTGCTGATGGTGGTTCAGCATCATTCATACAAACTCTAAAAAGATCATGTTGCCAAATTTGGTACAGCTCTGCTGGGCAATTTTTGAGAGGTTAATTTTAAGTTTTAATAACTACAGCTATATTTGATGGCAGATGTTGAAGCTTAATCTCTAGATGATCTTCCATCAAAATGGGTAAAATTATGTATTTTTTAAAGAGGCTTTTAATGGTTTAACTATTTTTAGTAATGGCAGCCATATTTGATGGTAGTTGATATCATAACTTTGTATAAAACTTGCAAAGCCATTAAGTCAGAAAGAACCTTGCAAAAATTGGTCTAAACTGGCCTAGTGGTTTGAGACAAAAAAATAAAAAGCTGAAATTAGTAATGATGCACAAGGCAAAATAGACAAAAGCAGGCCCCGCCCTAAGGCAAGGTGAACGAGGTAACCGCCTTGGGCCCCACGCTTTCAGGAAATCAATTCCACAATGCAAATTTTTTGCTTGGGGCCCTGCTCTTCACTTGCTGCCTTGGGCCCCACACATCATAGGGCCAGGCCTGGATAAAAGCCCATACCATAAACTTTGCAGTCAGATAAGCTAAAAGCTGAACCTTTCCAGTTTATCTATCATTTTCAAACCAAGCAGTATGCAATGAATTAACAAGATTAGACTGCATTTAGTATCCTTTTTTCTGCCCAAATTATCACTTGGATTACTAGTTGTTGTACATTATCAATAATCAAGCTGTGCAATAGTGATTTCCAGTCTACTGTATGTCCCTTCACCTTAGAGTGGCTATGAGAGAGTAAAAGTTATGAGATAGTCATACATAATTTCAGTGTTCCAGAGCCATAGATAAGATTTTAAGAAATTGAGTATTTTACCCCCTGGTTTAGAACTAATTGCATTTTTTAAAATCTGATGAGCACAAATAAAAACTCACAAGGAACAGGACACTGTCCTAATCTTCAAAACATTAACCAGGTCTATATCAATGTGCTAAACAGCTTTATTGGAATGAGTGTTCTCACAGTGTTTAAGTCCAATCATTTCATATATGAATGAAACATTCAAAGATCATTGTTTATAACGATCAAACGCACGATCATTAACATAATGGACTATGCTTAAAGCGGGATAAATATCCTGGCAACTTTAGAATAAATACTTACAATTATTCTGCTTTGTGTAATTTCGATGCATTTAATATTTTCTTTTGGTTTTTCTTTGTGTAAATATGCAAATACACCACTTAGCTAGAGCTCTGGTGTTCAACAAGTAAAACAATGCCCTGCTCAAATATGATAAATACTGGCAGGCACTATGATTTGATTTAGTTCCCAGTTCTGTACAACCTAGAGTAAATGGTCACTATTTTATTGTCAGTAAATAGCTTTCTCTGCTTTTTATATTTTCAACCACCACCTCCCCACCCTTCAAACGATCCGTAAAATAATACCTAGACTGTCAAGAGTCCCTGATGTCAATTGTTGGAATTTGTCATACAACTGACTCTGAATAAAATCTGTATTTGCTGGTTAATGCACCTGAATGGCAAATAATGTTGACATATTTATAAATTTAGTGCAAGAACCAATGTAATATAAAGAATGACTACATTTTGCTTTTGAAACCATATTTTTCAAGGACACTGTTTCACCATTGTGGTTTTGGACAGAAAAATACATTCTGTAGTTTCTTTTTTTGCCAGCTAGCAATATTTGAATTATATGAGTCAAACAGAATGAGATTTTCATATAGTTAGCAAACAGTTACATACACTAACAGACTTCTAGATTTCCTACAGCTCATAGCACACTGTTTGCTGATTAAAAACATGTTGTGCCAAGACCCAGAACCTTTGACCAATACAAGGAAAACAGCTGACATCACTCCTACATGAGACTGGTCACAGTTTAAAACAAGAGTGAGAAGAAGTAAATATTTAATAATCAAGAAGATGAAAATGGGAATTTATTTCCTGCTGACAAGTTTTTAAAAGTGGTATTTTTCTGTCCAGAGTGATACTTTATACTATTGTGCTCACACTAAGAATTACCTCAAATGGCTTCACACCCTGTTTGATAATAACAAAAGAAAAGAAAGAGACATCAAATACGACATTCAAAACCAAAACAATACATAACATGTTCAAACATTTTGTACAAGAGAAAGAGGAACATATTTAGAAAAATGCATTTCATGGAGATTTATTTTGTGACTAAACGAACATGACAATAAAATATTACCATTACATGTATTTAATGAAAATTAAAATTGAAACAAGAATGAGAAAAACAGTAGTCCAATTTGCAACCTGCATCTGTGATAAAAATTCCTAATTGATCAGTAAAATCTGGCTCTGACAACCTTGAAAATCATAATGCTGCAACTAGAAAATGACATTTACCCTTTCCAATTATGAGCATATATCATGTTTTATTCTAAAAACATATGGCAGACACAATTTAATTTACAGCATAACCACGTTTAAATTGTCAACCTGCCATTCCTACATATAGCTGCTATCTTTACATGTGACTAGTTTGGCTTATAGCCTAAAATTCACCTATGCAATTAACATGTGCTAATGGTACTAGCCTGGAAAAATGTGAACTTGAAGGCAAATGCACACTAGAGGAATGATGAATAATTTGCTCACAAATATACCCCAGCCTCTCCCCCATTCCATCCCTACCACATGGTAAAAATAAGTCAATTGTTAGCAAAAAAGGCAAAAGAAAATGATGGCCCAACAGGTACCACTTTCACATTAATCCATTAAGGCTCCAAGAGTAGTTGCATTCACAAAATTAATCCATAACACTGCATCTACCACCAACATACAAAGGGCAATAACTCTGATAAAAACCATGTGATCAAAATGATTTATCAAAATATGCATCTTCAGGTAATGACCATAATATTACTTTCATGGCAATCCATCAAAAACTGGGAGGCTCATTGCACTAATCAGGTTATGTCATACAATGCTACAAAAAAAGGGCAACAACTCGTTCAACTGGCAAGCCTTTGAATTTGCCACCCAGCTATTGCTGGCATATGGAGGACTCCTGTGCAAGTGATGTTCTGTGTCCCTGATAAAAAACTGGCGTCCAAATAAGCATTATTATGCACTCCCTAGACGTCTGTTAATGAGTATTTTTTAATTCCAATGAATATTTCTTTAAATACATGATTCCTCTCAAATTATTGCTGAACACAAAAGTAAATACTTTTACAGACTGAAACTAAAGGAGGAAAGAATAATCATGTTGATCTCAACCTCATATAAATCCCCACTTTACTTATATTTCATTAACATTTTCTGAAAAATACTCATTTTAATGGAAAATCACCTCAAACTGCAAACAAGTTTATTTCTAGAAAATTCCAAGGTCATAATCAAGGCTAGGTCTTGAACTCAAACCAAAGTAAACATCCATCTATAATTTACCAACATGTTAAAAATCCAAATCACACACACACTTACCAACATGACAAAAATTAGGTGAGCACTGAAACTCTATCTTCAATCATGGAAAAACGTTAAGCACACAATACAAACTAAATATACATAACAAATGATTCTTTTAAAAATTAGTCAGATATCCCTGACTGTTTTATTTATCTTTTATACTGTTTTAGTGAAAGCAAGCATATTCATGTGGTTCTGGCTAACCATCTGCCCTATTATTTCCCGCCCTACATTTTTTTTCAGAGGAAGGGGTGGGGGAGACACTTCTGAGATATTTTTTTTAAAAAATCAACAATGGGTTATAATTCTGATTCAAGCTAAACTCATGATGATTGTTATCAAGTTAATGCTTTATTTCAATTGTTCCTGACACCAAGAACAAAAAAAAACCCATAAATTTTCCTATCTATCCTAAAAAAAAATCTCAAAGTAAATAGAACCACACATTTTTTTTCTTTACAATTCTAAATGCTTTACCTTGCCATTTATGTGAAGCTAGAAGGAATAAACAGAGATTACTTTTGGTTCCATATTTTATATTTATTTAGCTTAATTCCATTTCAGATCAATAAATTTTCAGAGACAGGCAAAGAAGAAAAAACAATGATATTCCATTAACTTTTTTCATTTCTTCTTCAAGATACAGAGCTTTTTTTCTTAAACAAACTTAACCTTCTCCACAGCAGATTTTAGATCAAAATCTTTAAGTTCTGGTGCTAGCGTTCCCTGGGTTGTCATTGCAGCTTCTTACACATTCAAACCAGCATGTGCATAAAGCTATAAATGTTGCAATGAAATTTAAGTAAAGTTGCCATCAGAAATAACACATGATAATCACTGAAAAACAATGTAAAAAACAGCTGACATTATGATGATTTATGATTAGCTGTACCGATTAATCGGCCATACTCATAATCGGGCAGATTATTGGAACAATCGGTATAATCAGTATTGGCAGAAATAATTGATGCCAATGGAAACAAATTTCCAAAATATAAATTTAATCATAACATTCATCTTGACATGGCTTGAATTTTAAATCAGAATTAAATAGTGGAAATTAAGGAATAAACATTTGATTTTGGAGTTAATTAAAAATATGATTTTTTTTTGATACGTAGCTTTAAAAAATTTTCAGTCATATCGCTATGATGTCTGCAGTGTGGCATGTCAAAATGACATCTAGCACTGGGGCATCATGCCGCAGACATATAGCGTGATGTCCCACCCAGTCACATTATCCTGACACTAGGCCAACCAGTCCTAACACTAACCTCTTAATGCTGAGTACTAAGTGAGGTAGCTGTTAGTACCATTTTTGTAAGTCTTTGGTATGACTTGGCTGGGGATCGAACCCACAACCTACCACATTGGAGGTAGATGCTCTAACCACTAGACCACCAGAGGGTTGTCAACTGAAAGATAGTATATTCTTAAAAGTAAATACAATTTAACACGCTTGCTGTAAACTACAGCGGATTGTCTGCTCACAACAAATTATCAATACCATGCATGCACTCATCCCAATTACAGCAGCCAACCAGCCAATGAGGCCTCATGTGGCTGTTGAACTTCCAGCATACACATTACAGGGATCTTCCTGGCTTTTAAAAAGTTGTCACCAATAAAATTCGCCAATCTCAATATTTTGTTGCCAATTTTAAAACAATGTCGCCAGAATAAGTAGCGAATATTTTTCCAAGACTATTAATGTGATAGGCAATGAAAATTGAAAAAGATGGGATAGTTATTACTTTATTGACAACAAGCAATATAGTCATAATATTACAAAATAAATCATTACATGACTGTTTTGTACTACTTCCATAGTCTTTGCATTGCGCATCACCGTTAGTGTATAGGTCTAACTGTTGTCACCTGAAATAAATGCATTATCAGATGTAAAGTATCCACTTTCCTACAGTCTCTCTTTTTTTAATAGAAACATCAGGTATTAAGCAAATCTATATTATATATATTATTTTCCAAATAATAGTTTTGTAAGAATCTTTTTTTAGATAATGACATTTTAATACTAAAACCCTATGATCGTACTTTGCAATGTAAGATAAAAGACGTATAATGCAACCGTCGATTTCACACATTCAGGAATTAAATGCCCCCCACCATTTATGGCTAGCTTCACAAAGTACATCTCCGTCAACCAGGAGTTCTGAAATTTATTTTTGCCATGCTTTACATGCTTTACTTGTTAGTGACTTGCTTCCTAAATCCCAGGAATGATCACTGAATGCTGTAGATTTTTTTCTCGACAAGCAAATTATGATCTCCATTTCCACCAATGAAACTTACACGAGTCAACATGACCTGGCATTACTGAACCATATATATAAGCATTGATTACCATCATTAAATTAAAAGAAGGAATGAAGAAACACATCACACAGCATATGTGACCCGAAAAAACTAATTCGGAATAAATATGTTATTTAGTAAATAGTTTTATTTGCAAATATGAGTTAACAATAAAAAATAAGGTGGGATGTAAAATGTGGGAAATAGTTATCACTTGTATGGTAGCTAAGACCACATTTGAACTGTTAACATAAATCTGCACCCATTTTAGGCATTGTTAGTTATAACAAAAATAGGGTATAGTTTACTTGTCAATCAAATGCTAGTGCTTTCACTAACTGCAGAACAGGCAGTTTCTTGAAATAATCGGTCTTATAATCGGTATCGACAATTTTAATAATCAGCTATACGTGGTATTGGCATAATCGCAAAAAGTGACATCAGTACAGCTTTAATTTATGATGATCAACATGAGACTTCATATTCCTCCAACCAAAAAGTAAGTCTCAAAATCTTTGCACTATTCTTCTAAATACGGCAACCAATAAAAAATGCAAGTGTTCCAAGCATCATGTAAGGATTTATAATATGATGGATTATACCTGTGCCGAGTGATGTGTATCAAACAGAGGTGTCAAATCACATGCACCTGTAATTAGTCTTTCAATCAGAATGATCACTAGGAACCAACAATCGATTATTATACATCTTAATCTCCTTGTCTGCAAAGTTCTAACATATGTAGCTGCACTGAATCCCATTAGAGTCACTTGAACTTCATTTGATAGCCTGCACGCTACATGACTGATACTCACTTTGTAAAAATGGATCAATTAAAAGAGTATTTCTCAGACAAACTAACTTGTATACCAAGGACTCAGCTTCTGGAATATGCTGATTTTGGTGTTCCGGAGAACCTTAATAGTTTAGCCCCAATCTTTACTGCTTTTAGTCAGTTTTCAGTGATCACTCCAAACATACCACTCCCCCATCTGATTGGTTTAATACATTTACTAACAAGATACTTATCTACACAATGAACTATACTTTCACCAAGCTTTTGTTGTTTAGCACATGCTTGCTGGGGTCATAAACGGTAACTCATGCCCACTTTATCACCACCATGTCTACTCCATGATGATGATCAGATCAACTCTGCAATAATGCATGGTGACATAATGCATGGGACACAGATATTCTGTGGGAGAAATCACACAAATCCATCAGGAAGTAGTGGGAGTTGTGGGACTTTTCTTAATCCTTTCCATGCTCTCTCTACTCCAACCAAGAGGCATGAAAAAGTGAAATGTTGCAAGAGCTTTACTGTACTATAAATGCAGATAGGGCTAAGGCCTTTTTCATATCAATTACAGTGGAACCTGTCTTGAAAGACCACCCCTTCTTTTTTGCTGTGTTTATGAAAAGAATTAGAAATAAACAGGATGAGATACTTTTTTTCTCTCATAGTCCTCCAGTGACAGAGAATTTGATTCAGAATTTTAAAAGCTGTACCCAATAATGGTCTCTCATGATAGGTGATCTCTCATAACAGGTCATAACACTATATAATCAATAAATCTGTACACGGAAAACCAGGTCTCTCAAGACAGGTCTTACTGTATCATATGAAGAATACTACTGTGAATGAATTTGAGGCCAGGCAATACATCAATTGTGTTGAGAGCTCCGAATAGTGAATTTCAATGACTGGCTTAAGGTTGAAGCACATGGTGACTTACGAACATTTTTGTCATACAGATCTAGATATACTAAAACCTTCAAATTTGGTGATCTTCTAACATTAATTTTCCACTCAAATGATAAAAACTAAAATTGGGTACAGCTTTTAAAATTCTGAATCAAATTCTCTGTTACTGGAGGACTATGAGAGAAAAAAAGTATCTCATCCTGTTTATTTCTAATTCTTTTCATAAACACAGCAAAAAAGACTTCTTTATTTTCATTGGATTATAATCCAGGGGTCACACCAGGCGATGTGGGCGACTAAGTCGCCTAAAAAAGGTAAAATTTGCCTTCTTCTGTTAGGAAAGCGAAAATGACTTTGCCCTGTGACTTTTTAGAGGTACGTTGACTGACCATACTTTTTTTATATGCCCCCTTGCCTTAGCCAGGTTAATTCTAGTATTTTTGTTGTTATTGTTGTAGGGTTTAATGCCCTTTTTCAGCACAAGATAGGCTATACATGGTGGCCAGTATAAATGGTGGAGGAAGAACCCATGAAAATACCAGAAAGAACCACCAACCAATGAGAAGCTACTGGCATACTTTCCCACATAACTACATTGGCCAAATCCAGACTTAAATTCAGACAGACAGAGGTGCGATGGCAGTGATCCGTAACAGTGAGAGCTTTAGACCACTCTGCCACTCGGGGCCCCTAATTCTAGTATTGTGTTGTAGCAAAATGTATTCATCAGGCCAAATGCAACGAGGCCTAGTTTTGGTATCAATTACACTGGCAAAAAAAACTCTTGCACATTCACAGGCATGTGTTTTGATAGCTGACTGACCATTAATCCTTTCCCAAGTAAGTTACTTCAACTATTATGGTCTGATTTCCACGTTATCCTTTGATGATAAAAACATACAAACTTTTTTCTAAAAGTTAAAAATAGTATGTAAATAGCAATTTGTGTTTCAAGATCAGAATTGGTGATCTGGATATTTTAACTGCCTCTTGTACACTATTTCATCACAAAAAATTAGTTTGAAACTTAAGTGAACCAGTAACAGGGAAATAATGGCAGACATCACTAAGTCTGGGAAGTACCAGTTCATTAGATTGTCTGTTTTCATAAATCATCAGGCAAGTATATTCAGAAAAATATACAATTCATAGAGCGCAAAGCCTGGGTATTATGATATTTGAGATTTAACTCTGAAATGAAATTATGTAGGTCAGACAATGCAATGTTGTGGAATTCATGAGAAGTGTTGTAAGGTCAAAGTTGTTTTCTGACTTGACTTGTATTTGTAAAAGTATGGAAAAAAGCAGCAAAGCAGATAATATTTAACCAATGCCTAAGATTACTACAAGTATGTAGCCAAATAAATAAACCATAAGTTTGCAATCCTATTAATGAACGGTTGAAATGAATCTATATAAAGTCAGTGATTGCATTACGAAAACCCCTTCTTTTAACAATTGATGCACTCATGTCTGTGTTGATTCAGTTGGAAACAAGGGTTTAGTTCATATACCGACTATAAAGGAGCCATGTCTGTAATTTTATGCATTTTGGCTCGTTATGTATAAATAGTTACGGTAATGTTTTATCCATAACATAGAAATGAAGACTAACAGTATGATCTTAAGACAGGGATCGTCCTGGGCTTCGCCAATGTCGCAAATTGCGATTTTTTTTCCTTATTGGCGAAAAAAATATCCCATCTGGCGATTTTTTTGGCGACAGACTTTTTGGTTATTTAATTTGTACATACAATCATAGATTTGGACTGGATAAATTAAAAGGGAGAACGAAAGGAAGCCACAAACTTGACTAAGCAATGCATTGGAATCAATCTGTTACACAAACAATCCTTTGTTCGTATTGACAACCCCATCTTTACAGTGCATTGTTACATCATAATCTGCTTATGCCGACATCTGGGCTGAGTACTGTATGCTGCGATACAGTCAATCATGCTACCGCACTATACCTACAACTGACCGACTTCTGAAGACGTGAATAGAACAGATACAATTAATTGAATGGCTAAATCTTCTGTTTTTTTTTTTTGTTTTTTTACATATACCAGTACAATAGTTTTGCTGAACCTTCATAGAAAACCGATAACCTTTGAAGTACCGACTACTGTGTATAAATACAAAGCAAATGAAAAAATCTCAATCACAATTATGTCTGTCGCCAGTGCAGCATTTTACTCATTGTTCTTTTCCTTTGGCCATCAATCAGTGTTACGGCTGCTGAGACTTAAACTCCGAAACAAGAAATAGCACAAAAAAAACAACCAGTTTTGCATAATTAATAATAATTATTTATTTCTCAAAATACAAGAGTGAAAGAATCTCTAAATTGGGTGTGAATTTATGCTTATATATACGGTCCAATATTGCCAGGTGTTGACTCGTGTAAGTTTCATTCGTGGGAATGGAGATCATATTTTGTTTGTCGAGAAAATTTATACAGCATTCAGTGATCATTCTTGGGATTTAGGAAGCAATTCACTACAAGCTTTGTGAAGCTAGCCATGGGGGGGGGGGGCTGCTGATAGACTACTGGTGTCACCTGTCAGTGCTGTGGACTGTGAACGTAGATTCAGTAAGATGAACCTCATAAAAACTGACATCAGAAATAAACTCTGCATCTCGTCTCTCGAGAATTTCATGAGAATCAGCACGTACAGATGTGAAAAATTAGACTTTGAAACTGCATTCAACAAGTGGGCAGCCCTAAAATTGCGACGGATCTTCATGTAACACTTTGTAACATTTTGTTAATGCTTGTTGTAATTAAAGAATTAAGTAACCCATCTTTTGTAATTTTCATTGCCTGTTACATTAATAGACTAAATTAACACTTGGAAAAATGTACACTACTTGTTCTGGCGACACTTTTTGAAAATTGGCGACAAAATATTGAGGTTGGCGATTTTTTTGGCGACAGCTTTTTAAAAGCCAGGACCATCCCTGTTAAGACGTGTGCATTTGCCCTCATTTACAATGGTACAGGGGTTGCTTCAAATGTGTTTAGAAATCTTTGAAAGTGCCATTATTGTGAACGTTTAGAAGGTATACAATTTTATTTTTAAAATTGATTCAATTGATTAAGCATTTTTACTAACTTGCAATTACAATAATGTAATCCAGTTACTCAGCTGAAATGTGTTACAATGTGGTTTCTATTATTTTCTTTTAGAGTAATATGGCCAAAATAACTAAGAAATTTTTCTACTTGAAAATAAAGTATTGCTTAAATACAATGTTAAATGGTAATATATATATATATATATATATATATATATATATATATATATATATATATATATATATATATATATATATATAAAACGTTTCTTGCTTCACATCAACTTCTCCCTGTTGAGCTTTCACTTCTCCCTATTCTGTCAAAAAGAAGAATTCAAGTCTAGCTTGCTTGCTTGACCCCTGTAATCCTACAATGAACAACATCCAACCTGATGGTTGGGTTGTTGCCGAGATTCCAAACTAAACGATATTGTGAAGCATGTTGATTGATAGGGGAACTAAAGACAAAAATTTTAAAAAGTCAACCCAAATAATATAAATATCAGTGTGGAGGTCTTAATTGTCGGACTTGATTATAGTCATGCTTAGCAAGGGTACAATGCACATTGCAATGGCCTACATCCCAACTCACACTTTAAATTTGTTAACTGTTAGACAAAAATGTCAAAATTTTATGATTTATAATTCAGTTTCTCAAACATGCCAGACCACATCTAGCCAAACTCAATAATTATGTGAATAGTACTCAATTTAGTCCTCGAAAATGCATTACAACCATTTAAAGACATATCTCCATGAACATTTTCCCAAATCATCTTGATGTGATGGGATTTCTTTATTATTAGCGGATTTCGATTAAACGAGACTGTAATGCATGCCTTTGGATAATATGCATCCTTATCAGCTCCACCAAACACTGATTTCTCAAGATTTTCTAGACGCCTCTCCAATGCTTCCAAATGATCGTCTGCCATCTTTAATTCATGTACGTGTCATACTAAAATTTACGCACGCAAATTTACCTCCGGCCTAAGATAGACCAATACAAAATTCAGACTAAGAATTCCATGTCATAGCGTCATCGTAGTTGGGGGGGGGGGGGGGGGAAGAAAAGTTACATTAGCTGTGTGGGATCGTAATAAACAGAACTAAAAAATCAGAGTGTTTGTGTTTCTAAGTTCAAATTAGGTTGGCATCAAATTATCATAGTTTTGGGATGGAGGTATCAGATTTTCTGAACGAAGACATGAAAAAGTTTTTTTAATTTTAAATCGTTTAGAATAGTATTGTGCGTGTACAGTTAATTAAGTTTTGATCTAGATGCATTATGAGACAAAATTTGTCAGATAGTTAGTCTTTCGAATGATTAATAACACCGTACATACAATACAATTAGAATATTCTATAGTAGGTAAAATAGCTCCATGATGATAATGTTTCTTATTATGTAATTCATTTCCAATTCTAAATCATACTGTGTCTCGTTCGTTTTGTCTTCTGGGGCACGATATTGGTTAGATTAATTCAAAACTCTGGACAAGAGGCATGTAGGGATAGTGTTTCTATAATTTCAAATTAGAGCTTAATAATAGTCTTACTAACATTTGATTTGTAGAAAGGTTTACAAAATTGGAATTTTGAGTAGAGATGTAATAGGCGGTTAAGGACTGCTTTAAAATTCCAGTTCTCAGGCCCGAAACCCATTCTAGTTCCGTATGATCTTTATCACTACGGATTCTCCAGCATTTTGTCGGTAGAAGAATATGATGTTATGAGCTCGCAGGCAGATCGATATACATTGACAACTATTTACTTGATGTATAAGGCATGCAAATGAATTGCATGCTTCGATTTTATCTCACCGCTGGCGCCTCTGCTCCGTATCTGCACACGGAGTCGGCGGAAGTTTTCTATTTCAGCCAACAAGTTCTCGAACTCAGACATAGTAATGGTTTCATCTTCGATGGTCGCCGAGTATACTTATCTAATTGTATAGAGACTTTTGTGTGTTGCAGCGAGAATTTCATAATAAATGTAAGGGTATGAAAATTATGTAGACAAACTCAACTGCGTCACTGGTTACTATCCCGCTCCCGTCGCCTATTGGTTAGAGCATCCGCCTCGGATGCGGGAGGTCGTGGGTTCGATCCCCGGCCGAGTCATACCAAAGACTTACAAAATTGATACTAACAGCTGCTTCGCTTGGCGCTCAGCATTAAGAGGTTAGTGTTAGGACTGGTAGGCCTGGTATCAGGATAATGTGACTGGGTGGGACATAATGCTACAGTGCATGTCTCCGGCATGATGCCCCATTGCTAGACATCACTATAAACTACAATGCAGACATCGTAGCGATATGACTGAAAAATTGTTAAAGCTTCATTAAAAATCCAAATCACACACACACACAATAAAGCTCCATACAGCGAAATCGATTTGCCGATGGCTTCAGTGGTCGCGATTCCTGTCATGCAAGGACTCGCGGTTCTTCAAGCAGCGAGTCACAAATAGCACCCGTAACACCACGCACGCGTTTGTATTTCGGGAGTTTAATTATTTTTAAAGTTTTGTATGATATCTTCTCGCAGCTGTTTTTCCGCTTCTATTAATTTTTTTTTTTTAGTATCAGTAGCTTTGAGAGTCAATCACAGGTCTTCTGTTAATAGCGTCACCTTGAAGTATAATTTGTCTACATGCTCGCCTC
Organism: Sinohyriopsis cumingii; assembly: GCA_028554795.2. Taxonomy (NCBI): domain Eukaryota; kingdom Metazoa; phylum Mollusca; class Bivalvia; order Unionida; family Unionidae; genus Sinohyriopsis; species Sinohyriopsis cumingii. Next base: position 40,930,330 of record CM068827.1, read on the forward strand.
GTCCGGTTGTAAGAAGCATATGCACTTCCAACCAAATATTTTTTTCACTCGTACAACCGCTATGTAAGCGTAGGAAATACCTCCCTGGGAAACATACGTCTCCGTGATCGTGAGTCGGTTTGGGCACCACGTTCACCTAAATCTACAATGACTCCGCCTTAGCTTCGTGCCTCTAACAATCGTTTTCATCCAAGAACTGTTAAGCGGACAAGAGCACCTTAGGTAAATATCAGTCGACTAGGTCTTTCCTTTATAAACGGAGTCAATAGTAGTTCGGTGTTACATTTAAAAAATGTATCCAGTGTGGATTCATCGGTGAATTTCACGTAGTTATATAGAAACAGTCTTTGGGTGATTTCTGGACTATGGTTACGTATCTTTCTGCCTGGCGTTTTCGCGCTAATGCGATGACTCCAAGCTGGCACTGAGATGGTATTGCATACTATTATTAGCACTCACTGTCACCTCATGCAGCACCTTGATGGTAAATTTCTCAAGTTCAAAGTCAATTAGGTATATGTAATAATAAATCTTGAACACAAAACACCAAAGACGGTTAAGTACCTGTTAAATATTTTGATATAATTTCATCTCCGGCGAATCATGTTGGTAATACTGTATATGTGGAAAATTCCGAAACATCGCCTGTTTTATCAACATGTGATATTAGTGATAAAAATGATGATACCGCTGATCATTTATCAACATTGATATTGCACCCATCCTATCTTTAGTTCTGTTTATGATAAACAAAGAATGATCTGAACTCGCGCATCTTTAAGATGTGACGTTTGGAAAATATTCATATGTAAGCTATTAAATAAGATGAAGACATCTGATATGTCATCTGCTTCTTTTTGGTCAATATTCCTAGAACCTGGCTCCATAAAGTTACTATGCGTAAGGGTGAGGGTAGGGCCGATCACACCTCAGAGGCTTTACATTCACATATTGTTTCTTCCGATCACTTTGATAAGAGCAACCGGCTCACGGAAGTCCCATCGGTCACGTTTTTCGCAATGACACTCCTCGGCTTCAAAACAATGTTTTCGATGTCCACGTTGGGCAATGTAGATTTCCAAATCGATCTTGGAAAGGAAAATCACTAGTTCCCTCGGGCCATAACCAACAGCAAACGAGTGACATAACTCGACCAAAGCAGCTATGGTGGAAAATCTGGTCAGATCTACATCAGTGCCACGTCGGGTCTCAGCAATTGCGCGTCTGTAAAGTGAGTTATGCAGTGCTTAAACAACACGATGTCTGCATATTGGGCCGCCTGTTCGAAATTTCAACATCAAAAGGTAGACAACCTTATCTGTGGCAAAGCCACTGTGCAAATAATCAATAACTTCACGTAGCAGTGCATGTATGTAGGAGTCAAAATACAAAAGATGTCGTGGTGTTACCACGTATGCGACCCAATAAGTTCCAGGTCAAATTTCGTACCCACGGTTAACAATGCCAGTTTCCAACGTGCGGCGAGCCATTGATGCAATTTCATCCTGCATAAATACATCTCGGAAATGTTTGGCTGATTTCAACATAGTGAATAAATCAAAATTGGTTAATGGATGCATGTTCACAACTCTCAACGGCGAGGCCATAACCGAATATTCTTGCGCATCGTCCAGGGTAGTCGAAGACCTTTCCCTTTTTCACTCATCTACGAAACGGTAAGCGGAATCCAACTGAATGTTTCAAAGCCATCCTGTTTCTGCACGAATGTTTGCCTGCGACGGTGGTACTACTTTCCTCGCCATCGTTACCATCGCTGGACGACTTCAGAAAGAGACAGAAGGAAGAATTGGAGAACGAAATAAAGAAGCAGAAGACGTATTTATTCAACAACAAAAAGAAGAAAAAAATAAAACGAGAAGACAAGAGGTAAACCTTGAATTGTGAAGGATAGAAGAAAGAGTGTGTAAACAAAACGACGTGTGTGCTACAAGACATTTTGGAGGATATAAAGTATCTCAGACAAATTTATCAGATTTAGTTAGCTAAAAGCAAGAGAAAGAGACCTTCATGTACTAATATTTTTAAACCATTCATCACTGTATCCACGCTCGCCGCTCCTGAGATGCCAACAGCAGCAGCAATTACTACTACTACTACTACTACTACAACTAAACTACCAAAGCAGCAAAAGCAAAACAGGAAGCGGAGTTGAACTTGGTCGTGGAAAGAGATAAAGACAAAGATGATGATGTCACGTCCATAATTTTTTTTAATTAAAACTATTTTTAAAAGAAACAACAGCACCCAGTCCTTTACAGGACCACATAAATCTCTTTGAAAATAGGTGATATTCACTGATTTCCAAACGAAATAAAACTTATATCCCTTCCTCCACGATTTGATGGTATGTATATACGTGTGTGATGAAGTATCTATTCCATACGAAAACAAATCAAGATAATGAGGCACTTGTTTATTTTTGGTATATACTCTTCGAATAAGCAGCACTATGAACATTTTATAACACGTCAAAAAAAGTCCATTTTCTTCTTCATGTATTCTTTCACTGATTGTCTCTCTATCTGAACAAAAAATTAACTGTTATAGGTTCTTTCTCTTCACTATCTTTTTGTCGCCTTGCCTTCTTTCATTTTGTGACGGGTATGGGTTCTTCTCTTTCTGTTTCTAAATAACATCCCTTCTCCTCCTGCTTGTTCTCTTTTTTTTCTTCCTAAGACACTCTGAAAATCGATGTCCTGTTTCTTAACAATGATACGACACACCTTTTCATTTGTCTCTTTCTTTCTTTTGTATTTCCTTTTTAGGCGCTTTGGACATTTTGGAGCGCAATTTTCTTTTTTCTATACAAATATAGCATGTGTCGTGACATTTATCTCGAGAGGAGTAGTCTGTAATCTTATCTGATGTTTAATTTCGAACGACTATAAATCTAACGGGAATAGTGACCTGGTTTTAGTCTCCCATCTTCTTCTCAACCGCTCCGGTGGCCTAGTGCTTAGAGCGTCCTCCTCGGATGCGAGAGGTCATAGGTTCGATCCCCGGCCGAGTCATACCAAAAACTTACATAAATGGTACTAACAGCTGCCTCGCTTGGCGCTCAGCAGTAAGAGGCTAGTGTTAGGACTGGTCGGCCTGGTGTCAGGATAATGTGACTGGATGGGAAATCATGCTACATGTCTGTGGCATGATGCCCTAGAGCTAGACGTCATTATAAACTGCCATACTGCAGACATCGTAGCGATATGACTGAAAAATTGTTATAGCTTCGTTAAAAATGCAAATCACACATACACAAACAAACACACACATAAAACACACACACACACACACACACACACACACACGCGCGCGCGCGCGCGCGCGCGCGCGCGCGCGCGTCTTCACAATCTGAGAGCTGAATGAATATATACTTTTAAGGCGAGAAGTTCTCATTATATCTAGGGAGCGAATGTGTGTAAAACTTAGTCAAATCAAATTTTTGGAATCAAGATAAAACGACCACACTTTGTTGCGAAACGAAGAAACTAAATGAAGAAGCCAAGAGACAATGTAGACTTTCTGTGTAACACCATACGCGAAGTGAAGTGTTGCAGCAGAAGTACATTCCAGTGATACAGAAGATGCCACAAGTGAGCCTGAACCAACACCTTCAACTTCTGCCTCAAGACCAAGAAAGTTCATATTCATAAAAAAAGAAGAAAGTCGTTTAGCATTTCTCGAAGATTATTTTTATATTCGAGGGTTTTAACTCTTGCCGATAGGGTACCGATTCACCCTTCCACCTTCTCTTCTTTCATGTATAGCAGCGTCGGCAATAAATGTGTTAATGTCAAGGCGTATCTGACAGTACCGACGTACCAGCATCAGTGTTTTAGAGATTATATAAGACAAACATCATTTTAACTTTGATTTTAGAGGTTACTCGCATACCTTTGAAAACACTTGTTACCAAGCATATCATCTGAGAACATATCCAAGACATTATATATATATATATATATATATATATATATATATATATATATATATATATATATATATATATATACCATGTGTGATGAAGTATATATAAATATAACACATCAAAAGTGCGTTCTTGATCCTCCAAAATGCGAAGTAACGTTTTAGAGCTAGTTTAGAATATTCAGTTTATATCTAGTGATAACTGTCAAAATGTAATAGTCCAGATTGTATATATATGTTCAACCCTGGGAAATTTAAAATATCTAGGACATAAATAACTGATTGTCGAAAATTGCACGATCACCGTTTGAATAGCTTCGATAAAGTCCCCTACCGGAACAGGACATGTGTCATTGCCTTGCGGAAAAACGAGGTTTTACAACCATATGTCAGCGATCCAGACGCGGCAGTTTTGTGGGATTTCCCTACAATTTTACCGGTCTGGAAACAGCTGTAGCTTGGAGGCAGGCTGTTAATACACGTGAGTACGATCAAATCGTTCCCAGATAAAATGAGCGCGATAGCGAGCCAGGAAATCGTACCAGAAATACGCGAAGTAGTTTTTACTGACCCTGGTAACGACACGAACAACTCATTGGAAAGAGTCTACACATCGTCTCCAGTCGCACCAGTTCTGCGTTTGGAGAAAATTAAGGATGGCGAACTCAGTAGCGGCGTACCTAGCGAAGATGACATACATAGTCAACACGACGCGTCCGACGAGCCTGATAAAGAAGGGCAACGTGAAGAACCTGAATTCGTTGCACCTGACGATGAACTCAGAGATAAAATAATCAAACAAGTGGAATTCTACTTCTCCGATGCCAACATTTTGAAGGATGCGTTTCTCTTAAAGCATGTCAGGAGGAACAAGTCAGGATATGTAAGCATCAAGCTGATTACATCCTTCAAGAAAGTCAAGTCTTTGACAAAGGATTACAGAGTTGTCACATACAGCTTGAGACAGTCAGATAAGCTCGAGGTTAATGAAGAAGGAAAAAAAGTAAGGCGTAAAGACCCTCTTCCAGATTATGATGAAACCACACCATCACGCTCAGTTTTTGCTGTAAACTTACCAATGGAAAATCCAGTGATAGAAAATGTTGCTGAACTTTTTTCAAAGTGTGGTGAAGTTGCACTTATTCGTATCTTGCGTCCAGGTAAACCTGTGCCACAAGATTTGATAAAGCATGTCACAAAACATCCTGAAATAGGAAAAACAGTGTGTACTGTGGTTGAATTTGAAACACATGAATCGGCTAAGAAAGCATGTGAAATGATGAATAATACCGAGGATTGGAGGAATGGCATGAGAGTAGTGTTGCTTGCTATCAAGAATAAAGAGAAGAAGAATAAGGAATCAAAAAGCACTAAAGAGCAGCCAGACTCAGGTGATGAAGGGAATGAGAATCAGAGAAAGAAACGCACTCGTGGGAAAAAAAAGAAAAATCTTGAGGTTCACAACAATGACTCTTCCTGCTACAGCAGTGGTTCCGAAATAGAACCAACCAGCAGGGCAGTTGAACATAGTTCTGCAAGTCCGAACCTACTTGAACCAAATAGACTTAGTCCAAGAACTAGCCCTCGTTCCAGCCCAAGACACCAGAGAACAAGAGGTGGTCCCAAGGGAAAGTCTCCATTGGTGGAAGGTGCTAGTCCAGGCAGCAGTCCACGCAGTAGTCCAGAAGTGAGCCGCAAAAGGTATGATTATTCATCTGGAGACAGTTCTCCATCAAGTCCTTGGATTCAAAGACGGATGAAGGCAGCTCAGGAAAAGAGTCCACTTGCTAGTCAAATCCTTGGTGGAAGCCCCTTGATTGGAAGACGGACACCAGAGAGTTCTCCTCGCATGCTGGATATGGAGGGAGTTGTACGTCTACCACGAGGACCTGATGGGACAAAAGGGTTCCATTTTGGGCGAGGAAAGCCAAGAGCTGCAACCTTCTCATGAGTGTTAAAGTGTTTTTTCTTGTGTAATGTGCTTTAATGTAATTCTGCTCATTGACATCTTCCAAACCCCTAAAATATTAATTTATTGTCAGAAACTGATACTTAATTTTAATCTGTTGATATTGAGGAGGGGATATTGACAGCACTAGATCACACCAGATAAAATACATCCATACAATAAGCACATTGTTTTTTCTGATTAATTCTAACAGAACATGATTTGTGCCATTGTAAAGGATTGCTAAAGTCTGAATTTTCATTGACCTAATACACAGCATGTCGTAGCTGAATTTTCCATGATTGCAGGTGAATTATTTATGATTTAAGAAAATAATTTATGTAAAGGGACTTGAGCCAAGCTATACAAGTCAAACTTTCATCAACATGAAAGTTGTGGATATCATGGGCTCTGATGTCACAAATGATTAGTACATTACTGATATGTCATGTGACTTTGGGAAGAGGGGTGGAGAGAATAAAAAAGGTCACATGTTTTGATATTTTATGTAAGGTTATTTGATATTATTTCGGGATACTAGATACTGGTGGCTGTCTTGGGTGTTGGATTTATTTTGCAGTTCTCATTTTAGCCAGAAGATAATGTATGCTGGCCTCCAGGCCAAAATACATATAATCTATTTGAAACCCATTTTTTTTCCTGTCATGTTTACAAATTTCCCTGTATTTATTTATTAGAAAAACAAGCAAATTTTGCTAACAAGTCACTTTTCCCTAAAATGGTATTAAAATTGTATAACATTATGCATTTGATATGTTTATAATTGTGAATTTCTGAAATCTTTTTAATTCAATGCAATATTGTGTTTTTAATATTGGCTCATTAGTATTTTTAAGTACTCATAATATGGAATTCTCATGGCAGTATGTGGCAGTCGTATCTCCATATGAAGTTGTTTTAAAGACTATTTAACATATTCAGGTCAACTTAGTAGTGAGACTTTTTCATATAACACAAGTTATTGATAAAACAAAGACATTTAATATTGCTGAAGTCTGGCAGTGTATCTGAAATTTACATCAAATTGTCTAGTCAGCAGTATACATTACTTTTTATGAGGTAAAATCTTATGTGCAGGAATGATTTTACTTTAATTTTAAATTACATTCACTGGACCACACCATATGGAAAATGGCTCACGACTATCAACATACAGAAATGTTTCCATGTCATAGATTGCATTTTCCATTAGTGTGCTAGGCACGTTTGAAAATTTAATCTTTATTGAGAAAAAAAAAACATTATTTCTTCTTTACTGACAGGAATTAAAAAAGCAACCCTGCTGTAATTTTCATAATGTTGATTGTACATAGCAGTCAAGGTTCATAATTGATTATATGCTGTTTGCTGCACCTCGACTGCCTAGAAGTTGAAATATAAGTGCCTAATAAGGCATGTGCCTATAACAGGTTTTTTAATTGTAAGTTTTAAAGTAAGATCTTTGTTGTCATTGTTATAAGCACCTAACACAACAGAAGGAACAGCCAGTAATAGGGATTACCCAGTTTAATACAGGTGATGCTTCCTGTACACCAATTTGGTTTAGGCAGTTTCATTTTAGTGTCGTTTATAACGAAGCTATAACATTCAGTTTGCACCATTTTTTTTTATGCCATCATAGCACCATGAACTGTGATTCAGTCAGCAGTGAATAATTATATGTATTAATTTGTTTGGATTATATAAACTATTCATTACTTGAAAACTTTGAGGTTTATTTTGCCCAAGAACTTCCATAATTCACAATTATCCTATGGGAAAAGTTACTTTCAATTTGTGCCATAACCGCATTAATGCATCTATGGTATAAATCAAGCATCACCTGAAGTAATGTTCTTTCTCAGTGAATGGCTGGTCACAGGCACATTTGGAGGGTTTAAACTCTGTATCTAATCACATCTTGTCCTTGTCCTGTTAAATTTTGAGAATAATGCCTTTGTAATAACCCCTGCAAAATGTTTGTTTTTTGAGCATTGAAATACAGGGCAACAAATTTTAAGAACAACTGAAGAAAAAAAATTGATAAATTATACAGTGGTACATTAAGTAATAACTTAATAAAAGTCTGTCAATATGTAATTGCCTGGAAATTTATAATTTTCTGACAGTGTAATTTTGTACTGTTATTGGACAGCAAATGGACTGTAAAATCTATATTTATATTTTAAAACTTTGTTATACATGTTAGCTAGTATAAGGCATTTTTTCACTTGTGATTATTACAAGAAAATGTTGTTCTTTAATTTGAGTTGAATTATCCAAACTACTTAATGTATGAAAAAATATCCTTCAGATCTTTTTAGTTGTGTATGTAACAGTTTTTAATCTCTAATCTTGCAAACCAGTCAGAATAATTGTAAAAACTGACTGAAAAATGTTGAAACCTTTTTTTATACAGTATTTTCATTTAATTGGATTTTCTTTCCTCTGAGATTTTTCATAAGTAGATAATTATATGAACCTGAAAACCTTTTAATTGTATTTTTGAGTCTTCCGGTTTATCATTGATCGTTTCTGTATGATTTGTCTAAGCTCTAAATAAGAATTTAATAACTTGAGTAATTTACGGGTATTTCCTTGTTTTGAACTAATTACATTTCTTGAGAGCAGATGGGGTTGTTTTGTGAATAATGTGAAACAAAAATCTTGTGCTTTGAGATTGAACCTTCATCAGCGAGATACTAATGATGCCATTTTGAATGCATCATATGGTTTAGTCATCGACCCAAGTTCATTTTTTGTTGTTGTGGGAGGGGGGTGATTATTGAGCTAAATTTTACTGAATCTTCTTGCAATGGTCAAATAGAATAATTTTAAATGCCCAAGGAACAACTGAGTGTGAACCTTATATCCTGATATATATTAATAAAAAGTACCATCATACAACATACAGTATATACTTCTAAGTAGGGATGAAACAATTCATCAGTGTATTGCTGCATCAGTACATCTGCTGTATTGATACACATATTGATACAAGCAGTGGAAAATTGTTACAAAATGATACCATAGTAACCATATGCAAGTTATTTAAATTATTAGGAGTCATCAAAAATTGTATTAGTGTTTTGACTTGTTGCCCTCTTATTCTTTAAATTGGGAACTCAGCTGAGACAACTGTTGAAGACACATGCACCCATATTGGTTAGTTACCCCCCACCATTGCATGGTAATTATTTTATTGCAACTGCTTGTTCAGCATAAAGTAGTTGGAGTTTCCTCTGACCCTTGCCACCCCACTTTTGATATTTGGACATTTATATTGGGGTGTTGGGTCAGAGCCAATTGTTTATCGAAATACATGGTAGACTGCTAATGGCTGACAAATTAGGACTAAATTCTTCAAATTCCTATGCTTGGAAAGCATTTAATAATGTCTTCATGCATTTTAGACACATTTTCTGCATAAATAAAATACACTGCTCATCTACAGCTTTGATATTTTTTATACATATGTAATTTGCTTGTGTTATTTATTACACTTAGACTGGTAAAAAGATGATAATACAAGAGATTTTTACAAACAAAACTGTTCAGAAATTGTCAAAAAAGGCAGGAGAAAAAATCTCTATTTGAACTATTTTGACCATCTTATGCTCCCAAAATAGGAAGTCACATTTAACTTCAAGCAGAGCTGGGAGATGTGATAGATCACAACAGCGACTTGATGAAATTTCATCATGATACAAACTGCAATGCACAGTAGTTTTAGCTTTATTGGTCATAGGCCAGAAGAGCTTATGGGATGTTCTGTCACGTCCAGTACGACAACCACAATTAACCTTCTTGGAAATCGTTTTATCTCTACTCCTTCTCAATGGATGGTCTTATCAACATTGGGTTTACACTAAAACATATCGTGTGATGTCTAGTTGGTCTTAGTTGAAATTGACACCAATTTGATGTCCAATATGGCAACTAAAATTGGCAGGCTTAAAAGTCTTATTATTGCTACTCCTCCTGAAAGGAATTTCATATCAGCATCGGGTATTCACTGAAAGACTTATGTCTTTTATGATGTCTAGCTTGTTTGAAATAAAAATGGTTCTGATTTGACATCCAGTATGGCCACCATGGCAGCCATCTTATAAAAAATCATGATGTCCAGTTCGTTTTAACTTTAAATGGTGCCTATCTGATGTCCAATGTTGCCAACATAGTAGCCTTCTTGAAAGACATATCTTGAAAATATTGTTACTTCTATTCCTTTTCAAATGGATGGCTACATCGGCATGGGGTTTTAACCAGTAGACTTGTTCTGATACCTGGTTGGTCCTAAATGAAAGTGGTGATAGTCATACATCCATTATCACTCCTGTGACTGTTGGCTTGACAATCTTGTTGTCATTATTTCCCATGAAGGTATGATCATTTTGACATTGTGTGTGATTTGGATTTTTAACTTTGCTTTAAGAATTTTTCAGCCATATCGCTATGATGTCTGCAGTGTGGCAGTTTATAGTGATGTCCAGCACTGAGGCATCATGCCGCAGACATGTGCATATTGTCCCACCCAGTCACATTATCCTGACACCAGGCTGACCAGTCCTAATACTAACCTCTTAATGCTGAGTGCCTAGCAAGGCAGCTGTTAGTACCATTTTTATAAGTTTTTGGTATGACTATGCTGGGGATTGAACTCACGACCTCCCACATCAGAGGCTGATACTCTAACCACTAGGCTACTGGAGCGGTCATTTTGACATTGTGTTTTCACCAAGACTTCTGTTGATATATGCTTCATCCTAAGTGAAAATGGGCCAAGTTAGCATCTAATATGTGCTCCACTGCACCTAATTTGAACTTTCTGTCGTTGAATAATACCAGAGATGGTTTCCGCACTTGACAGTTTAGAGGCTCAAACAGTCTTAACTTGAATTCCTGGGGAAACAATTCGCACAGTAGAGCACGAGTCCATTCGAGTGACTTTTGTTAATAATACTATTAGTAGGTAGTAGTGATAGTAGCTTGGGTAGCTGCAGTGATGTAAAATTCTTTGTATAAATTTGTTTATTATATTATATTGAGAAGAGCTTTTTCATCTTAAGTTTATTACTAAAACTGCAGATTCTTATTGCGTATTATTTTATCAGTGTCTTCTTCTACAAAGATAACTTGATACAGTACCTGATCTTGAATCAGCTTTTGTACAACAAGTATTTAGACTGGTTCCCTGTAATTACAAGCAGCAACAGGGAAGGAGTCTAAGCCCAAAGGGACATTTGGTTCAGTCTCTATTTTTACCATTTTATAATGTTAGCAGTTGAGCTTCATGGTTCATGGCAGGAGTCGCAATCTTCTGGAAGTCCATTTAGAAGAATTAAACAGTATGTATTGTTTATAATTTTTCACTGTCGTTTGAATTCTTGATGCTAATATCATCAGTGTATTTATCATTTTAGAGAAGAATTGAGTAAATGTCATACTTAATTGCAATGCTTTCCCAAGTACATGTACTAATATTAGTATCCCTACCTCTTTTTATTGATGGGTTACTAACATGATCTGTGGAACAGCCAGGTGTGATTCACACCTGGGTGTTTTTTTCCAACACTTGTTTATTCCACATAAAAACAAGTGCAATATCAAAAATGACTCTAAGTGCCATCTCAACAATCAAAGCATAAACAGTCCACCGTTTTGATTATAGCATCTGATTGGATGGGCACATATGAAAATTCTATCTCATATAGATGTACATGCTTTGTAAGAAGAGATGCAAACTGTTTGGTAATTTGCACTAATTTGTTGCTTCATAACGACCAAAGAATCAGTTCATAGTTTTGACTTGTTGAGGCTATGACATTGTAGCTATTTTTTCCCCCTTGGCCATTCAAAGACGCTAATATCATTGAGTCAACCACTATTCTTCGACATTAGTCTGTTGTACTTAAGTAGATTGTGTATTAGTTTGCGACACTTAGGGTTAGTGTACTTTCACTTAAAGAACATTGTCATCTGTTCTGCATTGATTGCAGTCACAAATTTATGTTAATTGACTTGAAAAATTAAACCTTGTTAAGGATTGTCTGACATTTTTATTATTGTATTTGTATGCTTTGCATATGATCTCAGGGCGGTTTTAACAGACAAGTTTTTTTAGGTGACCTTCATTCACCTGAACTACAGCTCGGGTGGCCTAGTGGTTAGAGCATCTGCCTCAGATGCGGGAGGTCGTGGGTTCGATCCCTGGCCGAGTCATACCAGAGACTTACAAATATGTTACTAACAGCTGTCACACTGCAGAAATATCGTGTGTGATTTGGATTTTTAACATAGCTTTAACAATTTTTTCAGTCATATCGCTACGATGTCTGCAATGTGGCAGTTTATAGTGGTGTCTAGCACTGGGGCATTATGTCGCAGACATGTAGCATGATGTCCCACCCAGTCACATTATCCTGACACCAGGCCGACCAATCCTAACACTAACCTCTTAATGCTTAGCGCCAAGCAAGGCATCTGTTAGTACCATTTGTGGAAGTCTTTGGTATGACTCAGCCGGGGATCGAACCCACAATCTCCCACATCCACTAACCACTAGGCCACCAGAGCATTTTTCACAGGCATTGTAGCAATATGACTAAAAAATGTTAAAGCTACGTTAAAAATCCAAATCACACACGCACATTCACCTGAAGTGAAAGTTTTGTTTTGTGTTTGTCCTTTGGTCATTGCTCCAATTTAGGACCTTGTTTTATGGTTCTAACTGTAATATACACATAATTAATGTTCTGGAGTTATTAATGAAGGCATTTTCTTTACAAATTGAACACACTTGTGGGAATTTCATAAGTTTAATTCTTAACATTTTATGTCCAACTCATGACTCGTATACCATATTTACTCGCTTATAAGACAGGCCAAACTGCAAACAACAAAGATCCTGATCTGCCATAGCATAATGCACGTGCAGATCAGGGTCTGTATTGCTTGTTCTACTGATTACTCCTAACAAACTGTACAGACCCAAATCTGCCAGCACATTATGATAAAAGCAGATATGGGTCTGTGCAGTTTGTAGCTGGACTCTACTTATAAGTAAGTATATATGATACTAGTAAAGACAGAATCATTCATAGCTTAAAACAATGTTATTCTTATCAGTGAGATAACAAACAGTAGCTCATTTTTGTCACATAAAACTTGCCTTTAACATTTGGTTAACTTTGTGTTGGGTGGTCACATAGTACCATGACTACCTGGCAGTAAACTCGCACTGCATCAATTTCACTGCAAGTAGAAATTCATCACATAGTCACTTTGGAAAAAAGTCAGATTGAAATACTCCTTGATTACCATATATACTCACTTATATTATAAGTTGAATCAATCTGCAAATAAGAAGGAGCTTGTTCTGCCGTAGCATAATGTGCCTGCAGAACATGGTCTTGTTTGTTTTACTGATTACTCCTGAAAAACTGCATACCCATATCTGCTAGTGCATTGTGTGATGGCAGATCTGGTTCTGTGTAGTTTGCAGATGGACTTGACTTGTGAATATATATGGTAATTATGCAGTGCTCTCCAGTAATTATTGATTCAAAAGTGAAACGCCATTTGTGCTTCACAGACTTCTTATATCATGTAAAATGTGGTCATTTCTTTGGTTCATAATAATAAATGTCATCAACAAAATGGGCTCAGGGAAATGACAGAGTATTGTTTCTTTGGGCATACGAAAGGATAAATGTTTCATTTATATTTATTCCAGAAATCTTCAGAAGCATTAGTGCTCTGTGAAGTAGATCTGGCATTTTTTTAAAGAAAATATAGTCCAGATAAATGAATGTAAAATATCTACTCTCTAATTCCTTTATTTGAGAGTCTGCAACTATTGTTGTTTAACTTGCATCTTCCATAATATGGGTCACTGGTGTGTGTGTGTGTGATTTGGGTTTTTAACATAGCTTTAACAACTTTTCAGTCATATCTCTATTTTGTCTTTGACTGTTTAATGTGATGACTAGCACTGGGACATCATGCCACAGACATGTAGCATGATGTCCCACCCAGTCACATCCTGACACCAGGCTAACCAGTCCTAACACTAACCTCTTAATGCTGAATAAACAAATTACAGGCATGATTACATATAAGCTATCACACGATCAATTGATGTGTTTATACTTCTATGCTAATAAACATACTTTCATGACTCCCATTATCCTGTTTAATTTTTCTGGGGAATTCGCTTCACCAAGGCTCTGAGACTAGGACTCAGGAGTAAGGTAGCAGATTATATCTATAATTACTGATGGTTTGGTGTGATATGCACTAACTGAGTGGACCTTGTTCCAATTACTCGCCTGTTCAGACTGTAAAATAAGCATTGTGGCTTCCACAACTCTGTCATATTTGATAGCATTCTCAAATACATGTACTCTGATCCTGTATACTTTGTCTTGATTCAAGAAAATGTACTTAAGTGTATATTTTTCAAGCCTATCTCCAGTTATGTGTTTGTCATACTTTTATATTTTCATTGGGCTGAGGCAACACAGAACTAGTTATTTCCTGATGGCACAGCTGATTGCTGCATTATTAGTCTGCCAGACTGTATCAATTAATTGACATGCTCTGTTGACAGGTGACTTCATAGTACATCACAGCATTGGTTGTGTTGTTTATCATTAATTAAACTTAACATGCCTTGTTCATGTTATTTGATGCATGCTGATCAGGTTGAATTGGTTATAATTTAGTATCGAGATATTTGATTCATATACAACTTTCATAGTTGCATGGGTATATGTTTGCATTTAAGATCACTTGAGGACGTAAAATGTTTAGTAGTTACAAATATAATAAGGTATTAAATAATCTTTTCTGTTTAATATACCAAACACACAGAGAGTTGTACATAATTAGAAAGAGAAACAGAAGTCAGTAATGCCATGTCTTTCTTACTGTCTACACGTCTTTTTCTTATAATGTTGTTGTTGTAAGGTTTAATGCCATTTTTCAGCAAACGATAGGCTATACATAGCGGCCAGTATTAATGGTGGAGGAAAAACCCGGAAAACCCAGGAAAGACCCACCAACCCACGAAAAGCTACGGGCAAGCTTTCTCACATACCCACATTAGACGAATCTGAGACTCAAACCCACGCAGACAGAGGTGAGATGGCAGTGATCCATAACGGAGAGCGCTTTAGACCACTCGGCCACTTGGGGTCCCTCTTTTTCTTAAGAAATCCTGGACAAGTGTTTCTCTTTACTCAACAGAAGATAAGAAAGCTTGAACATTAAACAAACAATCCCAGCTATGAGCTCCTGAATGCAAAAAAATGAATGAGAGTTTGGTTTTAATTACTGATTTTGTCATTTTTTACTCTTAAGATTATATGGTCATGGGTCAAATGACTCCTAAGGTTATATGGTCATGGGTCAAATGACTCCTGAGATTATATGGTCATGGGTCAAATGACTCTTCAGTTTTTTAATCTACTACATTCATAGAAAGTGTTAGGCTTCATAGAATGCACTGTTAGGGAAATGAAGATTTGTTTTATTTTTTCAGTAATTGCCTAATCTATACAGTGGTGTGTATTTTATTCCCCCTATGTAGGTCTATTATAAAGTAAGCTCTAGACTATAGTTATATCATGTTAACTGGTTCCAAGGATTCTTGAGTGGCAAATGAGTCTGTACAGTTCTTGTCCATGTTTCAACAGCATTCCCCTAACCCCTTCTGTGTTTAATTGGAGTTTATTGAATATTATACAGCACAAACAGGGTATTTTGTGTTAAGTTTAGATGTGAAATCATTAATTTAAAGTGTTAGATCTTATCATTTAAGTGATGTAGAAATAACATTGGCTGTCTTGAATTTCACTACCATCAAGGAAAGTTGTTCATATTCAGGGTCTAACTTTCTGGTTGCCATATGTTACAGCCCATTAACTGATGGAGGAAGTCCCCCCCCCATTTATCATCTATTTATGCTGATTGAATGTGGAGAGAAGCTGCCTACAAATGACAAGATCAGAGATCAGACTTTAGGTGTGAGGTGTTTTTGTACCATGCTTAACACAGCTTGATTACAAAGTACAAGCTTTACCACTCTATATTAAAAGCTGTGTATGTCAGAAGATAAAAAAATTTTAATACCTGAGTTCAAGGGAATCGAGTTTTGAATGTGATGAAAGCTGGCATTGGAGACAAAGTCTTTGCATTTAGTTTTTAACATCGGGGAAAACTTTGAAAAGTTTCTTTTTGATCATACAAGGGGAAAACCTGACCTTACAAAATGCTTAAAAACATTCCATTTATTCTTAAGTACTGTATAAATATAATTTGGACTCTTTTGCTGAAATCATGAGAAATGCACTGGTTTTGTATTGACATGTTATGCCAGTGTTTGTATGTTATTTTGCCATTGAAATAGTAACATATCATTTGCCATATTAATGGTCGAAGTACAGCAGGTGCTTTTATTGTGAGCACATTATGTTTTTGTTACATGTATAAAAATGTATTTGTTTACCTAAGTTTATAATGAGTTGAGGTTTATTTTGTCACTATTTTATTTCATCATCTAAGGACGTCTGTACTTTTGTTTCAGACACATTCCACCGGTTCTAAATAATTTTTATTAAATTTTTCTTGTACACAATGTTTGTATAGATTTACAAGATGTGCCATCAGAGACTTTTCTGTTGTCCCTTTGTTTAGCCTGCACTAGAGAAAGCATGACAGCGATCATTTTGGTTGTTGTCAGTATGCATGACCGGTGTGTCTTTCCATGGCCTAGATTAAACTTAGTGTTAAAGTTTGTTTTTATACATGTATTTTCTGGCTAAATAAAAGTCAGGCTGAACAAAAAAGGTGGTCTCTTGTTTTTGACATATAATTCAGTTTGAATATAAGAGTTCTTACATGATAATTGAGCAATGCAGTTTGTATATTATGCCAGAAAGAGAAATTAAATACGTTTCATAGTCATTTATTCTCACCCATCCATACATATATATATATATATATATATATATATATATATATATATATATATATATATATATATATATATAAAGTGTGCCCATAATGACAGCCATCTTAAAAATCTTTTTATCACAACTCTGCTTGAACAGAAAGTCATACTGATGTGGGGTTTTCAGCAAAAGACTTATTATGGTGTCCAATATGGCCACCACAATGAAAATCTTGTTATTGCTACTCCTAAATGGAAAGTCATATCTTGAAAATATTGTTATCTCTGCTTCTCTCCAAATGGATGGCTATTTCAACATGGGGTTTTCACCAAAAGACTTCTTATGATATCTTGTTGAAAATCTTGCTATTGATACTCTTGAACAAATGTCGACATTATGCTTTCACCAGAGGACCTATTCCGATGCCTTGTTGATCCTAAACACAAAAGGTATTTATCTGATTGTCCAATTAGGCCAACATGGCAGCCATCTTGAAAATCTTATTGTTACACCTCTAAAGTGTAAAGTCTTATTATGATGGGTTTTTCACCAGAATAATTCTTGTAATGTCTTAGTAATCCTAAATTAAAATGGCGGCCATCGTGAAAATCTAGTGGTTGAAAATTTTGTTGTCTCTACTCTTAAATGAAAGTCTTTTGACTTGGGTGGGTGGGGTTTGGTTCATTAGAAGAGTTCTTAATATGTAGTTGGTCCTTAATGAAAATAATCAGAATTGACCCTCAATATGGCCACACCAGGGCCATGTTTAAAATAATATCTCTTCTCTCAAATTGATGGTTATATCAACACGGGGTTTCATAAGTAGACTTATGGTATTTACTTAGTCCGAAATGAAAATGACGCCAATCTGACATCCAGTATGCCCACCACAGTAGCTAATTTGAAAGTTGTCATTGATGAATATTAAAACTCGGCATTTAAAATGATTAAATGATTTTCTCTTTGGTTTGTAAAAAATCTTTTTTGTCCTCTACAGCATCTGTCCTTTTGACAGACGCATGTCAATCAGGAAAATTTATTTCTGTGTGTAAGTTATCCCTTTTATGCAAGTTTATTTTCACTATTCCTTTTGAAAAAGTTCAAAATTTTATGGAATTGCATTGAAGTTTTTGCACATGCAAAACAAGTGAGCTTTGCAGAGAATATGTACATCTTATATGAAACTTTTAATGTCTTGTTCATATTTATTCATATCATCTCTTGACCCATGCAGGTTCAAAGTGCCCTCCTGTTTATCATAAGAGATGAATAATGGGTGCAATCGATTTGCCCTATGATGATGGATCCTGTGAGTGTTCATCTAAGATCTGGTTTATATATAAATAATTCACCATATATTGAAAATATTTTATCTTTATTGCTATTATCATTTTTGTGTTTTTGGAATACCCATACATAGTTGTCGTACTAGTCATATTTTGGCAGACATTGGTCAAAGTCAGGAGAAAAGAACGGGTTACTTTAGTAGGGTTGGTTGCAGAAAAATTATATATCAAAATTATAATTTAAATGATTGAATTTAGTGTGTTGAGTTAAAATACAATAATTTTCATAAAATTTTGAAACTCATCAATTAGTCACTGGACCAATTACACTGGTCAACAGTGAAATCATTACTGACTTGAAAAGGCCCTAATCTGTAGTATTTTGGTGTGCCGAACACGAATATAACCGTGAAAAATTTGTATTGGCTCTCGTTTTGAAGATATTCATATACCTCATTTTCTATGTTTCACTGTGTAAATTTCTCCAGTAGGACTGCAGCAACATCCGGAATAATGATGTAACATTGCATAATACCATCATGCTCACATCATCCACAGTTGATTGCATCATTTTCTGATGCAATGCAATACTAATGCCATGCGGCTGCTTAAGTAAGTTGACGTCAGCAGTGTACTATACATGTGTAGGCCTATTATACTAATGCCAGGCGGCTGCTGAAGCTGACGTAAGCAGTGTACTATATAAAGCCCAATCAGATAGGTTCAGCATTTAAAATATTTTAGACGTTGTGCGAGACAGTTCAAGCTACTGTTACATAAAACTTATTATTTTATCCATTTACGTACAATAAAGAACAGTAATGCCTCGAAAGTGTGTTAATACCGCGGACAATTTTTGCTATATTTGTGGGGAAGTGACATTTGCCAACCAGAAGAAAAGTATCAATTCTCAAGTGAAGAAGGCATATCATCTTTACTTCGGATGCAAGGTTGGTGACCAAGACAAGCCTTGGGCTCCGCATATATGCTGTGCTACATGTACAACACAGCTTTCACAGTGGTTGAATTGCAAAAGGTCATCAATGCCGTTTGCAGTCCCAATGGTGTGGAGAGAGCCAAGCAACCACCTAAATGACTGTTACTTCTGCTTGGTTCCTCCTCTTTCCGGCGGAATAATGAAGCGAAAGAAGTCGAGAATAGTCTATCCAAACATTCCGTCTGCATTGAGACCAGTTCCACATGGTGAGGGACTTCCTATTCCAGAACCTCCAGCAGAATATTCTCTTGATTCATCTGACGAAGACAAAGGTGAGTCGACCTGTTCTTCTCCTGGTCCATCAGCATGCAGTGATCCAGATTTTCACTGTGGTGCATCATCAACCCCACACAGAATAACACAGGAAGAACTAAATGACCTGATTCGTGATTTGGACTTATCAAAGAACAAGGCAGAATTGCTAGGATCAAGACTCCAACAATGGAATCTTCTAGAAGAAGATGTCACAATTACTGCATATCGAAAGCGCCACCAGCAATTGGAGCCTTTCTTCAGAAAGGAAAGTAATCTGATATTCTGTTCCGATATTGAGGGCCTCATGAATGCTTTAAAAATCACTCATGACCCACAAGAATGGAGACTATTTGTGGACTCTTCGAAACTGAGTCTCAAGGCTGTGCTTTTGCACAATGGAAACATTCTTCCATCTATTCCAGTAGCGTATGCTGTCCACATGAAAGAGACACACGATAACTTAAGGCAGCTACTGAATTCCATTGAGTATAACAAGTACAGCTGGCACCTCTGTGGTGATTTGAAGGTAGTTGCCCTTTTAATGGGACTGCAGCAAGGATATACAAAATACATGTGTTTCTTATGCGAGTGGGATAGCCGAGCAAGGGAAATGCACTACATGAGGAAGGAATGGACTCACAGGCAGAATGTAGCCATTGGAGAGAAGAATATCCAACACCCAGCTCTGGTTGAGGCTCAGAAAATCTTGCTACCACCCCTTCACATCAAACTAGGTTTGATGAAGAACTTCGTGAAAGCCATTGACCGGACTTTGCCAGCATTCCGATACCTGCATGAAAAATTCCCTCGACTCAGCGAAGCAAAGATTAAAGAGGGAGTTTTTGTGGGTCCTCAGATTCGAGAGCTTTTCAAAGATGACCGGTTCAACAACTTGCTGGAAGGTGACGCGAAACAAGCATGGAATGCTTTTCGCCTAGTTTCTACAAACTTCCTCGGAAATGTTAGGGCAGAAAACTATAAGGAACTAGTAGAAGACATGTTGATGAAGTATAAGAAACTTGGCTGCAATATGTCTCTAAAGATTCACTTCCTTCATTCCCATTTGGATTTCTTTCCTAGCAACTGTGGTATTGTTAGTGATGAACACGGCGAACGTTTTCATCAAGATATCGCAACAATGGAACAAAGATACCAGGGAAAATGGTCCACTACAATGCTGGCTGACTACTGCTGGACACTCCTCAGAGATGCTCCCGAACAGCTGTACAAGAGACAGGCGAAGAAATCTAAGATGTAGTCAATGACTTGATTTTTTATAGGTAGGCTATTACAGTTGACCTTTTACTATTGGAATGCATTTCGTTATGTAAACATTAATTTCTTGCAGATTACAAAAAAACTAGAGCCAATTTTGCAATTTGACTGTCATATTCGTGTTCAGCACATAAAAATTGATAAGAATTGACTAATTTTATTTCAGTAACATGACTTTTGTAAAAATTTGTTGTCCAGTGTTATGTCAAGGTCACATGTCCAGATGATTTCTGCCCTAGCACTGAGTAAACATATACTGACTGACAGTCATATCAAATTAAAGAGGCAGAAGTGTACTGTATAGACAGGAACATTATGGTAAGTGTTCGAAGAACAGTGTATGGGTGACAGTTTCAAACCATTTATGAAGTGAATAACATTTTGTGTAAATTTGCAAACAGGCCATTTCAAAGCATGTTTTTAATTCTTGAAAGATTATATAATATTTGCCAATCCTGTTCAACTTTGCATGCAGGTTATTTGCTTGTATAACACCTTGAGATGTTCCCCAATTTGAAGCACTGTGTTGTACTGTTTGTAGCTTTTCTGTTCATAATTATTCTTGCTCTTTGTGTCAACTGTTGTTTTAAAATATGTTGATTTGATCACAGATATTAATACTTGCAAGGTCTATATTTTGTCATATATTCTCAGTTATGTAAATATTTACAGATTTTGTATATGCGACAATCCTTGTTAATGTCCCTGCCACTCCCCCCTCCTCTCCCCACCCTAAGAGAGGAAGACATTTTACTTATTTGGTCTTCAGTAATTTTGCAGAAAAAAGTCAGAGTTTAGCTTCCTGACCTTTCTTTTGAAAAAATGTCAAACTTCTAATTCTTTCAAAGCTGAGGCTTTCTTAATTGGTCCAACTCTATAGATCAAATAAAGAAAGACTAAAATCCAGACAGCGATATGACTGAACAATTATTAAAGCTACGTTAAAAATTCTAATCACACACACACACAGACCAGACATTAATAACTGGGAGCATTCTATATGCATATAACACTCTTAAGAAAATTGTATTTTTTCTTTGCCCCCTAGATAGTTCCATTCCTTTTCTCTGTACTTTGGTCACAAAAAACATAATTGCCATGGTTGGGATTCAGGTGGACCTCTTTATGCTTAATGTTTTTCTTTTAGTTCCTCATATTGTTGTCTTGAATGATTACTCATCAATCTAATTTGTTAAAAATTAAAAAAGAAGTTAAGATACTAAATCTCCTTCATTTGTTATTCCATATTATATCGTGTGTGTGTGTGTGTGTTTTAGATTTTGAACATGGTCTTTACAATTTTTCAATCATATCGCTACGATGTCTGCGGTGTGGCAGTTTATAGTGATGTTAAGCACTGGGGCATCATACCTCAGACATGCGACATTATATTCTAATCCCAGACAGTGTTCAGTCAGATTATTAAAAGTGACAAATTTTATAAAAACTCAATGATTTATGTGCACGGTTTTATATAACTCCTGCTATACTTGTTTTGAGTGATATATACTATGTTTCAGTGCACGTGCAGCCAGCTAATTTAGGCTGAAACATGCATGCCATGGGTGATTCTCAAAATAAAAGCCGATTTTGGTTTTAAGAATGCATTATTTTCAATGCCAAAATGTTGATACCTATTGTTACAACCATAAATAAACCTCGAAAATTCAATTTCATCTGTTTAAAACAAAGATGGGAGAGACTTATATATATATATATATATATATATATATATATATATATATATATATATATATATATATATATATATAGTTATATTTTTATTTCTCAGTTTGGATGCATTTTTCGAATGAAATAATCTTGAATGGTATCATCGTCATACATTGTCATAAGTACAGAACATGGGTCAAAATAAATAAAAAATCAGATTATTAGAGGGAAATATTTGATACTGAACATTTCTCAAAAATTAGATGAAAGTGAAAGTGTAGTTCGAATTTGCAAATTATAAGACGAAAACCACTAGATGTATGAACATGACAAGTGAACTATGATGACTTAGATCTATACAGGCTTAGGTCTCCAGGTTTTACTAATAATCCACACATACATGTGAACAGGACAGGCTTGACACTGAGCGACTCATTGAGAAAGACAGGAAATTGAGAGGAATGGTTGTTCGGTCTTGTGCGGTGACCCAACGGTCTATCAGACTACGGGACTGATGATGATGGTGATGATGATGAGGAGGACATGTGAACCTCTAGACCAACAAGATGTTCTCTTGTGGAGAACAACTTGTTGGTCTAGTGAACTTCCTGCATGCGAGGGTTTTTCTCCCGAGTTTAGTGGTGTCTCCCATCACTTATTGAAATCTCCCACGTAAGCATAATTATTAGTGACATTTTTTCTTCTTTTTTCACATTCTGGCTCCAGTGTAGTATATTAAGGGTAATAGTTCCTTGATGACATGACTGATGTCTAAGCGTGGAAATGTAAAAGCACCAAAATCCAAGTAACCGGAACATCACAAAATCCAATAATGGTTGGGAACGGGAATTTCGTTGGTTGCAGTCAGATTCAAAGGTACATGAATATGCATTCCGATCTTCATGCAAAGCTGATTTTGTAATCCGATATGGTAGAAAAAATGACGCGTCCTTAGAATCTCGGCCTCATAAAAGCATATTAACCGCGAGAAATATGACATCACTGAAACCTATGGTTGAGATTAGTTAGTGGCCCATAGCAGTTTATTATGTTCCAGTTCAGTGACATCTTGTGGTTGAAGGGGAAGTTTGGCAATTATGTACATTAACAAACTTGCACTGTTATAACCAAAGGTCATTGTGCCTAGTATTTGATGCTTTACTAACATAGGTTGTGTATGTATATTATTTCAATACCACCCTGATTCCATGCTATTTATATCCTAGTATACTCGGAAAACCTTTCTGACTAGTGCAGTTGGAAGCAGGAATAAACTTAACTATTCAGTGGTAAACGTTTCATAATAACGACTGCATTGTATATTAAGACAAGTTACGCTCAGTAGACCAACTGTGTATTGAACATTTGCAAATCTGAACGAGTATAGAAATTAGATGAGTGGACTGCATGCTTTTTATGTTATGCCTCAGCAGTAGCGTCTAATGAACATAAATTAGTGATGCCGAATTAATGACTTGCTTTACCAAACAAAATGTCTGACATTTATAGGGAATGCTATTTTGGATTTTTGTAGGTTATAGTTATTGAGAGAGAGAGGGAGAGAGGTGGGAATGGACTTTACTGGAAATAAATGATCACAGTGTGTAGCAGGCAAGGCAATACAAAAGATTCCTAAAGGTACGCAGCATGACTGAAAAATTGTTAAAGCTACGTTAAAAATCCAAATCCAACTAAGGGTATACATTCTGCTATCGTGATGAAACCGCTTTAATGACAGGTCTCGAGAGATAAATCATGCGACAAACTTTCCTACTTCTCTATATCATCTTAAAAGGCAGTGTTTATGATTTTGTCAAAAATCATGATGAAGGTTCTTGAAAACATCATAAACATTCTCTTAATTCAGATGTCAAGTATTAACATCTAAGTTGGCAGAGCGTTGAAGATTAGCTGGTTCAATATCCGTTCAAGCAAGCTAACATGGTGTGTCATTGGGAGTGGCACTTCTTTTCTCGGCAAGGGGTCGTCCATTAATTATGTCAACAGAATAGGGGGAGGAGGTTTGAAGAAGTTTGACAATATTTGACATGGGGGAGGGGGGAGTTCAAGATAAAATGACGTCAACAATGTTATTTTTTACAATAAATTTAATAAATCAAAAAATAGGAAATTAGTCGATGCATTGGTATCGGGTGTATCGGTGCCACAAGAAATTAATGAATCAGCCACTATGCCCATTATAACAATTGAGGAACATTTGGCTTTCCCATGTGAAGATGATAGAAGCTAGAATATAAACTCTCGATTTTTTCATGAATTCAAAGTGTTATAGGCAATTTGAAATCTGTTAAACAAGTAAAAAAAAAATGTATTAAAATTTATTTGTAGACATTTTAATTTCCATAATTCTATTTTTAGCATAAAAGCCAGCCGTATAAAATATTGTTTTGTTGGGGGGGGGGGGTAAATTTTATTAGGGGTGTCACTGAAAGTTTGACAGTTGTTGACAAGGGGGGGGGGGTAAAAAATTGCCTAAAAATTGTTGACATAATTAATGGACGTCCCCCGAAGACATTACCAATGAGTTAACATAGTCGTTAAAACTAACACGAAAATTCGAAAATATAACATATTGCTTAAATACGGGGCCGACCATGGGGGGACCGGGGATATATCTCAGGGGCCCTGGTCCCGTAATGGGGTCCGGGGCGAACAGCACTTTTTA
This sequence comes from Sinohyriopsis cumingii, assembly GCA_028554795.2. Taxonomy (NCBI): domain Eukaryota; kingdom Metazoa; phylum Mollusca; class Bivalvia; order Unionida; family Unionidae; genus Sinohyriopsis; species Sinohyriopsis cumingii. The sequence goes on from CM068827.1 coordinate 40,955,348, forward strand.
ATTTTATAAAATAAATATTTTTGTTTGAACAAGAAATAGGAGAGGCCAGGGGTTTTCTTACCCCAGGGCCCGTGATCGCTCTCTACGGCCCTGCCTATATATAGAAGAGTATGTTGACGAATTTTATGAAATATTCATATAGAAAAATAAACAAAAAATACCTGTCTTTTCATTCATCATATACAGTTATGTTTGGTGTTAATTACACACTTGTAAAGCGCACTGTGTTTAAAAGTTCTAGTGCGTAGATGATATGAAAAATATCAACTTTAATTTTGTCCAGATTCATGGATAGCTGCTCTTGGCGCAGTCGGAGGGCAATAAATTATTACTTATATCCGTTCAACAAGCGATAATGACGTTCACCTTTACTGCATACGAAAGATTTTATTACCTGGACAAGAGTTTATCGGTATTTGACCAAACTACGTAACATAATCGCCATGTACATTTCTCCAGCCGGTACCAACGATACCACAATTCATGTAATTATGCAGATAAATACTTAACCGAAATGTTATCCGGGCTGCTTTTGTCGCATATTCTTTATGTTCATTTCTTTCCGAATGCCCCGAACTATAATTAAGCATCCATCAACATTTAAATTCGTCACAAGCTGAGACAAATATAAGTAGTATATGGGGGCTATTTAGGGTCTATGGAAATCCCAGTCAAAAAGGTCGTGGTACTGTTTATGGTTTATTGGAAATTTAATATGGGGCAAAACGTTAGGGTTGTATAGGGTCAATGGAAGTCCCAGTCAAAAAGGTGTCCCAGCACTATGGGGTCTATGTGAATTTAACATGGGTGTGCATGTATAGGGACAATGGGAATGGCACCTGGGGAATTGAACATGGATGACGTCAAGGTGTTTAAAGGGTCAAAATTATTTATAGGGACAAACATAGACATACAGGAACACACAAATACACATTCAAACAAAGAGGGTGGAAGCAAAGAAAAGATGACAGAAATGATTTAAAGAAAGACTCACGGTTAGAATACAGACTCGAAAAAGAAAAGTCTATTGTATGGGTACAAAACTTTTATTCAAGTATATACATGGGCTCCCTGGCCTGTGAAATGGTATAAGCACTATCCATTTAATACATAAACATTTGGACATGAAACAAACCTATTTACGCGCTATTTAGTTCTTGGTTCTAGTAAACTACTCTTTAAAATTAAACTTCACGCCTTTCAAAAAATCACTTCATATACAACGTGTTTACATTAAATGTTCATTTAAAAGAAAAAGCTAAAACAAAACAAGTAACAAACAATTAAATAGGACAAAGTTCACGTTTCTCTCTATATCCGTCTCACGCGTTGTTTAAAATCAGGTCAGCTACCACTTGTGTCCCAGCGTAGATGTTTGCCATCACGTAAATTTGTTTTTATGTCCATCGTACTAGGTACACTTATCGGTAAGCAGATCAAGTGCAGACATCGTCTTCTTCCCATGGAGGTACAACGTATGCCATATGAACGGTCACTTTTCCATCGGTGATGTCAGATTGTTCTCTCATCGTCTGTACGTCTTCAATAGCCCTCAAAAGTTTGGAAGAAGTTAATTCTGCAGGTGTGCTAAACCCGAGACGTACAGGTGAGTTCAAACTGTCGTGATACATAGATAGGCTCAAACGACCTCGATCTTTGACTTGGCACTGACGTTTGAGTTACTCTAACAGTGAGTCAAGTAGGTCCGTAATGAAACCTGCTACTTCCTCGAGTGGAACGTCAGACGCGAATTCTTTAAATTTCACCGTGTAGGTGTAAGTCGTTCTAAATTTTCTCGAAGTCGCTGTCTGAGTCATTTGGATGCTAAAATACTCCTTTAGGTCTACTGAATCCTTTCCCTTCTTGGACGCACTTTGCTGTGACGGTATGGTGGTGAAAGAGGTTAATGATGTTTGTTCCTTCTCTTTTTTTTCTGCGTAGAGTTATTCATCTTTCTCGTCGCTTGTCCTTGCAATGAAGTGTCGTTCTTGGAAGTCGACCCTTTTTATACTAAGTGATATCAGCATGTCCATAAGGTAAAGTCTTGTGGTCAGGAAGCTGCACTGGTTGCACGTAGTTTTGTCATGGCGTTATTACATAAACAACTAAGATGTGGTACCGCATTGGTGATGTGATCGTGAGGCATAGCATCAAACCTGAGTTTCTCGATTGACTTGAGTCTTACGCTCTATCCTTGCTGTTTGAAAGGATTCGTCTTTCTCAATTGACGTTGGTAGTTACAATGAACTATCTATCGGTCTTGGAGGTTGCAGCGTTTTTATGCTGAACAATATCGACGTGACCGTACGGTAAAGTGAAGTGGTTGGGAAGCAGAACTCTCTTCTGGTACACAATTTGATGGACCTTTTCCATTGGCCGACAGACGATTTGGCATGTGTGTAAACGTACAACGTGGGTCATGAGCAGTGCCGCTTTTCCGTCGGTGATGTGAAACTTGTCGTTGGATTGTTGCACGTGTTGAATATTGTCAATGACTTTGGAAGGTGTCAGTTCTGCTGGGCTGCTAAACTCAATCCAAACGGGCGACTTCAAACTGTCGTAATGAATAGAAAGTCTCAATCGATCGTCTTCTTTGGCGTCACGTCGCTGTTTCAGTGTGGTTAACAAAGAATCCCGCACATCGGTGATGAACCCCACTGATTTCGCCAGCTGTACGTTTGAATTGAAATCTTTAAACTTCACCGTGTACGTGTAGGCCGTGGTTCTACATTTTCTAGATGAGCGCTTTTCCGACTCTCGGATGTGGTAGTACTTTTCAGGGTTTAGTGCTGGTGGTGGACCTTGGTTTGGAATAGGTTCTCTCGGTCTGGTGGAATGTGTTGGTTCAGGTTCGCTCATCTATTCGCTTTGAGCGAACACTTTCCGTGTGTGAGGCTATATGTCACGTCGCTGCCACTTACATTCTTCTCTCTCACTGAAACCGTGCGATCGCTTCATCTCGATCGCTGATTCAGAAATGATTTAACCAAGTTCGTTCTCTCTGTATATATCCCTCTCTACATCTTGTTGTGACAACGACTTGGTATATTTCACAAGGGCAAGTGAAAGTCCAACAGTTAGGAACCCTGGCTGATTTATGCAAACGACACCGATGCGTCTTAAACACCTCATGCATCTTGACGACCCTTCGATTCAGACCCTACCACGAAAGAAAAAAGTTGCAAGAAAAAACCCAGACAAATGGTGCCATCAAGAGAACTTGAGACGGTATTGTGCCGTTAGGACACGAACGTACTCAGAAAAGCACGCTACTCGACTACAATGTCTCATTTTCTCTGTCACTTTTACTTTGTCGTTGACCACGATGTCTACCAACCCTGATTTAACACACGTTTTTCTTCATTTGATATTTAAAAAACCCTACTAAACGCATTTTTGAAAGAACTATCATTTTACGACAGTAGTGACGATGTCTCCTCCTGCTCTTACCACTGTTGCTGCATCTACAACTGCGATGTTTCCTAAGACCAAAGTATGAGACAGAGCAAGTAAGTTGTGAAGTTGAGCGGCGGTGTCTAAACAACAGCTGTGAAGCCCCTATGTTCCAGTTTTGTTTGTGATAATAACTTGCGATAGTTCACATTTCTAACGTGGAAATATTTACAAGCCGTACAAGAATTATGCGACTATAGCTTTTGACACTTGCACAGACTCTTCACCTCATAAGTGTCACGAGAAAAATATCTATCCGATTTTTACTATTTTCCAAAACACGTCCACACTTGCAACGTGACCAGAATCTGTACTTCTTTATTTGTGGATATCCGACAGATCCGTCCCGGCATATATAGCTGGTTAAGAGCTGTAGGAATATCCCCTCTTTTTCCCCCAACAAATATCTGAACTTTTATGTGTATCTTCCTATTCCGCCTTTTATTAGTGCTTAGGTATGTTCCCTAAAGACACAAACAATTTTGAACAAAATTAATTTTTAATTAAGGTTTCTCTCTGTTTATACATTTTTGTTGGTGCATGGCAGATTACATCCAAATACTTTCTCAAAGTGAGAGGCATTACGGTACACAACATAGGATTGTAAATTCACACTCCAGTCAGTCTGTACTATAATGGTAAAAATGCAAGAGCTTTGGCAAAACAATGCGTCAGTCGTAAGAAGCAATTTTGTTAGCTACACCTATTTTCTACCACCTTATCTTCGAATCTTTTTCAGTCGCTCTTCGCACAGTGACAAGATTAGAAGTGTATTTTCTCCGCCTGACCACTTCACTCCTGCTTTGAATTTAGAACCAAACATTGCGTCACTCATTGTAAGTTACTTCATTGGCAAACCAATATTTTCCACCGCCTTAGCTTCAAATATTTCAGTCGTTATTCTCACAAGAAGATCAGACGTTTTTTTTTTTTTTCTGTACCTGTTCACTAGTCACTTTACAAACAATAAAACTAATGCTCAAACAATCGTACCATGGGTGACTCGTGCAAATTCCAGTCTTATTGCGAAAATATCATAGCATGTTTGGATGTACCATTCTGTGAGTACTTTACATGACGTTTTTGACAATGATTTAGTAGGCTATGTCTCCAATTCACTCTTGTGTGTTTTTAATAGTTTTTTTTTTCCCAATAGGAGTAATTATTTCAATGAGATGTGCGTTTTTGAAATTTCGTAAGGAAAATATACCATACAAACGTAAGAGTCGTGATATTTTCAAAAGTAGGAATATCATTCTCTCTCTCTCCTGATAATTTTGATTTAAATTTAAATCTGATGGTATATGTTTCCGTTTGAAGATACCTCTCCAAAACTGAGATCAGTAGTCACTTTAATTACGTGAACTGCTCCGTTTGTCATGTAATCGTTTTTCTCCAAAACTTACACCATAAAATTGTAGAACGATTTTTTCTTCCATCAGTAAATCGTTGGATGAAATAAAATCTTGAGTTGACTTGAGCTTGTGATGTGATGTGATCTGGCTTTTAACGTAGCTTTAAGAATTTTTCAGTCATATTGCTACGATGCCTGAACTGTGGCAGTTTATAGCGATGCCTAGTACTGGGACATCATGCCGCAGACATGATGCATGATGTCCCACCCAGTCACATTATCCTGACACCAGGTCGACCAGTGATAACACTAACCTCGTAATGCTGAACGCCAAACGAAGCAGCTGTTAGTGCCATTTTTATAAGTCTTTGGTATGACTCGGCCGGGAATTGAACCCACGACCTCCCGCATCCGAGACTGACGCTTTAACCACTAGGCCACCGGAGCGGTGACATGAGCTTCTACAATTCAGGTATCTTAGTTTTGTCCTATTTTTGCACTGCAATGTGTTACAGAAAAAAAATTCTAACATTAGATCTACTGTTTTTTTTTTTCTTCTTCAGAAATGCAACAAACACGGCTTTTTCAAGAATGACGCGAGTGGCAATGCACTGTATAACCCTGCCTATGGTTAACTCTAATTCTAAAACCAAAACTTGCGTTCAGAAAAGAAGAAAAAGCGTAACAATGTTCGACCGATTTTCTTTCAGTTTAGACTGTCGACAGAACAAGGCACGTTTTGGTGCTGCTTTGTTTCCCCGCCCATAGATTTGTGAAAAATTTGCAACATTGATAGCGTGTGCTGCGAAACACAGGACATCTCTTGAATTTGTGATCTACAGCAAAATGTTAAGCAGTCAGTCGGCAATAAATATCACACTATCTTTTATATATAAAAATGTGTGTAAGCGAAAGCACACACATGTGTTACTGCACTGGGTGATAATAGAACGGGCGGTAGTTTAATCTGGAGTGTTATGAGAGATGGGCAGACAGAATTAACATTACTGGAAGAAAGAAAGAAAAAAAAAACACAAGAAAGAAATAATGGTTAAAAAACACCAGAACGTAGGACACTATGTTTGGGTCTGATATTTTTTTTTGCGGTAATATAGGACAAAGGTAATTAAGACAACCACACATTCTAGGTGAGAAATGTTCACTGTTTTCATTCATTCATTCATCAATTTTATCATTAAAAAAAGATAGTGTGATATTTATTGTCCTTTGAAAATTCCCTTTTTTAAATAAAAAAGCAAAGTTCAGCGGACATTGCAGTATGTTTGTGAGATAACTGAATGATTATTTTGTAGGTTAAACTTTCATCGAAAATACAAAGAAAAAAATCACTGGAGTGCGAAAAATGGTGAGAAATAACCGTCAGGTTCATCATCAATTGTTTTAGTCATCATTGACATGATATGTTTATAAAATATTTTTTAAAACTCAAAACCTCTAAATTTTGTGATCTAACTTGCTCATATAGCAACAAAAATAAGTATCGCACCCCCAACCCGGGTTATCAGACACATTGACATCTCATCAACTTTTTCATATAATTTTTTAATGTGTTGTGCGCATCTGTCTATCCCAGTAAACATTCGAAATATATCACAAAATGTGTATGTGTTTTTGTTTTTTCTTCTTCTTTAAAATTTTAAGATTAAAATTAGATGTAACTGATACCTGGCTGAGCAAAATACCTGACATTTATAGAAAATGCTAATTCGTTTTTTCGATCGATCGATTGAGAGAGTTATGTTTTGATGGAGTTTCCGGAAAATAAATGGTCCCAGTGTTAAGTAAGCAAGGCAAAAATAGATGATTATTACAAGTTCACATTCTTTTATCGTGATGGAACCACTTTGATGCCAAGTCTAGACGGGTAAATCTTGCGACAAACTTTCCTGTTTTACTTAAAACTATTAGGTTATGATATTGTCAAAAGTTATGATGAAGGTTCGTGAAAATCGTAAGCCTTCACGTAAGTTTTAACATGTAATTTATTGGTACATCTTGTGTTGGGAGTGACTGTAATTCAGTTCGCAGTGCGTCCAACTAGCATCACTGGTTCAATATCACTGGACAACAAATTTTTACAAAAGTCATGTTACTGAAATAAAATTAGTCAATTCTTATCAATTTTTATGTGCTGAACACGAATATGACAGTCAAATTGCAAAATTGGCTCTAGTTTTTTTGTAATCTGCAAGAAATTAATGTTTACATAACGAAATGCATTCCAATAGTAAAAGGTCAACTGTAATAGCCTACCTATAAAAAATCAAGTCATTGACTACATCTTAGATTTCTTCGCCTGTCTCTTGTACAGCTGTTCGGGAGCATCTCTGAGGAGTGTCCAGCAGTAGTCAGCCAGCATTGTAGTGGACCATTTTCCCTGGTATCTTTGTTCCATTGTTGCGATATCTTGATGAAAACGTTCGCCGTGTTCATCACTAACAATACCACAGTTGCTAGGAAAGAAATCCAAATGGGAATGAAGGAAGTGAATCTTTAGAGACATATTGCAGCCAAGTTTCTTATACTTCATCAACATGTCTTCTACTAGTTCCTTATAGTTTTCTGCCCTAACATTTCCGAGGAAGTTTGTAGAAACTAGGCGAAAAGCATTCCATGCTTGTTTCGCGTCACCTTCCAGCAAGTTGTTGAACCGGTCATCTTTGAAAAGCTCTCGAATCTGAGGACCCACAAAAACTCCCTCTTTAATCTTTGCTTCGCTGAGTCGAGGGAATTTTTCATGCAGGTATCGGAATGCTGGCAAAGTCCGGTCAATGGCTTTCACGAAGTTCTTCATCAAACCTAGTTTGATGTGAAGGGGTGGTAGCAAGATTTTCTGAGCCTCAACCAGAGCTGGGTTTGGATATTCTTCTCTCCAATGGCTACATTCTGCCTGTGAGTCCATTCCTTCCTCATGTAGTGCATTTCCCTTGCTCGGCTATCCCACTTGCATAAGAAACACATGTATTTTGTATATCCTTGCTGCAGTCCCATTAAAAGGGCAACTACCTTCAAATCACCACAGAGGTGCCAGCTGTACTTGTTATACTCAATGGAATTCAGTAGCTGCCTTAAGTTATCGTATGTCTCTTTCATGTGGACAGCATACGCTACTGGAATAGATGGAAGAATGTTTCCATTGTGCAAAAGCACAGCCTTGAGACTCAGTTTCGAAGAGTCCACAAATAGTCTCCATTCTTGTGGGTCATGAGTGATTTTTAAAGCATTCATGAGGCCCTCAATATCGGAACAGAATATCAGATTACTTTCCTTTCTGAAGAAAGGCTCCAATTGCTGGTGGCGCTTTCGATATGCAGTAATTGTGACATCTTCTTCTAGAAGATTCCATTGTTGGAGTCTTGATCCTAGCAATTCTGCCTTGTTCTTTGATAAGTCCAAATCACGAATCAGGTCATTTAGTTCTTCCTGTGTTATTCTGTGTGGGGTTGATGATGCACCACAGTGAAAATCTGGATCACTGCATGCTGATGGACCAGGAGAAGAACAGGTCGACTCACCTTTGTCTTCGTCAGATGAATCAAGAGAATATTCTGCTGGAGGTTCTGGAATAGGAAGTCCCTCACCATGTGGAACTGGTCTCAATGCAGACGGAATGTTTGGGTAGACTATTCTCGACTTCTTTCGCTTCGTTATTCCGCCGGAAAGAGGAGGAACCAAGCAGAAGTAACAGTCATTTAGGTGGTTGCTTGGCTCTCTCCACACCATTGGGACTGCAAACGGCATTGATGACCTTTCGCAATTCAACCACTGTGAAAGCTGTGTTGTACATGTAGCACAGCATATATGCGGAGCCCAAGGCTTGTCTTGGTCACCAACCTTGCATCCGAAGTAAAGATGATATGCCTTCTTCACTTGAGAATTGATACTTTTCTTCTGGTTGGCAAATGTCACTTCCCCACAAATATAGCAAAAATTGTCCGCGGTATTAACACACTTTCGAGGCATTACTGTTCTTTATTGTACGTAAATGGATAAAATAATAAGTTTTATGTAACAGTAGCTTGAACTGTCTCGCACAACGTCTAAAATATTTTAAATGCTGAACCTATCTGATTGGGCTTTATATAGTACACTGCTTACGTCAGCTTCAGCAGCCGCCTGGCATTAGTATAATAGGCCTACACATGTATAGTACACTGCTGACGTCAACTTACTTCAGCAGCCGCATGGCATTAGTATTGCATTGCATCAGAAAATGATGCAATCAACTGTGGATGATGTGAGCATGATGGTATTATGCAATGTTACATCATTATTCCGGATGTTGCTGCAGTCCTACTGGAGAAATTTACACAGTGAAACATAGAAAATGAGGTATATGAATATCTTCAAAACGAGAGCCAATACAAATTTTTCACGGTTATATTCGTGTTCGGCACACCAAAATACTACAGATTAGGGCCTTTTCAAGTCAGTAATGATTTCACTGTTGACCAGTGTATCCGTTTAGGCAAGCTAGCATGGTGTGTCATTGGGAGTGGCACTTATTGTCTCGACAAGGTCTAGTCAATAATGAATCAAAGTAGCCGTTTAAACTAAAATAAAAATTCAAAACTAAAAGACATTGCCTAAATATAGAAGAGTATTTTGACAAGTTTTATGAAATACTCATATACAAATAAACAGAAAAACGACCTGTCTTTTCATCCGTCATATAGTTATGGATTTGGTTTTAATTACACTTCTGATGCGCACAGTGGTAAAAGTTATGGTGAGTAGATGATAGGAAAACTATCAACATAATATTGTCCAGATTCATGCATGGCTACTCTTGGCGCATTCGGAAGGCAATACATTATTGCAAGAATCCGTCAAACAAGCGATGATGACGTTTACCTTTAGTGTGTATAAACATATTTTATTACCTGGACACGAGTATATGGATATTGAACCAAACTACAAAACATAATCTCCATGTACATTTTTAAAAACTTGTACTGACGATAGCAATGAATGCATGTAATTATGCAGATAACTACTCAATCAAACGTTATCCTGGCTGCACGTGCCGCTTATTGGTTCTCTTCATTTTTTTCCTGTTGCCCCAAACTAATAAGGATGCATCAGCATTTAAACTGGCCGTCAAGCTGAGAGAATTATAGATTACTATTTAGGTTCGAAAGAGTACGTTGTACAGTATCAGTGTCAAATATATGCCTTGACGCACTTTACGACCGTGTAATTAACAGACCGTTCGCAATTTTATTGGTTCTGTTTAAAGATAACACAATTCTTTGAAAGCACGTGAACAGTCTTTTAAAGTATTAGTATAAGTGGTTTTACTATTCGTTGAGAAAACCATGATCGATGGCAGGGATTTAATTGCTAACAATATAAATCTTCCGAAAACATATTCATCAATCACTATTTTCACCAGATTTTAAAATTTTCATCTTTATATCCTCATTTTACGATTTGTAAACATCCGTCATATTACTTTGTTGGCAATGATGGATTTTCCCATGAATATTCAGAGGGTGTCACATATTCAGAATGAGATATCTTACAATGTATTCGGCTTAAAAGAGTTGTTTTTAATCTTAAGAATTTCATAGATTTGAAGACTTTCCTAAGACTTTTGTAAACGATAAGAAGATTCATGGCTTTACAAATTTCAAACTTGTTATCGTATTTAATAACTGTACCTCTGGTTAAACATATTGTCAAATATAAGATAAATAAGATAATATATAATCTCAGTTTGAGGAAAATGTTGATAAATTTAAAAATAATTAAATTGGAGCAAGAATCGTAGGTTTCTGTATTTTCTAAACATACATGTGCACCAAAGTTGATTGTATGCAAAGAAGTATTTTGTTTTGCAGGATTCAGAAAGGCTGCTGTCTAAAATAACGTATATATCCCTTTTTTAATAACATTTTCACTCGACCTAATTTTTAAGTATTTTAGACTGTACTTTCCCATTTCTTTAACTGATTAGGATTTCATTTGTACTTAAAATGCTGCTGAAAGAGTAAAAAACCAAAGTATTGAAAATATGTCAAATTAGGGGGGTTTTTTCTTTCTTTTAATTTATCTCGTTTAATTAGCATGTACTTGCTTCATTCAGGCTGAGCGACTGTATCCCCATGTCCATGGCTATGTATAAATCTTATCGCAGCACAAGCACGTACATTTCGAAGCACTTGCAAACGTTAGGTCACAATGACACTAGCGCATTGGGTAGGAAAGTTTTATGTTTCTCCGGCAACTCGTCCCATGCCTGAATTTTGCATTTTATTAATTTCATTATTTAAATCTGTTTGCTTAACACAGTCTGAGGTACAATCATTATAATATTTAAAACGGGTTTACTAATATAAAAAGCAGGTTAGTCTTAACTGATTTTAGGCCAAAACATTAACTATTTTAATGTATCTTATCGTGGGTGATTCTTCATGCTATTGGAATGGTCGTCTGCTCTGGTCTTTATCTAATTTTTGTTCTTTTAGTGTATTGCCGTGATTAATATCGTAATGAGATAGTTTCTGTTTTGTTCACTACCTCGTCTCATGGCGCAAAAGGATACCGTTCCTTGTGGTCTTTACCATTGGTATTGTTGCCAAATTTTGGTTGCAGTTGCAGTTTTTTTTAACGTGATCAGATTACGCAGGCCTGTTCACTACCTCGCCTCATGGAGCGAAAGGATACGTGCTACTATATTGAGGTACAATTTTACCATTCTCTATAGATAAATTAAGGGCCGGATTGAGGCTACTGTAGGTATTAAAACGATTGATATTGACATGACCCGGCCAATTTGTGTATGCACGTTTCATTAACATGGTGTTTCCGTAGACCTTAGGTACGGTGTGCCACTGGACAAAAACGGCCCTGGATAAGATTTACATAAATGTGGTAAACTGGTTATCCCTTTTATACTAGCTTCTAGGCTCGTATAGATTTAATATCGGAATGAAATAGCATAGAAATGCAGACCTAAAATTTTCTGAACGGCTGGAATATGGTCGCAGATCCCTCCCCCACCAAGTATCATAGTGGTGATCAAAGTGCCATGAGAATGGGACTATGGAATGGTGGCTGTGGTGTGGCATTTGTACGACATATTTCATCCTAATATTCGACCTTTTGAATTATTTCATACTTCCCGAATGGTTCACCTTCCAACTTGATACGTTCAAAACACCACTCTCTCTCTCTCTCTCTCTCTCTCTCTCTCTCTCTCACACACACACACACACACACACACACACACACACACACACACTCCAACATAGTCTAAGAGCCAAAGTGTACTTAACAACACCAGAAATATTTGACAAATTTCGGTCATAAACTTGAAGATGACATTCCATATTATCCATATACAAAATGTCAAAAAGTGCTCTTTGCAAAGGAATTCACTTTCTTAAACAGCGACATTTTACCTCATACAGGTGTTTATGCTTATAAATGTTTACGGTTCTGCACCTGAATTTGACCTACATTAAGGGCATGCCACGCTACTGAGGACCAAACAAATGTCAAAGGCGAATAGACTGCGTAGGAAGTTTTAATTAGGAATATATAATCAGTTTTTATCATATTCCCATACACTAATACCCACAAATGCAATAAGTGAACTGCACTGTATACGATTATAAAATGTAAACCTGTTCTCGTAATTGTGTGTTTTAATAATCCATATCTTCTTCTGTAATTGTCCCTTCTATAAATACAGCAGTGGACAGATATGTAGTCATCTAGCTACTGGCCATGATCCAATCCCTTCTGTCTGTTAATACAGGTCATGGTCCAATCCCTTCTGTCTGTTAATATAGGCCATGGTCCAATCCCTTCTGTCTGTTAATCCATATCTTCTTTTGTAATGGTCCCTTCTATAAATACAGCAGTGGACAGACACGTAGTCATCTAGCTATTGGCCATGGTCCAATCCCTTCTGTCTGTTAATACAGGCCCTGGTCCAATCCCTTCTGTATGTTAACACAGGCCATGGTCCAGTTCCTTCTGTCTGTTAATCCATATCTTCTTTTATCATGGTCCTTTCTATAAATACAGCAGTGGACAGACATGTAGTCATCTAGCTATTGGCCATGGTCCAATCCCTTCTGTCTGTTAATACAGGCCAAGGTCCAATCCCTTCTGTCTGTTAATACAGGCCATGGTCCAATCCCTTCTGTGTGTTAACACATGCCATGGTCCAGTCCCTTCTGTCTGTTAATACAGGCCATGGTCCAATCCCTTCTGTCTGTTAATACAGGCCAGGCTTCTCTGCTTAGAGAAGACTCCGCTTGCATCAACAGAACTTACAATTCTTGATCACGTATGCTACAGAAATATATCGTCATGATGACGGCAGCACAATGCTGTCATACTGTTATAATATCAAAATATTACAAGATAAATTCCAGTTTCTATGCCAAGGAAATCACTACCGTAATAAATGAAAGCAATATTGCCGTACAATGAAAACTGCTCTTGTAATAAACTGAGCAATAAAAGGAGGCAACAGCTACTTTGCAGTGAGTGGAAAGTACTATTGCAATTAAGTGCAGAAATGCAGTTTTCTAAATACATGTACGTGCAATTAGATGGATCTACAAACGGCAGTAATACATTATTGTAATATGTTTTTACAACAAATGGTACAGCCGCCGTGCAGTGGAAAAATACTCTTGCAATAAACCTCTGCATTATTTTATATTGGTGGTTCCAGACGCTCTTAAATGAAACCCACTTTACTAATAAGGTTGTACAGCTACAATTTCTGACACACGCCCCCACCCAATAAAAAGGAAGAAAAAACAAGACAAAAGACAACACAAAAAAACACAACAACAATTGGATGAAAATATAACTTGTCAATGTCTGTCAAGGTAGCTCAGGATGCCACGTCATTTGTTTATTGGGTCAGTTTATTAAAATATTTAATATATCAATAGGGTATATCAGAAAACGCCTTGTACGAAGTCAGCTGTGTAATAACATTTATCAACGCAGATTTTAAAGTAAAACCCTCGTGACGCGATGACGAAATGTCAGAATTTGTTATGGCAGCAGCACATATGCTAGATTTGCTAATCAAGATCTGCCATCGCCACGATGAAATATTTCTACTAAAATTGTGTCATGATAGATATTTCTTTAGAAATTATGAGAAAGATGACTTCTTTGCTTTAGCAAAACGAGTTATAGATTGTCATTTGTTGATATAACTACGAAGATATTACATTGGTAATCGTTATTATAAGTTTCGTTTCATACAGCAGTTGGAACCACAATTATAATATTTCTGAAATGTATTATAATAGTGGTAAAACAGGGTAAACATATATCGGTGAATGACCAGAGCTAATGTTGTACGGGTATTACAGTATTACATTACAGCTTTAAACGATATTGCTGTTTAATTGTATCATGTAATTACCTTTATATATAAAATTAAATTGCTAAGCTTAATTACAAAAGTGGTTTCCACGGGACAACAGATGGAACCATAACTGTAATAATAATGAAGATTATTACAATACAAGATACTAGAAATTGTAGTCTAGGTAACACAGAAAACACTATTTCTGGACGGACTATTTTTTTAGACACGACATGTTTTAGCAAAGTTGTTATACAGACAGTAGTACATATTTACTAGGAAACAATACACATAAAAAATTACAATGCCAACAGTAAACGCAGATTAAAAGACAACACTGAAGCGTATAACAAGCAGATATACAGGTTTTAAATCAATGAAACTATTTGAAATTCTCAGCCTTGAAGTTGAATTGCCGCTGACTGCAAAATAAAATTAAATAAAGGGGGATGGGGGTTACTGTAAGGCAATGGCCACGTGTAATTCATCGAAATCAGCAGTTGTTCTCATTTCATTTGGCAGGCTGTTTCAGGTTTGAGAGGTGTCAATTTTTTTTAAAAGATAGCTTACCGTTCCTTGTGGTCTTTACCATTGGAGTTGTGGCCAAACTTTGGTTGCAGTTGCAGTTTTTTTAAACGTGAACAGATTACGCAGGTAATAAGGTGTTGTCTTGTGAAGTATCATTATATACTACAATTACCAAATACCATAATCTACTACTATGTAAAGTAGGAAGACTTGCCTTTCTTTGCAGAGAGTCATATTAAGTATTAAAATGATCAAACATCAATTTTAGTGACGTATACGGTTTCTTTTTTAAATCCATTTTGACAGAAGTTTGTTTGTTACAGATGTGTGAAAAGAAGGGTCAGTAGTTGAAATTTGACCAAACAAAGGATTAGTAGCTCAATAGCTTATTATTAGTATGCAGTAGTTGAAATTTGACCAAACAAAGGATTAGTAGCTCAATAGCTTATTATTAGTAGGCAGTAGTTGAAATTTGACCAAACAAAGGATTAGTAGCTCAATAGCTTATTATTAGTATGCAGTAGTTGAGGACTGTGCAAGCTGTTTAATTGCCTGCTTTTGACACATCTTAAATATGTGGTTGCTAATATTTAGTTGAGAGTCAATATATACTCAAGGAGTTTAAAACGGTCATCACAGGTTAATGCATGGCCTTCCATGGTGAAACTGGATAAATTGAGCTATTCTTTGTCAAGAACAATGGTTTCAAATTCACGAAGGTTTGCTTGCATACCTTTGACTGCACACCAGTCATTCATTGTCTTGCTCTGATTTAGTTAAACAGATCTTAGATTATTTGGATCTTTATGAATTTAAGATATGGTGTTGTCATTAGACTAATGATACAGTATTGAGTCTTGTGCTATGAAGGCTTTATCAGAGTTACTGACGCGTTGTCTTAGGCTATATGAGTAGTTTTCACTTAGTTTGATCGAGTTCTGATCAATGTTTTAGTCTTTCATTTTTCTAATGATTAGGATGTGCGGAAGACTGTCAGTGACCTTGGACAGGCTATAAAGTATTGCACCCACAAGGAAGCCGTTGTCCCGAGCGCTCCTTCGTACTCCACCAGTTTCATTAGTGTGGTTTGGCATCCATATCCTGGGCGTTATAAGTAGATTGACGTCAGTGGGCGTTATTAATAAAACATGGCGATAGGGTCACGATGTACACCCTGGGTGGATCACGGGTATAGCTGATTAACAACGCGTTGATGGCGGAAACAAAGTATAAGTGAAATAACACTTTATGAAACGTTTTGATCTTGTTTTTGCTAACAAGATGTTGAGAAAAGGTCTTTTTAAATTAATTTGCAGATACTGGTTATCTCAACTTTGCTTGTAAATGAAAGAAACTTAAAGGTAGAGCCCGGCAACGAAATGAGTGAGGTCAAATGAAAAACGGTTGGGACAGAGAAAATAATCCTAAACAAAATATATAAAATCAGAATTATAAACGAAATGATTGCCTTAATATAAACTAAAGTTGTACAAAATAATTGTATTTCCCACATTTCTAGACCTTATCAACCTTTTTTTCCGCAGCAGTAAATACATGTCCTATACTAACACTTTGTACAGTCTCTGTCCTCTACGAACACGTTGCAGTCTTTGTCCTCTACTAACACGTTGTACAGTCTCTGTCCGCTACTAACACGTTGTACAGTCTTTGTCCTCTACGAACACTCTGTACAGTCTCTGTCCTCTATGAACACGTTGTACAGTCGTTGTCCTCTACTATTACATTGTACAGTCTCTGTCCTCTACTAACACGTAGGATAGTCTCTGTTCTCTACTACCACGTTCTACAGTCTCTGTCCTCTACTAACAAGTTGTACAGTCACTGTCATTTTTCTTCCTTTCTCAAAGCAAACATGTTTTGAAAGCTTTATATTTAGTAACGTTTAAATGTGTTATTTTTAATAAGGTCGCCATTATACTGTATCTGTAACCAGTGTGTGTTTTGTTCTATGTCAGGCCATCCTTTCTGATAACGGCCATATTGGTTTGTGTTCCACAGTTGTTTCCTGGTGCGCATCAGAGACGGACAGCGATGTGTTTGGTTGGTTGAGTTATGCTCTCTTAACTGAGCTACAAACTTGTCTGCATCTATATTGGCAAAAAGAGCAGCTCTTGCACGGCAGTTGTACTTACTATTGTAATATTTTACTGTCTTGGATTACTTCTTTGCGAGATATTTATATTTCATCGTCTTATCTCATTTAGTAAAACGCATTCCTAAACTTTATTACAATGGTGATTTCCATATACACCGTAGCTGGAATGTCAAATCTTATTTCAATTGTATTTTCCACTATATAGCAGTTCCAAATATTATTACAATGACACTGTTCAACGTTTATTACAACAGTGGTTTCAATTGTATGACAGATGGAACCATTAGTGTAGTATAGTATTATAACAGGAATCTAATGTCATGAAATGAAACTGTCATGTTGTCGTCACATCTCGTTGCTTCTGTTTAAAATATTACATTGTAATTATTTTATACGTGTGGTTTCTCTTAAGCGGCAGTTGCGACCATTATTATATTTTTACAATAGCGGAGTATTTACATTTCCTCGTCTCGTTTCATTGCATTGCTGCATTTTACGGCGCATCAGTATATGAACATCCCCCAAACAGCCCCCTCCCCCAAATAAATAAATCAAAAACAAACTTATTTAGTGCCGAGGCAATAGCGATACAGTGCCTTGCTCCGAGACACACCACAATAGTCAACGAACCAAAAAACCACGAATTGCGAGTTCAGCACGTTTAATCTACACTATCATGTCAAAACAGCTCATATTGTGCCCTCTCACCCCAGTCTAGCACGTACCAGTGCCGGAAATCTGGGACAGAACGTGCTACCGCTGCGCTATACAGTAAAACAAAACAAAGGAAATTAAAGATGAAGGAAACTCTGTGCATTTGTGGACTCGTTGATTTACTGACAACAAGCATTGTTTCTCGTGTCATTTCATGTAAGGAAGGGTCGTGAAGGGTTCATTTAAATATTCATATTTTAGTGTGTTTACGGCAACTTGTGGGCAACAAAACTTCTGTTCATGTAGCAGACGAGCTTACGTCACTCCTTCTCTGGAAACAAGTTTTATTTATTAACTGCATGTTATGACAGAGAAACCATAATTTATTGTCGTTATTTTGAGGGTCAAATTTAACTCTTTACGTATGGTAACGTACATGTGAGAAATAAAAAGATATACGAAATTCTGTGTCTGATAATGTTTTACAAGATATGTTAAATGAGGCTAAAATTATGTTCTTACTAACTGCTATTATTTTAGACTTTAATTATTGTAACTCTTGCTAAATATGGCCATGTGTCATATTGTTTAAACAGGTGAAAGATTACTGATGCACAACCTGACAAATGATATTGAACTATATAATCTTATTAGAGTATTGTCAATTAAATCTCAAATAGTCCTACAAGTTGTATCACAAGTCTCAATTTACAAAGTTCCAATTAAATTCCAGTGGTATTCCAAAAAAATTCAATATTGAATGTGTTGACGTGCCTGTAGTATAGAATATGCTAATGTGCCAGTGGCCTATTGTGTGGCGATGTGTTAACAGTCTTTTGATGTATCAAAATACTATAATCTAAATATGTTCTTGTCTGAAATCACTATAATTCCAAATTAATGTTTCTGTCCAAGAATATTATTGTTGAGCACTTTGTATTAATAGTGAATAATAATTTGAATAACTAATTCCACCCAAACGAACTGAACACAGCAATAAGACTGATTCTGCCTCAGATGTTAAATGCAAGAATGAGTAATTTTCCAAGTAAACAAAATTACATAAAAACAACTAAGACACGATAGGAGAACCATGATGAGGGTCAAAAATTCATTTCTAGAAAATTCTAAATTGTCGACAAGATAAGAGCTCTTACAAAAAGTATGATAAAGAACACGGGAAACATCAGGTAGACCAAGTTTGTAATGGGGGGATTCCAATGTCCTACACTCCGATTAAGATGAACATGTTTACTTCCATTGATAATGATCATAATAGTTAGCCACACACTCACAGAGAAATATTGACTGTGTATTATTTGTTTACAAAATAAAATTTACAGTTCAGGTACACAATGAACTTGATTTTGGATAAAGTCAAATCCAAAAGACAATTATGAATAATATATAATCACGGAGAAAGAAAAAAACCCAAATACGAATACATAACAAGCTTCATGACATCATTACAATTTTATTGATGCATCAATGTCATGTATTATTGCCAACTTTGTTGTAATTAAATTACTAAATTACACGAAACAACAGACAGACAGAAGACATACAATTTCCGATTAGATCTCACACATAACTCAAGTGCAAAAGAAGATCACAAGGTACTACTTACATTTTTAACAATTAAATAAGCAACATTTAGTATACTCGTTATTAACTTTATCTTTTATAAATCGAGAAGGTATGTATTGTAATCATTTTTATTTTATATAGTAACGTGTGAGTCAATTATTCTTACTACCCCCCCCCCCCCATGTTATATGCGCTTCAAAGTGCTCTTGGCCGAGGAGGTAGCGATGGATATTTGCAAATACATGCATGATTCTTCCAATGAACAGGGTTGAGAGAGTTAATTAATGAATGAATGGTAATTAGAAACTTACCTTCATATCTATCTCTGTGCTCAGATTAATTAAGGAATATGTTATAAAGTCGCATATCTCTGTAATCACAGGTGCTCGTTACAAAGAAAATTAGGAGTATCCGTCATTGAATTGTGGGCTGGAGGGAGTATTGTTACAGATTAGACCACACATCCCTCAGTTAATTGACAGATACAATAATTTTCTTTGTAACGAGCCCCTGTGTCTGTAAGTACCGGCAACCTGTAGGTGAGCGTAACTTTGTCGGGGGCAGGAAAACGTTTAATGCAATTCTTGCGCTTCGAGTCCCGCAACTTCAGTTCAGGACAACGCAGAAAAGTCAACGATGGCTTGAGGAGTAAAAGAAATATATAAGGAGTGAAACGAGCAACAGATAATGAATAAGTGTTTTCATGGACGGAATTAACAGCCTGAGATCGAGGGTCAGGCGTGGAACGGAGTACATGTATTTGGAAGTTACTCACCTTCTCTTTTATAATTATAGTATGATAGACAGGGCCCGGCGTCACAACGGTTCATAGGAGTAATCTGGGAAAGTTTTGTTTCTCGATATGATATTGGGTGGGTGGGTGGGACTAGATTATTTTTTTCCAATATTAATCTTGCGTCAGCCAAATGCAGCTGTGAAACGTTAACGTAATAAACGTAGAGAGGACAATTTGATACTTTAGATATAGCTTGCACAAGAAAAAGAAAACTGTTCAAATAAGTTACCAAAAATCAAAACTGTTTGGGACGGTTACGGAATCCAGCAACAATAACTATGAAACATTTAATGTCTTGCTTAAAACGTGAATTTTAATGCAACTTGAAATTATCGGGTTTTCTTGCAAAATTATATGGATTTCGATGCCACTTACATTGGCGGCCATGTTGACACCATAAACATGTCTTATAGTTACGTAGGTCAAAAATTGTTATGTTCCCATGATGTCATTATACCATGTATTGTGGACCATATCACCTTCAAACGAACACATAATAAACTTTCCATTGTATTAAATTCTAATTGCTAAAATTACCTCGATTACAATATCGTAATTTGCTCACAGGTACAAATATGTAATAAATGGCCACAAAAACAACTAATATGGTTGTTATTTTCAAAAATTCAGCTAAATCGCGATAAAGTTCAAAATATTTCAGAGCGCATGCACAGATATCCTCAAACCATAGAGGTCATGTATTCAATCCATAGTGCTCAGTGAGTAGTAGTTGTTGTTGTTGTAGGGTAAAACGCCATTTTTCAGCACATTATAGGCTATACATGGCGGCCAGTATTAATGGTGGAGGAAGAACCCGGGAAAACCCCGGAAAGAACCACCGACCCACGAGAAGCTACTGACAAGCTTTCTCGCATACCCACATTGGCCGAATTAGAGACTCGAACCCACGCAGACAGAGGTGAGATGGCAGTGATCCGTAACGGAGAGCGCTTTAGACCACTCGGCTACTCGGGGCCCCTGATCAGTGAGTAACCTCAATTTTATAGCTACATGTTTGCATAAGGGGCAGTTCAAAATGGAATGTTAATGTTTTGGAATTTGTTTTTACAAAAATCACCAAAAACTGACGAACCAAAAATAAATTATTTGTTCCAGTGGTAATTTCTTAGATATTTTTCTATCTACTTGAAATTATACAAGTGCATGATATTTACTCTCATCACATATAATTAATTTCAATATATATTTTATGCTGCGCTCATTTGAAGTCACGTGGTCAAAGTAAATGGTGCAATGACTAACATGAGGACATTAACCCAGTTAATCTAGGTACTTACGTAAGCAGTTAGAATTAATTACCAGGAATATTTTCTGAAGTGTTTATTTGAAATCATAGAGCCCAAATACATGGCGTAATTGACCAAGAAGAGCAGTGGCGGAGCGATGGTTCGAAGCGTCAGGGTGTATTGCTATTTAGTTGCGCCACACGTGAGGCGCCCGGGAGCAGTGCTCTTAGGGGCACTTCTGCTTTGCTACGGGAAAAAGTTTTTATGTAAGTTGCCAACCGCCATCTTCGCCCCCAATCTAAGTATAACTTTTGAGAAGA
This sequence comes from Sinohyriopsis cumingii, assembly GCA_028554795.2. NCBI lineage: Eukaryota > Metazoa > Mollusca > Bivalvia > Unionida > Unionidae > Sinohyriopsis > Sinohyriopsis cumingii. Next base: position 40,976,773 of record CM068827.1, read on the forward strand.
ATTACCCCGTTACACTTAGGTGAGGTGAAATATTAAACTTAAAAAAGCCCCCGACGGTGCCTCTTTCGCCTGGCATCTGGGGTTGGGGTGGAGGTGGAATTGCTCCGACAAATCCACCCCCGGCGGCGCTGCTTATGCTTAAGATGAGAACCTTCAGCTTTACGAAACGACGGCCGTCTTAATGTGGGTTCTTCTCTAAATGCGTACAAGGTTTAGAATTAATCGCAATTGGATTGGGTTGAGGTATGATTTATTCAATTATTTGTTCTCTTGCATTTGTTTTCGGAAAAAGTTGTCTTGGATGCGTAAATATAATGGTGGTAGGAGAAACAAAAGGGCATGAAGACAATTCACAAACAGGTTGGATAAGAGCATTGCGCTATAATAACAACTTTGCAATGCTAGAAATACTAATGCGAATTCTTGTCCTATAATGTCATAATCGCTACAATATGGCGGCGATATGACAAACCACGTGGAAGAGATGACATTGTAGAAATTGATACAAGTATTTATGCAGTTTCCAGATTGCCGACTGCAGTTTTATTATATTTTTACCCACGTTCGAGAAAAATGGGAACTGTCACGTTGTGGGGAACATTTGCTGATGCTTCATGCTTCATGCATACACATTTCTTCTTATAGTTAATTCGTAGTTAAGAGCACCTGGGATAATGTCAAAGCGTATTATGTAAGATTACCACTTTAGACCGATTCTGGACACAAGAAACCGCCTGTCTGCTCTTCAACCATTACGCAACTACCGTCCACGGCCAATTCAAAGGGAATTCTATCACCACGTCGACCAGGCAGAGACTCCTCTTTTTGCAATTGCTTCAGTCAGCGATGTCACGACCGGCTTAGGGCAAGTTATGGCTTTTGGGGACCGGAAACCCGAGAGAACAAGTAAGTGATAAATTACCCCAGGGCAGTTTCAGATTAACCAGACCGTATCCAATCAAAACTGAGAGATCCATTTTTCAATCAGTACATGTGTGAATGTCGCCAGAGGTGGGTCATAGAGAAATTGAGAGGCACTAGACTGTACTCCGAGTTGTGCGCTCGTTAAAAGGTGGGAAGGAATACTAGTGAAATATTTAGGTTTGGATTTGCGAACAAAGGTTTCTTAAAGAAGCTTTCCGGGAGGGTGTTAAGAGTCAACATCCGAGGATCGGAGAGAGGGAAGACACATGGAGAGCACGTTGTAGGCGTCATTGTGGCGTCAGCAGTTTGTGTGGAGACGCAATGTTGGAAGGAGCACGTGATAAAGAGTACCGGAATTGTCGGAATGACGGATCCGGAAGTTCCAGGAGAGTACGTAGTCAAGGGTACCAGAAGTACCAAAAGAGAAACAAGATGGATTAACAGACGAGTAACAGAGATAACACTGAAGGGAAACACTCTCACTTAGGACCTTTAAGTCATATGGGGAGATAGCGATTGTCAACGGTGAATAGGTCATTAACTGTATTTGTTCAAAAGATATTGCGATTGAGAAATTTGTCGATGAAATTGTTGAATAAATTTAATATATCTTATTAAATTGTCACACCTTTTACCTGAGTTATTGATACATATAGACCGTCGGCATTGCTGACCTAGAGCTCGAGCTATTTAAATTTTAATTGCCCATTTTTTCGGTATTAGAAATAATATCGTAGGAGACACGTGACAGAAGCGATAAATGACTCTGCCAATCAAATTATCATAGTTGGATTTTGTATTCGACTATGCGTTTCGCGTGTAAACTCAAGAACGAACGAATTATATAGCTACACAATTACTATATGGTCGGATGATATATTCTCTCGGGAATTATTTAGATAACCTTTGATTTAAGAGTCTTTCTCTCTTAATGGATTAGGTTTTTTTTACCATACCTTCATAAACGTCAAATTCAGATAGTGTCCCGTGTGTTTAGAAGTAATGACAAGAGGTTTCTTTAGACGGTTGCAATAATACCTTATTACGTTTTTGAAAGCATGAATATAACAACACCTATATCTGACTGTCACGTGCATTTAGTATACCTCGTGACTCTCAAACAAATCGCATAGATGGTTATGCGAAAGGCTTGATTGCAAAAACCACATGATATATTGGAGAACTGTAAATTACTATATATGTTAAACGAGACTTATTTGATGTGAAGGGTTTCAACAAGTTAGAAGTCATTTTAATCTGTAATGCGAATGGGGATGTGAAAATTGTCCGTAGAGCGGTGACATAATGCATAGATGAGTCACGGGGAAGATACAGTCATCATAATAATAGAGAATGTAATGGCGACTGCTGCCTTACTCAGGTGAACTTTAAGGTCACGTGACAGCTGTCCTAAAAGTATATTGTCCACGGACAGATGACTCAAAGTAGAATCTCGTTGGATTGAAGACCGTGGATCACTCAAACTTGTGTTTAAGACTCACAATATGTTGATGCTTATATTTATTCTTGTAGACTCGAATATAGGTTCTCTCGAACTGATTTGCAAGATGGTCTACATTTGCCAGGGGAAGGGGGTGATGTAAAATAACAACCGAAACTTTCATTATAATGAACTTATCATCATGGAATATTTGCGATTATTTTATCTTTGGCTATTCTAGTAGCGCATTAAATTTCGTTGCTAACGATCAACTTAAAAACCGTATGGGTGGTGGGGTCAAGCTAAAGCTTGAGTTTTGTGCAAAAGGGTTTTCAATTGAAGAGAGGCTTAGTCAATAGAGACTTTCTGTATGTCGCTTTTCAAAGTAGGCAGTATGTGTTGTTACCTTCAAATTTCTTCGGCATATAAGTTATTTTATTCATGGTCTATCACTCACTTTGCTGATATTCAATGACACAGCATAATTTTCCTAAAACGTGAAAAGAAATCGTTTCGTTTTCATTGTTCTACAAGCCTTTGATATATATTTTCAAAAATGACACGAGAGAATACCAGTTTTGTCATGCAGTCGCACATGTGCAATGTCATTGAATTACTCATACATCGTTGAAGCTAAACACATAAAAGGCTTGTCAATGATAGTCATGTCGGTGTAGCTTGTGCCAACACTTTGGAATGTTATCACACCCCTGGAATGAGCTTAAATAAATTTCAGATAACCCGATTTTTTTATTACTTAACATGTATGAGAACTGGCACATGTGATCAATGACTGAAGTATATATTACGGTTCAACATGTATTACAATGAAATCCCCAGGTGATAAAATGTTGTTCATCCTTAACAGCAAGAACTTAACTCCTGAGTCCTATATTTGAAAATATTGAGATCACCATGTTAAAGTTGTACATGCATTTGCTTGGCATGACAAGGCAAATGTATGTAACTGACACTGACCATTCGGTCAATACCTACCTCAGTGACTAGAGGGTCATGACTTGGAAACTATTGAGGTCTCCAACTTATAACCCTACATACTTACTCGGATGAAGGGGGCCCCAAGTGGCCGAGTGGTCTAAAGCGCTCACTGTCACGGATCACTGTCACCTATGTCTGCGTGGGTTCGAGTCTTGGGTTCGGCCAATACGGGTATGTGAGAAAGCTTGCCGGTAGCTTCTCGTGAGTCGGTGGTTCTTTCCGGGATTATCCCAAGTTCTTCCTCCACCATTTATACTGGCCGCCATATATAACCTATCTTGTGCTGAAGAATGGCGTTAAAGCCTATAACAAAAACAACACCTACTCGGGATGAGAAAAAAAAATATACATGCGAATGACATTGATCCATGGGGTCGGACCCAATCCTCAATCAGTTAGACCAATAAATCAGACCCAAACCTGCATTGATACTGACTAAAATTGTATGGACTGATCTTGCCTATTCTTTACAATGTGAAATTGCGTGCAGATCTTGTTCTCACACATCGGTGAACATATCAGACACTGGTATATCTTGCGGCTCTTTGAGTTACGGTCAGCTGAAGGGTCCTTTCGACAGTAAGAACAGAATATTTCCGGGTTGAATCCTAAGTGTCAATACAGACTTGGGGCTGATTTATCGGTCTACAAGTTATCTTGGAAATTATTGAGATCTCCACCCTATAAACATGTATACATTTACCGAACATGACAAGACAAATTTACGCATGCATATAAAATTATTCCGAGGTCCATCTTTACTACAAGTCATTTAACCTGGGTCATACCTTTAAAACTACAAGTATCTCTGCCATATAACCATGTATGTATCAATACTTGCCGGGCAAAAAAAAAAAAAAAGCGCGCATACCCAGCTGACATTTACCCTTTGGCCTGTTATTACTCACAGGAACCTATCCAAGAGGCGCAAACTTAGGGTTTTAGGTCAAAACGAGGAAGCGCGTGCTTCCGTTTGCTTCACACACAAATTCTAGTTTTATTATAATAAAAGGTGTGGTATGTGTGTATGACTGAACAATTTTCAAGCATATAGTCACACAGTATTCAGGCTCAAGTATGTATCAGTAAACAACATATCGACACAGTTATATGTTTCTCGATCTTTTGTAATCTGCGCCGGACTAGTGAACGCGAAAAGATAGAACACAAATCAGCTGAGATATGTTTTAAACATATACAGTTATGTACATGTTGGACAAGGGTACACTACCCAGGCATATCGATATTTGACATTTCCGGGTTTAGCATAAAAATGGGCTCTTCTCTGATACAAGTTGTCAGTGCGAATAACTATATACCGCATTTGCATTTGTGTATAGTTAATTACCGTAAGTAGTAAATATTATACAGTATTGACCGTCTTATTATTGTTCGACGGAATGTTGTTTTACCGCAGGCGATTAGATTTTGACAGGTATGAATTACACTCAGTACAGTTTGATTCTTCTCAGTGTGCTTTTTATTCTTATGTCATGGTATATTTTGTTAAATTATGTTGTTTTCTGAAATTTTGGTGTAAGTTAAATAATTATTATTCTTGATTTGCTGCAAAATGTTATTTCGAGAAAGGCATATATATTTGATGTGTTCACAATCTTGGTCGAACGAGGCTTGTGCCGATGGACCCGTTTTCTCATTAGACTGAGCGTCGAACAGGTAATCCAATAAACACGTGTTTGTTAACCTCCCTGGACAGCTTGGGTCATCTGCCTATGTGGGTCATTGGGCAAAGCACTAAACCGCCATTGCCTCGGCATGACATAGCCAATAATATGTTAAAAGTGCCGTTAAAACCAGTGAAAACAAAAACAAGTCAAATCGACAGGCAACCTTGCTGGGCAGAATTTTGTTGACATGTCACTTGGTCGAATTGTTGTTAACATTATCCTTGCGTCAAGTGTTTTATGGATATATCGTCGGCATGTAATGTCATAAGGATTATATTACGTGGTTACCATATTGCAAGCTGATAATTTTTCCTAAATTATTAAGGACATGCCGCGTTGATGAGACTGAACACAACTTGCAAATTGACTCGCAAGAACCGTGCACTTAGAAATGAGCAGAGAACGAAGCAAAACTCAAACTTGAAAAGCAAATTATGGATACAGACCTAAGGATGGAAACTTATGCAACAGTGCAGATGATACGTATTATAATTTAATTAACTTTTATATAATTATATAATACATATTGCGTTGATTAAAAAACATTAAAATTTAAACAAAATGTTAAGACAAGCATATAATATTTCTAGGAGACTTAAAATGCAATACAATCATTTTAATTACTTATGCAAATAATTATTTGGTGACCTATTCAGTTGTGCAAAATAAAGAAATTTGGACTGTTCCAATTCTATTCTTTCTGAATTCAGTCTGATTAAAATAAAATCTGATGACGACCGCTTAAGGATCATGTTCTGGTGACGTTTGATTTCGCCAATGGAAATGCAGTTTTCAAAAATCTGAAAGTGAATACATATTCGTTCGGTACACATTCATGCTCTTCATCCCCACCGTTGTCTCCAAACACAAAGAAATAAGACGTCATATGATTAGTTGATAAAATTAGCGGTTATGGTAATAACATAGGTTACCAGAACTTTGACCTCTAAGCGGTCGTTGTCAGATCTTCATGAATAATAGTACAGTGGATTTTAATCAGATTGTGCTGAATCTGAAGATATACTAGATTTAAATTTTTCTATATTCGGCCATGAAGAATAATATCGTTGTAAACATTTTCTGCCCAGTTCTATAAAAAAGACAAGCAAGGAAAAATGATATTCACTTTCCACAGATCTTAAACTGCGCATACAACACGGCCGTTATTTCCTACGTACTCCATCATGACCGGTTTCTGTATTCAAGTGATGAAGCACTAATGTAAGAGTAGTTTTAAATGAGCTTCTTGTATTACAGACAAATAATTTCCATACAGTAAATATTTTGAATACAACCAATAACACTCTAAATTGTTTGTAGACATTTTGCTGAAAATGATCAAACATTGCATCTTTTATTTCTACCGACTAGTATCACAATATCAAATTGATTGTTCCACGTGTAAGAAAGTCCCAGATCATCCGACGTAGATTTAACGTGACATGTCCAGTTTTCAAAATAAGAGTTACAGTTATCAGCATTTTTCAACAATTTTTTTTATACAACATGATATATATTCTGAAAGTCAGACTATCTCTATTTAATAGTAATTGAGTTAACAATTTTAACAGGGGTATTTTTAATATGCACCTTACTGGATAGCTCTCCAGCTCACGATAAGGAACCTATAAATTAGTATTTTTTAAAAACTATAATGATTGTTTGCAGAATTTGTAATGCATTTATTCGACACATTTTCTTGAGTGAAACACAGTATCACAGGACCATAATATAATTTTGCCCAACGAGTGTCACATTGTTTAATCCTCCCACCACGGACAGATAGCACATTTTATTCAAGTAATTTGTATAAAATATATATAAGTTCTAATTTGTTTTCACTTAGATACTTTTGTGTACATATTCTTAAACCATTTTTAGATATTGCAAACCTATAAAATTTTCTAATAATTCGCCATTGTGTTAAAGTGATTGATTTGTCTTTTCACTTCTTTCAAATGCCCAGGTTTTTTCTGTTACTATTGTTAGTTTTAAAGTTCCATGAACAGATATATGATTCCAAATTAGTTAACAGGTTTGTACAACTGTAAATAAATATTTTCCGAAAATTACTGCATCGTTTGCTGATAAAAATAGCGACAACTGGTCTATTGAAAAAACATTATCTGTTTTTCTTTTCTTGTAGTTTAAATCTCTCTCTCTCTCTCTCTCTCTCTCTCTCTCTCTCTCTCTCTCTCTCTCCACAAATGCTGATTTGACTAATTTGATACCCTCATTAACCTTTTGCTTCTTCTTCTCAAGTCCATTCCCTATCGAAAAGTTGGAATCCGCCGACACCAAATGGTGTCAGCATGGGGGTAGCCGCTCACTAGCCGGTCGATTAAACATTAACGACCTTTTGTCGAGATATACCTGCATGATATCGATAGGAATATGATTTAGTTTCTCAGAAATTGCAGTCTTTAATCTGCTGACGACGAGACGAAAGTACATCGTAGCTGAAATTTGCACTGAATCTGGCCATTTGCATTCCTGGTCACGTGACTACACAAATCTCGCAACATACATGTCAATGACATCAGAGGTTATACAGTCACGTGATATCAGCAATAAACCATTTCTAGTGGTACTATAGGAAAACAAACCGAACATATAAATGAAAATCACGTAGATTTTATACAGAAAATGAAAAACATAAACTTCTCAAAATATGTATTGTGAAAACAACGACCGAAAATCTGTAAAAACCAGATTCACTACGCAGAGAGCACATGTCAATGTGGTAGTCACATGACACCAACAAAAACATTGCTGACACGTGCTAGGTACTTCTTGAAAATGGTTTTCTCCACCCCGCAGCTATACCGATATGTTTCTGGTCGTTGTTCTCAGAATAAATATGTAGAGAATTAAGTGTGCATTATATTTATTTACAAACATTAAGTGACTTCTGTATAATATGTCCAAATTCTATGTACAACAACTTTGGATATTTGTTTATTGTTGATATCACGTGACTATATGACCTATGCTGTCATTGCCATGTAGGTTGCGAGATTTGTTTAGTCATGTAACTAGGAATGCAAATGGCCAGATCCAGGGGAAATTTCAGCAACGACGTACTTATGTCTCGTCAGTCAGCGGATTAAAGACATGACGAATGCTATGCTCACGATTTTTGAGAAAATAAATCAAATTCTTATCGATTTCATGCAGATATATATCGATGAAAGGTCGTTCAAGTTTGCTGGGTTGGCTAGTAAGCGGCTACCCCATGCCGACACCATTTAGTGTCGGCGACTTCCAACTTTTCGATAGGGAATGGATTCTGACCCTACACCGCAACATACATGTCCAAATATCAAAAAATGGGGTGACAAGGGTCAGATGAAACTCGGACTAAGTATCATGGTGTCTAAGTTAAAGGCAATTCGTTCCAGGTGCCTGGGCCCTGGTACGGAAAAGAACATTGTCCTTTGGATTTGGTTTTGATAGTTGGAATGTTGAGAATACGAGTGTCAGAAGAGGAGCCCAAGTATCTAAATGGTGTTGTACGCACGAGTAAGGTCAGACAGGAGGAAGACTACGAACAGTAACACAGAAAACAGGGCTAGTATGATGGTGGACCGTAGCTGATATAACAAATGTATTGCCCAGTACCACTGTGGTTTTGTACAAGAAACAGCGGTCGCCTTATCATGCAACAATGAGTTGTAATAAGAGGAAATAACCCTCCCCAATCACTCCAAACTCTTTTCTCATGATTATTTCGTAATGTAGATGTAATCACTAATAACAACGTTCATAACCAACTCGAAATGGCTTAGTTTTCATTTGCGAGCAAAATGTCAAAGTTATATATGAAATACCAAAATTTATTTTTCACACAATTTTATTTTTAATCCACCTACGATCCAAATTAGAATTGAGATCTTACCTCTAGGGAGCTTTACTTTGAGGCTGAAGGTTCGCGGTAATGTAAAATAATGGTAATGTAAAGTCCATCTCTGTATCTCTGATTTGTTCACTCTTTGTCCTTTCTTGTCCCTGTGTCATTGTATTGAAAAGAGTATTCCTCTTTTTCACAGAATGAGCCAGATACTGTTCATGAATTTTTATCGTTTATCTTTTCATTAACAGTATATTTCGTAACGTGAACCTTCTACCGACCAGAATATTGATGGAGTTTAACCATCCGATCGTCAACATAACTGACAACAGTCATCACCAAGTTAATTAATATTATTATCAGCCTATGCTCCCTCTGTCCATTCCGTCTGTTCATTTGTACGATGACTAGGTTCCTCCTAAGACTAGCGATCAGCCCCCTCCCCCAACTCCTCCGTCCCCCCCCATGCCTCCAATTCTATGAGCACGGTTGATCTAAGTCTTCTTTACTTTGTGAGACTTAATCTCCAAATCATTTTGACAGAACTCTCACCACTCAGTACAGTTCCCTCCAGCCGTTCACCAATGCTAAAACACGTTCTTTGTTACGGACCTAGCCTCCAAATCGATACTCTCTGATTCTTTCTATGTATCATTTTTTTAAGGAATTATCAGTGGACTTCTTCAGAGACCTAATTACTACCATGTACAATACAGCGTGAGGCTTCTGGTTCTCATATTTATTGTCAATAAAATAACATATGTCTTCTATTGATTTCCCTCTTTTATCCATCGAGCCGACACTCTGCTCCAGACCAACAAATTTTACTCTTTAATTTATTTAGTTTTGTTTGCAAGTCTCTTCACCTATAAATAAGCTATTTAATAAACTGATTACGTAACAAGCATACAGTACATCGAAATCTTTAAAGATTCTCCAGTCAGCGTGGAGTGCTTATGACAGAAAAAGAGAGGATCATGTATTCAAAAATCTATTTAGGGATCAATTAAATTGAGAAAAACGTAACACATTTAAGAAAACATGTTAAATATCTAATATTGTTAAATAAATAAATGCACAGATCGCGAAATTGGATTTCATGTACTTTCAAATACTAACTGCTGATAATATTACTAAATCAGCAATATTTTGAGAGTGAAGCAAACAAATAATAATAATAATAATAATAATAATAATAATAATAATAAATTGTTTACACAGCACGTACAGTACCCAGGGGAAAACAGGTTTATATTCTACCAAGGTTCGATCAAAATATTAGTTATAAAATATAATTATAAAGAATAAATAGATAAATATTTAAAAAAATGAATAAATAAATGCAAAACAGACGCCTTAGTATGCATATTACTAAGTATGTACGTTAGTAAAACAGTTATATGCTATATTAACCGAGGAAAAGTAACGTTTAAATAGCAACAAGAAGTATATTAAATTAAATGATATTAAAACCGGAAGTTCAGATAATCGAAACGAAAAGAGGGAACAGTAAAATAGGTGAACTCGGAAAGCATTTAGATACGGTTTGTGGTTACTGTTATAACATGTTTGGGATAACAGCCTCATTAAAGAAATAGGTAATGTTAATTACACGGTTGGAGAAGAAAATTCCAGCTCCTAGCCTACTGTAGAACCTTTCTGTGATAAGGTAATTTTTTCTGGATTATTTGGGAAGGACCAATATGATATTAGACGGCAGCAGGTAATATTTAATAAGGACCAATACGATATTAGACGGCTGCCGGTAACAAGTAATAAGGACCAATACAGTATTGAACGGCAGCAGGTAACAGGTAACAAGGACCTATTTGATATTAGACGACTGCAGGTAACATGTAATAAGGACCAATTTGATATTAGACGGCTGCATGTAACAAGTAATAAGGACCAATACAATATTGAACGAAAGCAAGTAACAGGTAATAAGGACCAGTTTGATATTAGACGGCTGCATGTAACAAGTAATAAGGACCAATACAATACTGAACGGCAGTAGGTAACTGGTAATAAGGACCAATTTGATATTAGACGGCAGCAGGTAACAGTTAATAAGTACCAGTGTGATATTAGATGGCAGCAGGTAACAGTCAGTAAGGACCAATATTATATTAGACGGCAGCAAGTAACAGTTAATAAGTGTAACGTCGCCGTCTTAGTAAGAGGGGTGGTTAATTGGATTTGGCTGGCGTTATCTAGGGGATGACCTCCCTCGATTTTATGGCCCGGTATGAGTGGATAGATAGAACATCAACGGAGAACTGAGCAAGACTATTGGGAAGAAATAATGCAACAAGAGCCTCCTTAGACAAGAAAAAGAACAAAATTTTATCAATAACAATTAATAGCGGAGACTCCAATTCAACCTAAATTATGTCAACAGAATTTAATAACAGTGTCAAATTTGGATTTATTTCATCACAATAACGAGTTGTGAGAAGAACGAATGTCCACGACTGAATGCATCACCTTCCTCTCTTGAGCGGTGTATCACACGTTTTCCTATTCTCTCTAGTCTTCCTATTTTGAACGCATCATCTCTTTCTGGACTTCCTAGTCTTTTATTCTGAACATGTCATCTCTTTCCAGACTTCCGTTTTCGGAATGTCCCGTCTCTCTCAGAAAGCTGTTTCCTTAAAGAACAAAATTGCCCCGAAATCTCTATATGGATCACTTTCTGTACGAACATAAAATTCCTTAGTTTAAGTTACTCAGAAGCATAACTAGCTATCCAAACACTGCATAAATTCTGACCTAATTCGATAGATCATCACTCTCGCTTCACAGCGACCGACCATAAATTAACACGTGAGCGGTGTATCTTATATTACCATATCTCTTTACCGACGCTACCATATTCTCGATTACTGTTGCATAAAATTAATAAAATTCTAGTTCACAGCAATCCCTTACCTACAAGATTATTTAAACATTACAAAAGCAGATATAAATATGCGATTATCGTTAACTAACGATAATCAGTATCGTCCTAACAGACAAAGGAAATTATTTCATATAACCCTATGAAATTCTACACATATGACAATTTGGATCGCACGCAATCCGTCAGTTCTGTCAATGAACTAGTAACTGTAAAATTAAAGAGATAAACTGTATAACAACTCTAGCATCAACATATTTCCATGAAATTGAATAAACGATACATATTATGAATTCTAGTAATATCAAACACAATAGCATAAAACAAACAATCAAAATGAGAAAATTACGTGAAAAAATAAAAATTGCGTACCTTAATGATATTCTCTTTTAGAAATTGTGCGTTTTATCACAAAAATCTGCCTTTTCTTACATGACAGCCATCTGGTCCCCTTTTCTTGTTTAACGAGTAAAACACTATTCTTTTTAGGCTTCCTCGGTGCCAAACTTTACCTCTCAGGAATTCTCGGATTAAAGAATTTCGACCAATCGTCACTTAAAATTCACATTACTTCCAAATTGTACGCCTTAATTTGCTCTGACCAATCGTACGCAGCGGTTCCTAAATTTTCCCAAGATAATCATTGCTTTCGTCAGATTTTGGATAACCTAGAATCTCTGGACTACGTTGCATATCAACTTCCCTTTGAAAATGAGTATTTGACATGGGTTCCTATCAAGTGATTATGGTTGGTAGCTCAAGTGTTTACTTTCGGAGGACAGCGTTGCGATGCCTCGGTCAAATCTCAATGAGTTCTTTGATGCTGACCTTTCAAGTTTAAGACTAACATGGGGGGGGGGGGGAAGAAGAAAGGTCGAAGTGACCCTTCACAAAGACTTTTCTGGCTTAAATGTGATACAATTTTAATGTTCAATGCATTCAACTTTAAGGTTCAAAACTTGTTCAAAGCTCCACTCTTTACAATAAGGACCAATACGATATTAGGCGGCAGCAGGTAACAGTCAATAAGGACCAGTACGATAAATTCGACGATAACAGGAAACATTTAATGAGGAGCAATACGATATTAGACGGCAGCAGGTAAAAGTCAACAGGGGGCATTATGGAACACCCAAAACGTCCATACAATCATACTTTAATTACCATATATACTCGTTTATGCGTCGGATCCAACTGCACAGACACAGATCTGCTGGCGCATTATGCGACGGAAGATGACGATCTATGCTTTTCGCTATTGGACTCCATTTATTAGCGAGTATATACGGTAGCTCAATGTTTAAAAGCATAATGCAAATAATAAGATGCCGAAGTAGTCCAAAATCCTGTATACAGAAGACCATTTAAATCTAGAGACACCGAATATGTTGGTATTGCTTCTTATAACGTGCACTTGACATATACGAAACTATATTACTTTATAAAAGATTGATGGAAATCAAGTAAAATTAGCGGTGGAAAATAATGACTTCCTAGATTTCGATATGAAGCAATATTTTTTGCAGGTATTTAAAAAATCCAAAGAAACAAACAAATCAAAGATGATAATGTATCTAGTTAATAAGCATAAGTTTTGCTCCGGATAAATCTAAGGTAAACACGTCAATATTTTTCAAATGGAAAACAACATCGCAGTAGGAATAGACTGTCTCGTTTTTTTTTTTTCAACGTTGTCGGTTTCAAATTTACAATTAATTTGCATAAACATTTCCTTATATATGTATACACACAAACTGGATATTTTGGAGACTAGAAAGTACGTTTAAAAGTATCAAAACAAAGAAAAACTGTTGAATACGATTGGAAGGGACTGTTCTAAACTATTTTAGCACACTAAAACTTTAACAAGCTAACGGGGCAATAATGAAGGATGGACCATTGTACAAGTGAAAGCACTGGGGATAAATCATGTTTAGCAAACTTTATAGTGTTACGACTCCTGGTCTTCAAATATGTAATAGAAGGAATCGAAACCAACAAGTAAAATCATAAACTTATTTATCTCCTTGCAATACCAAACGAAAATTCAAAAGACACTTACAGTAATGTGATTGAAATCTCAAACGACTCTACAAGTCCTATCACAAGTCCAAAAATATAGAAGGTTTTAAAGATATATATAATGGTCCGAACGAATTTCAATAGTCTTGAATGTCATGATGATGCAATTCAGAATATCGTTGAATTAGTTCATATTTATTCAAAACTCGTGTACATAAATATATAAGGCGAACCAGCACTTTAGTAATTCCAATGAATATTTTAAATAAATAATTCCTCTCGAATTATACTTACAACACAACTAGATTCCTAGAGACTGGTCTAAAACAGGAATAAATTATTTGTTTATCAAATACTTGTTTATACACATGTTCACTTGGCCTATAATATAATATATTGTGATAATTTCTAATAATCTAACTGTGAAAAAATTGAACTTGAACTCTTGCTACGTAAACATGTTTTTTTTTTTTACAACTTACAACCATGGACTAAAGTTAACTATATAAACATTCTTTTTACAACGTGCAACCAAGAACAAAAGTTAAGCACACAATATAAATTAAATATACATACCAATAGTCAAAGAAATCTTCTTTATTGCCGAGTTGTTACAATGTTATGATCACTTTCTTCAGTCTTTCTGCACAATATAAAAAAACTTGTCATGCTCAAGAGTGGTAGTAGTTCAAAGTATATAGGCTGCTGTGTCTAGGATTTACTCTCTTATGACGTAGCCTTGCGTGAAACCGATTTTATTTCTGCGTGGTCAATCACTCGTTGAGCAAATGATGCAGAGGTCATCAGATTGTTCTGCAAGCAAATATTTTTCCTATTCGATGTCTTGATTTCCACCTTTTATTACTCCACTGGATTTAGCGACTGTAATGCTAAATAGGAAGCCCTGAAGAAGATAACATGATTACAGTGGATAATGATATTCTAGTTATTGAAACTTAAGTGATATCCTGAAAGTCTGTCCGTACACTATGAACTTTACGGCATCGTCACCAGTGTTTTGCGAGTTACAAGCTCGTGACCCTAGCTTCCTCAACGTTTTGTTTATCATACCTTGCTCAGATCTGTTTGTCCTAAGCGATACAGGTAAACACAAACTTTGTACGTAGTTAATACGTTTTAGTCCTGTAACTTGAAAATATCATGGTTATGTCTTTCACGAGTATTCTACTAAAATTGTTTACCACTTTTAGGTTTATATCTCCTTTAACTTTATGTTGTTTCACATGGAAAAGAATACTACGGGCAATGATAATTTATGTCTTAGCTTTGATATACCAATTTGTAATGTTCGTTTCGGTTTAATACTATAAACTCTAGTGTGTTTTAGAGAAAATATCATTACAGATGTTATATATAAGTACACTTCAAAATACATTGAAACTATTTTCCATTTAGAATAACATTTTAGCATTGCACGATAACCAAGTTTATACATTATTCTGTTTATAAAAAGAATAATAACACTAGATTATAAAAAATAGAACATTTCACATCGGTTAATATATACAACATACATGAATCAACCCTACCTGTCAGATCAAATAAAAATACAACTACAACATGAAGAAGATCGTATTAATCCTGATAGCACTGTGTTATATTAATTGTGTCTAACCTAGCTGAAAAGTGGATTAATTCCGAAAACTTGATGATAGAAACAGATTATAAACGTCTCACGCTTATATTTACTGCTGAAAGATAAGTTTATCTTGAAGACGTAATCTTGACAATGCCTGTATGTAGTGAAACTATAACAAAAATCCAAAGCACTCCCAACACACAAACAAAACAACAACAAACAAACAAAAAGATAACAAATAGCCTCTATTTGGCCGTACATGGTTGGAAAATTGAACTCTTACTGCGAACAGTTTGCACATGCCGCAGTCAGTTGATTGTCTTGGTGAATAAACCTCGCACTCGCTCGCTATTTTCTGTCTTGCTTACAAAAAAAACTTTAAAAAACAACAATTACCCCCCCCCCCTTAAAAAACGTGCAGCATGTGTGATTATGTATGTGGCATGAAACCCATATTACATTTACAATACAAATATATGGCTATTTTGTGCACATAATTTCGTATTACCACCACAGAAGATGAAATATATTTATGGGATATGTCAGTGTTCCGAAAAAAAAAAAAAAAAAAAAAAAAGGAGTTCATGAAACTTAATCGTGAAATAATTGAAAAACGTATTGAAGAGCTAATATAGGACATCATCAAAGAACAAGCCCCAAACAAAAAGACCATGTTACAGAATTTTTAGAGTTTGGTGAGATAAGGTCATAACTACGCAAGTAGTTGGCCTTCTGTCACTCTGTGTGTGTGTGTGTGTGTTTGGCACTTTTAAAGAAACAAAAGAAAAAATAAATTTAAAAGTGAGGGAAAATTGTCATTAGGTGCAAGGCTAAAACGACCGATTACAGAAAAGGGTGTAACAATAGCAACAATTGTCAAATGAGATTGCAGTGTTAATATCAACAAGTTTTGGTAAGTTTTGTTCAATATATTATCCTTATTACTCTACTCCGCATGCAACATCAGAATCAATTACTTAAACTATAAAACATAATTTAAAAGTTCAGTCGATTTTTTAAAACTAATATTCGTGTGATAAGTTATGAAATATTGCTGCAAAAGTTGTTTCGTTCGTTCTGAACACGTTATGTTTACTTGTCTTGCCATTACTTGGTTTGTTACTCGCATTTTACGTCATAGTTGTATCAAAAAGAATCGACTGTTTGTAACCTCTATAAAAATGTAAACCATACCAGCTTCCATAACCAAGAGAATAAAAAAATAAACGATTGTTTGTTTATTTTATACTCCATATTGTTTTATTTTAAAAGGTTTTGTTTCGCGTTTCTGAACTGAACATACGAGAATCCCACAGAATATGCACACCATCGTCAGTATTAATGGTAAGTTTCAACTACATGCTAACAAGTCAGAGGTAGTTTTCGAATTGTTGCTGCATCTAATTATACACCCAAGGCTGGATCAGGTCAAGTGTTCAGAGGGAAGTTGGTTCCTAGTTTTCAAAAGGGCCATGCCTTTCATGGAAAGGGCATCAAAGCAAAAGTCAAAGTGGATATTTACTTAAAGTTTGCATACTACCAAATAAATGTACGCAATAATAAAACGATGGCCAAATTTCAAGTGACCAATGACTGTACATGTAAGTGTGTTTGTGTGTGTACGTTTTGATGTTAACCCGGGGGAATCCGGAATCCCTGTTCCACCCTCCCCGATCCGGTCCTGCTACCCAAAGATGCTTTCATTACCAACTTCACAACCCAATCTCACATTTTAACATGTTATATTCTGTTGGATTTTTATCATCATGGTTTAATCTGTGTGGTAACCTTGCTGCCCTAGAACTATTATTAGCACAGTCGAATCTTATCACAAATAACCGCTCCGGTGGCCTAGTGGTTAGAGCGTCCGCCTCAAACGCGGGAGGTCGTGGGTTCTATCCCGGGCCGAGTCATACCAAAGACTTACAAAAATGGTACTAACAGCTGCCTTGCTTGGCGCTCAGTATTAAGAGGTTAGTGTTACGACTGGTGGGCCTGGTGTCAGGATAATGTGACTGGGTGGGACATCATGCTACATGTCTGCAGCATGATGCCCCAGTGCTAGACATCACTTTAACATACCACACTGCAGACATCGTAGCGATATGACTGAAAAATTGTTAAAGATGCGTTAAAAATCCAAATCACACAGACACACACAGACACACACACACACTTATCACTAATTGATACCATCGGAGCTGACTAAAGAATATATGTTCTGTTTTGAAACTGTGCATTGAAAATGCTAACTGCGCATGACCTGATAATGTGATTAAATTTAGTTAATCTCTCAGGCCACGACACTAATGCATCCATCCTGTTGAACATCTTTGTATGCCAAAGAGTCCTTTCATCAGCTGACAATGTTCTCCAGTATTAAGCAGTACCTTCCCATAGTACTATTTTACTTTTGGAAGCGGCTAAAATATAGTATTTAGTATATAGTTTTATGTTCTCAGTCGTTATCTATCAAATGCTTATAATGAAGTGGAATTTTGAAATTGTTGCAGATCAAATGAAATAGTTAAAATCAACGTTGCTGATATTCGAGTCAAATACATCGTCCTGAGGCAGTTATTTTACATTCAGACATAATATTACTCCGTCTGGCTGGTATGTCATAAATTGATTTTCAGTGTCGCAAGGTTTTAACTTGTTAAATATTTTCAAAATATCCTGATTCGCTAAGTGTATAACTGACTTGCGGAAATAGGGTTAGGTGTTCTACTGGCTAATTTTTCTTAAACCTGAATTTCATTATTTAAAGACAAGAAATTAGTGTGACTGTTCTTGTGCAAATACATCGATCTTCGATCATTATATTACTATAATAATATAATTTGTTTTACATAATCTCTATATCTCAGGTAAATTAATTTTCTTGTTTTCATTTCCTCAACCGGCTTTTCTGTGCCATTTTGTAACATGTTATAGCCGTTGGCACATCTACTTGTTCAACTGATTCAAGTTCTTAAATTTCAATTACAGTTCTGCTTCTATTTCTCGCCAACGCCCTGGGGTCGCAGGATCGGATCAGGTCAAGGGTTGGTGGGAGGCTCCTAAAATTGCTTCAGTCATCCCACTCGCACATACTTAAGCCGAATGAAGCCTCTTAACTTTTCTACTTTCTCCTCAATCATGACTTTCACTAGATCCCTGGCTATTTTCAGGCTGGTCACTTGACTTGTCGTC
This sequence comes from Sinohyriopsis cumingii, assembly GCA_028554795.2. Classification (NCBI taxonomy): domain Eukaryota; kingdom Metazoa; phylum Mollusca; class Bivalvia; order Unionida; family Unionidae; genus Sinohyriopsis; species Sinohyriopsis cumingii. The sequence goes on from CM068827.1 coordinate 40,995,391, forward strand.
ACAAAGTCTTTGTTAACTGGACACCTCCATTCACGTTCAAGCCTTTCCACTAAATAGGCTGTATCACCATCCAGTACAAATTGTCTTTTAAGTTATTGAACAAATCCATTTTTCAAAGGTGTTGACTAGTCAACGCCGAGTAGACAGACGTACTCACTTAATTTGAATTAAAGTGGTTTCAGCACATCAGTGCATGTCCCACTGTTTTATGCCTGCACAGTCGGCTGTTTAAAATATTCATAGGGGAAGGAATTGGAACCACTTCCTCCAGGCATGTATATGCTCAAGGAGCACTATTTAATTAAAGCCATCAGGTCGTTGGACTAATTAAGGTCCCTAACTACCGGAATGAATGTAGTTCTTGCATGAGGGGGAATATACCCATCACACACTCATGTTTCAGGTATGTATCCACTGAGCAGCATATATTATATATGATTAGGAGTAGACTCTGCACACACTCATATTTTTGTTGAAATTTTACTGAATTTCCTTTAGTGTTGTTCGTGCACTGCACACTAATGGGTTTTGATGTCTGACCGAGGCAAGGGAGGTGAGTGTGGGCAGGCTGTATTCCGGTTCATAGGTCGGTGCTCCTAGACTCCATTGGTTAAGGCCTAAATTTGGTCGTCTTGTACAATTTGGAAAAATCTCTGTCTTGTCTTGGTTAAGGTTTTTTAGTTTAGGAAGGACATGTGTATCTTTGATGACAGCCTTGCTATACTGCTAGGTTTACCATCTTGTGTGACTGGTCCTGGACTTTAGACCACCTTATATGTTGTATAAAATTTGAGGTTATTCGTGTTCGTTAGTAAGAAATATTTTGACTGCCGCCTTGTGCTGCTGGGCCTTATGGGCTCTAGTGTTCAGATCACCTTATATGAACTAATTTTGGGTCTTACTTTCGCAATAATGACTGTTTGTTTGTCACCTTGTGCGGCGGGGCCTGATGACTTTGGGTGTTTGGACCGCCTTATAAGTTCTAATTTTGGGTCGTTTCAGTGTTGAGTTAAATGCCCTTGTCTAAACTATAGCTGTCACCTTCAGGCAATAGAGTGTAGTTAGACTGGAGATGTTATTACATTAGTATTCGTGAGAATATTGGATTGGATGGTGGTAGAATAGGGAAGGAAAAGTTAACAAATATCATGACGCATTGCAGTTGCATCAACGGCATTGTAAGGATCTTGTCCCGGTGTAACTGGCAATATTATACCCCCAGTCCGGAGTATACTTGGAGTTAAAGCGGCCTAGGCTACATTATACCCGGGTATATTATGGCCTGGGCCAATTTATACCCCTGGGGTATATTATGGCCTAGGCCAATTCATACCCCTCAGACCAAACTATACCCCCATGATATCAATAGTGTTAAGCGATATACACAAGAATTACTTAATTTTCCAACATTTTATTGAGGATTCAGCTTTGTCAGGTAAGTTAAGTGACATGTTTCAGTCGTACTCTCTCTCTCTCTCTCTCTCTCTCTCTCTCTCTCTCTCTCTATATATATATATATATATATATATATATATATATATATATATATATATATATATACATACTTTTCATGTCAGAGACAGTGTTAATCATGTGGTACACTATCGTGGTAGTGTCAATGCACAACAATTTATACCTCACATTCTTCCAGTCCAATTGTATTGATTAACTATTATATTGGCAACACTCCCATCGATATGTTCTAGTTTTTAAATCACAATGGTATTCTTATTTCTTTAAGCTGAAGCTAAAACATACCTCAATAAACTCAGAAAAGGCGGTGATGATTGTTGTTCATGTTTTCCTGCTACAAGTAAAGGCATGTCCAACCTCATTTTGGTTTTAGTAATTTGGGAATAATTTTATGTATATCCAATCCTGATCCAATGGCAACTCTGCGATTGCAACGCTGGCAAATATCAACTATCTTGTTTAGTTCACGGCACAGATCTTTTTTTTTCTTCACATTTTCGCAATTACCTTTCAATTATTTTTTGTCGCTTACTAAAGTAACTTTATTGTCGGAGTGAAAGCACTCTGGGTTTGTATTGCACAAGCACAAGTGATTGTATCACCGGATTTATCTTGTTTAAGGAACATGCTCTTTCTCTTACCACAGACAGCACAAATACATTTTAGCATTTTTCTGTTATTAGCGGTCGTTTCTGTTGTTTCATAGCTGTTATTGGTTTCTGTTCTGCATTTGGACAATATGTTGTCATTTTTATACTTGATATCAGACAAAATTAATGTTAAGATCGTTTACGATCCAAGTACCGCTTTACGATCATTACTGATACTAGGAAACGGCTAAAACTGCAGAATAAACTTTAAGAAATTGTTGTGTTTAGATCCGCTGTCGGATCCACATATTTGTTTCATAAACATAACGCAATAGTAACCACAAGCTGAAGTATCAACCGGTTGGAGTTGATTCGAGTGATAGTTTATCTTTTTATATTTCTTTTTAAGATGTACTGTTGAGAACATAACTCGGAGGAAGACCAAACGAATTTAAGTAGTTGTAAAGAGCTACCCAATGAGTTCCAGATCCGTTTTTGAACTTTTTTTATCTTGATGACACAGCTTTGATTAGTTTCTGGTGATCTATCAGATAATTCATCTATTGAAAGTACTCTGATAAATCCGATAACATCTTTAAGTTTATCAGCAATTTCAACATGATTTAACGCGGACAATTTCATCTTTCGAGTCTATGGATACAACTTTTTTGTCCTCCTGGTATTACATCTGACGCTGAAGCTATACCTAACGCTCCTAGCACAGGTAAGTATCTTAGGCAGTAATGTTCGTGCTAAAGTAGCCATCGTTGTTCCGATTGATCCACCAAGGATCGCTTTCGATCTGGCAAATACTGTTATTGGTGATACTGGCATATCAAATATAAAAAGTTTAATTTTTAACATTTATTTTATATGTCTTTGTGTAAGAAGTTATTTTGTTTGTACGCGCCGGGTTTTGAAATCTATTTTTAAAAATCCGCATTTGGTTTAGCTATGGCTCGTGCTAGTCTTTGTATTTGTCCTTGGGACATGTTAATATCATGCAAAATATATTTCATTATTAATTTTATCAGATAAAATATTTGTTGTCACTAAATCTGTACTGTCATCCTATCTCATACAGCGTCAAGTGTTATGTATCTGTCAGATGTTGCAAAAGAATAAGCATACTAAATGTTATCTGAATCAACAGGAACCACTCCCAACGTCCATGTTACCTCAGTATCAGGGGTTGATCCAACAGTTCGCTCGCTGTGCTTACTAACATCAAAATAAAATATCTGGTAAAGAAATAGAAACTGTTCGAAAGATATTTGAGATCCAGTATCAGCGTCCTGATATTTCTGCATCGCCTCCATCATATACATATACGCATGATATACGTTTCTATTAGCATAATTTCCAAGATTGCATTCGATCGCTCGTTCCGGATACTGCTTAGAATTGATTGTAATAAATATTAGTCTTACGTAAGCGCTATCAAAAATCGAGTTATTTTACAGTTGATTGTTTCATTTATTTTTGTCGCTGAAACACGATGAATATATGACGCGGAAGTTGCTCGCTCGGCGCTGTTGTTATCCGTGATGTGTTATTAGTTGAATTTGGTACAGCTGTTTGATAAACTTTGTTCTGTTAGAAATATATTTTTTTGTTATAAGCTGCCAACATTGTTTCAAGTTCTACTGATTGAGATACAGACACAACAACCCAAGGAATCCACAATTTCAGTCGTGAAATTACAAACTGGCAATCAGCAATATCAACATCTTGTATCAGACAGCCGTTATGATCAGCTCGGTCAATTATAAGAGTGTGTTTTATAACACGAAAAACTTTATTATAGTTCCTGAAAAATCCAAATATTGTGCTTAACGGAGCATCATTATAATTTGAGAGTGATTGAGCTGTATAATTTCTTCGTGTAACAAAACCATCGTTGTATTCTCGACGATTGATCACAGGAACAATAGTCTGAGCTTTTGCTAACAACTCAGCTGTATCAGCTGCAGCGGCTGGTGGATCAATTCCAATTGCATTACAAATAGCTATCAGTTCATTTCTTACAATTGCTTTTGCATTATGAACTGCTGTAACCGTTCCATATTGATTATGTAGCCTAAAAAATTTCTTATATTAGTGCGAGTTCCATCATCATTAGCACCAGCAATTGGTGATTCACCAGTTTGAATCAGATCCAGATCAGCAGTATTTCCTAATGACGTATCCTTGATCCACATCATATTTGTTGCAACAGATCTCGAGTAATCGTCGCTGAATGATACAGTGTTAAAAATAGTACTTGCCATCGGCAAGTGCATATAAATATCTTCTACCGTTTGATTAGCTAGTTGATATCTGGCGCTTTTGAACAAGCTCCAGCCGTTGTTGTCGAATGTAATATTTTCAACAGCACTAATATGACCATCCGCAGCTGTTCTTATACTACCTGATACTTTAAATACGGCTTGGTGCGGCAGCAAAAATACATCTTCGTCTCTCGCATTAAATGTTCTGATACCGGCCTTGTTAGGCTCATTAGAGTTTTCGTCGAGATATTCAATATACTAGAACTCCGTTGCAGAGTCGTCTAGAGTTTTCTCGTCGGCAAGGTCAAGATAATTTTAATAGACATTATTATTGTACTCGTCAGACCAATCGTGATTATTTTACAATCACCTAAAAAGCAACAGTATCTTCTTTTCTTTTAGCTCGTGTTATTAACATTCTAATAATATTTTCTCCGGCCGGAGACAAAACATTTTGGGCTGTTATCATCGCACGTGCTGTTTCCGATGATGGTGCCATTTGAGAAATAAACTGTTTTATATCATTGTTGCCAGCGATAGATGTGAGACCGCTTTGGTGTCCACCTTTAATTTTATCAGCGACCTTTTGTCCGACAGCTGTTCCTGCTGCAGATGCGGCTCCTGTTGCAAAAGCTTTTGACGCATCTAACACAATTGACGCTCCTTTGTTAGCTATTCCAGGTATATTTTCAACTATCTTTGAGAAGATGTTCCCGAGAAAAACACCTACTATTTTTCTGTAATAAATTTTTCGTTGTTTCATCTTGTTATACAAATTCTCTGATAAAATTGACTGTGGTGAGCTAGCTGCAACGCAAATAGTAAGTCACAATTTCGTTTTAAAGATCAATGTGTCATCGTGATAGATGATATTTGATTTTCAACACTAATAGGATAGTATATTATTTGTCTCTGAGTAAGTTGCATCAGCGGACCAGGTGAAACATCAGGATTAAACGAATAAATTGTCTGTCCTTGGCTACCTCGTGCCGTGTATGACCCAGCTGCAATAGAATAGTTTATCAGGATTTTATTTACATCTGTGATGTTGACGGCTGATTCACTGTCATATGCTATTGTCGCAGATGTATCAGATCAATATTGTTGTTTATTAAATCCTAACAATGATCATATTGTGTATTCACTACTAAGATCGATAAATAATTTGCTTTTAGTGTTACATGTATTCTAACTCGTAAAGGGTTGTAAATCGGAATGATCTAGAAATTATCAGATGATACACCACTGCTGCCAGCGGTAATTATATACTTTATTGTTTTGTTGATATCTGTTACGTTGTAGACAATTTGTGGTATCTTAACAGATTTCCAGTCGATGATGTCATTGGTGTTTACGTCAAATGTAAAATCGTCATTGACGTTAGTTTTAACATTTGCCATAGAGTAACAAACAGTAGCAGATACTAATCCGATCTCATACTGACCAATTCCAAGTTCAATAACAGGGTTATAAAAAAATGAGAAGTTTGCGCTGCTCGATGTTGTCTGAGACGAATCAAGTAGCAACGTCATCGACGACATTTTCATTTGCTATTTGTAGATATAATCTATGAGCCCCGTGTTAGCAAATTAATTTGTCGCGAATCAGATCGCTGTGTAACACATAATAGTCGTCCGTCGTTAATGATCCATTCAATCTTAGATGATCAAGTATTTCAAATATTTCATTGTCTATTTCTATGCTAGTGTTTCTAGCTTCTTTTGATGAGATTAACAGCATCAGTCGATCAACGATATCAGCTGCTGAGTTAAAGATATTTCAGCCTTTATCAGATAATAAAAGTTTCTCATGTTTTTGTCATACAATTTATTTAAACAATCTATCAAAATTCTATGATTTGTTGTATGGTTGTGGTCTTGTCTTAAAAGCATCAGCTGTTATAATCATAAGATTAGCAATAATTCCTTCATGCATTGCTTTAAAAAAAATCCCATAATTTCTTCTTCGTCTTTTACTTTTGAAACATATTTTCAGCTTTTGTACCATATCCATCATTTTTTCATTTTATCTTTAAAGTTTTCATATTTTTCACCTTCCCACGAGCGAACATTGTTAAGATTTCGATGTTCAATATCATCATTATCTATTAAAAATGTCTAAGTTCGTTATCTAATATTTTTTCTTTTGATTTTTTAATTAAATTTATTTTGTTATTTTCGATGTCCAGTCATAAAATATAAGTTTGGGAAATATCTTCATTTTCTTTCGCAATTTCTTCTTGACGTAACCTTATTTCATTAATTCTCCTTTCCATTTCTTCATGATCACCAATTCGCTCAACAATGTCCGCAGCAACTTTTCATTGTCTTCTTCAAGTAGTCCTCGCAAACCCTTTTCTTTTATTCTTTCTATATCTTCCGGTGATACTTTGTCGATGCCGGGTTGTTTCCCAAGTACAGAGTCGGTGATTGGTTTGAAGAAACGTGCGGTTTCTTCTGCTGTTTGTTGTTGTCCAGCACGTTTTTACTCAACTTTTTTCTTAAATGCAGATCTTGTTGCCACATATTTTTTAGAAGATTTATCCGCGCCTTGTCCATTACTGTGAATGACACATTAATTTGATACTTCTTTACAATCTAAGAACTTGTCAGTTCCACGTCGAAACATATGCTTGGTATCTCTAGCAAGTTTATTGAATTAGAAAAAAACTGTGATTACCGTGAACTACCTCATGATACAACACAACACATTTGTCCCTGGAAACATCACCGCATTGTTCTCGTGATATGTTTTGCACATCAATGTCGGGAAATATCCGTGAAAAAATATAAAACAGCCCTTATTTCTTCTGATAAAACGATCAACGTTATAAAACCATTTGGCGAGATAAATTGCATTACATCTTCGATTTATTGACAATGAAAAAAAAAATTGATCTTGTCCATCTGAGCATTAATCAACGGAATTTCATCAAATACGATAATCTTATGTTCTTCCGAGTCTAGCTCGGCACAGGAACAAGACCTTCATGTGTCCTTATAACAAATATATCTTCGCCAGCACCAAGTTCATTTTTTAGTTTTTCATTGTACTCGTTCAGCAAAATCATTTTTGTCCTGCTCATGATTGATCGCATAAATAAATGTACACCCAATCTTAGTTGAATACGTCGTTGAGTACCTAATTCATTAAGAAGTTTGTTTTGCCAGGTCCAGTACGTCCAAATATATGGCAACTCGTAGTTATGTTTATGTTTTATTACTCGCTCGTTTTCAAAGTTTAGTATGCTCATCAAATAACATGTGCACAAAATTTTGTCAGCAGCAATTACAATAACATGATTTACTACATAAAAATTGGTACATTAGTCCGTAGTTCATCTGCTAAAACAACTGCAGCAACAACAGGTGTTGATCTAACAAATTAGCTCAAGAAATCTGGTGACATAATGACCGGCAACCTTATTATGTCAGGACAACGAATGATAGGTCTAGAAATAACATATCCTCCTATCAACGTCAATAACACACAAGCCGTTGGTTATAATCAACTAACCATAGCTGTATCTGAAACACTTTCACTTAACGGCGACATAATGACCGGCAACATCAACATGAGCAATAATAAGATAACAAGCATATCGTATCCGTTAAGCACCGCTGATATCACACAAACGGTAAGTTATAATTAGCTAACTACAGCAGTATCCGATAAATTTCCACTTGCAGGTGGGATAATGACTGGTGACATCAATATGACCGGAAAGAAAAAATAAACCTGGAAATAATCTATCCTCCACCTAATCAAAATCTTAGTCAAGTGGTGAGTATCAACAAACTTAACACGGTAGCAAATTTAAAAATAAATCAATCTGGTGATTTTGTACCAGATACTATTTCATTTTTCAACGGTGGTAAGATAACAGGACTACCAACAGACTTTCCTTCGAGCGGAGCATCAGATGCAATATCGTATGATCAGCTGAAAGTATCATCAACGGCGTATCTGAAACTTGCTGCAGGATCAATGACAGGTTTGATTGACATGGTAGGTAAAGTGGTATACAACACACAACTCGATAATACTCTACTGTCCAACGATAGCTGGGTAGCAAACGTAAAATTTGTCAGACAAAATTTTGTGATAAAATCCGGTGACACAATGCCAGGCACGTTAGACATGGGCGTCAACAAAATAACATCAGCTGCGTTTCCAACAACATCTGATCTAACAAACAAGAACTTCGCCGATGATATGATCACCAGTTATAGCGCAATACGAGTAGCAAAATCTACAGACACAGTGAAAGGTACGCTAAACATGGGATCATATAAAATAACAACATATTATCCAGTATCTCCATTTGATCTGACAAACAAATCTTACATCGACGTGGCAGCAAATAATGCAGTTGCTGTTGCAGATACATCAAGTGAAGCTCTTTACGTAAAGCGAACCGGAGGTACAATCACAGGAGCAATTGACATGGTGTCAAATATAATAACATCCACATACGTTCCTGTTGCTGGATTTGATCTTGTAAATAAACTGTACGTAGATAGTGTTGTTGCTGGCAGCATAAAACGAGCTAGCAGTAACGTCAGTTATATTCCACATCTTGTTGATCCGACAGAGAATCTTTGGGATTTTACAGCGACAGCGTCAACACAATACCATGGGAATAATCCAAATAATGCTTTTTCGTTTAACTACACTATATCAGGAGGTCTCGAGAAGACAACATATGGAAAAACAAACAATTTGTGTGAAAAAAATACAATCTTCAGGAGCTGTTGCGGTTTGGTAGTTTCGTTTACGAGGACGATTAAATGCTGGTATCGGCCGCATATACAACTAGAGGTTAGAGGGATCTGTAGATAATACCACATTGACAACTCTGTACAGCGCAACGGGTACTTATATCTCAACGAGTCAACAGTTAACTATCGCTGATGCTAACACAGTTAACAAGTACATTTACTTTCGGATATATGTTGTCAGTGCAGAAAGTCCCTACCCTGGTTTGCCAATGTTTCAGTTGTACGCGATTGATATTTAGTGTAGATATAATTTTATAATGTCTGTTGATCCTCCGTCGATCAGAGTTGCAAAAGAGTTTTACGAGCTTATATTTGATCCTGTAACAGAAATATTTGTGGTAGCTAATATTGATCAACTTCTCAGAGAGTGCAAATCAAGCACTGGCAGCAAGTATAATTGCTAAAATGAAAAGTTTAATTTTAAAATCACCTGGTTTAACAGATAATTTTGTTAGAGTTGCAGGTATGAGAGGGTCATAGCTAAGAAAAGCTATCCGAGAATTTGATATTATCAGTAAATACTGCCATCCAAACGATTGCGAGGAGCAGAGACTAAAAGTTGCGTTGCTGTTGACAAAGACGTTGCTCGAGATTAACAAAGAAAATTCAATAACTATTAACAGATTGACAGTATAAAAGCAAAATCTCATGGTGGTAAAAAACCAGAACAAAATCGAATAAAAAAAATCTTCATGATGAACTTAATGAACTATCAGAACAAAAAAAAATTGACTCACAAAAAATCGCAAGATAAATGACAGTTTTGCTAAACGAAGAATATTTCGCGAGCTAGGTATGGACTATCCTGATTTTCAAAAAAAAACAAAACAAACAAACATTACTCGAGGTTGCAGATTATCATGATAAAGCTAATCCACTGGCGACGGCGTATCTGATATTGGTTCACTGTTGACAAATAGCGATTATAACAATATTTTGAGCAACAGATAAATGCGGCACTGGTAGCAGTAAATACAACTGAGTCAGCGATTAAATCTTATGGCGATGTCGAACGAGATCTATTTTATCAAACACTTGATGACATAATAAGTATCAGAAATATAATCAATCATGTTGATGTCGGAGTAGATTTTAATCGTTATAAATTTTTTTTACTAAAAGACCATAAAATGAAGCTAGAAAGCTGCTAACAGAACTAAAATACAAAAATATAAAAGATTTGATTGTCTAGTATCTAAACCTAACCGCAGATAACATCAACTTGGACACTGATTAACGTGGACTTTAGTCTTTTGCAACAGTATATGCAGTTCTTGCACACCATCTAGTGCGTAACAATATTAACATCAACAAAAGTTCTTTACCAGGATAGTGTAGACGGTTTTACTGAAATACCAGAAACGTTTGATAGCACGTTTGTTGTTGAAGCTTATGTAAAAAAAAATGTTGGTTATGAGGATACATCTTCTGATGTATAGAATGAATATAAAAAATTTCTTGCTGTTCCTGCTAATAGTAATTTTCGTCTTCTACTTGATAAAGCTGTTGCTGATAAACGTTTACTTTTTATGAAGAAATCAAAGTAAAAGATCCCTCAAATTTGAAACCAGTAACAAGAGAAAAATTAAAATTTGTTAGCGCAAATGAATAATAACTAAAATGATCTGCTCGATTCCATACATTCTTGAATTTTGTATTTTTCGTTTTTTGTTGATGTCATTTATTTCCTTGATGGGTACTATTTTGTTTAATTGCAATGAATTTGGACGTAGTTTGTTTCCCCACTGGCATCGTGATTAATACAAATTCGCATGATGGTCAGGTTTTAACTCCTTCGTTTACTAATATGCCGTATTACAACATCTGTAACACTCTAGAGAAACTTTTATCTTTTAAAAATTCAAAGGTTTCGTACTTCTTGATACTGCTACCTCTATGTTACGGTCTGTCTTTTAAATTAATTAACGCTTTTAGCTTGTGCCAACAGTTAAATGATTCAGCATATCTCTTCCACTGCGCGAGTACATACGTTTTGTTTTTAGTTCTCTTGTCCTTACAACTCTTTTCCACGTAGTACGTCCTGTACGAGTTACTGTGATGACTTTCTTGCATGTATACACTCTATATTCTCCCCATTCAAATCTTCCAGTTTGTAATCAACAGAATCACCTAGCATTACTTGCCAGACTTTTAATATTTCGTTGGTGAATTTGGGAATGCACTACCTTCTGCAAATGTTGTCTCATATGTAAAAAATCGGAGTCTAACACATTCTTAATTTTGGAGTTCCATGGGTATTAATCCTCAAATAACTGAATAGATTGGTCCATACATTTGAATTTTTTCTATTTCTTGCTTCAGCTTGAGTCAAGTCTATTTATATATGATGGATACCACTGTATCCTGAATTAGCTTTGGTAAATAGTCAACCCATTTTCTGGTTTTAGTTTGTGTGAAATACTTCCCCATTCTAGTTTCTTAGTGCTCTCTTAAGCCTTTCGATCAATGATATTTTTGTCCCAATAGATTGAAAAATAGATGTTTTTTTTTCTTTCTAGAAAGTCCTTGACATTCGTGTTTGAAACCTCTTACCCGCATCAAACTGTATATTTTCAGGCCTTTTCTCTTTGAAGATGTATGTGAAATTGTCGTGAATGTCTTCTCCCTTTTTTGCTCTCTGCGCCCGTGAGAATTTTGAGAAAAGGCTATCTATCACTTTCTGTATATACTTGAATCCATCATTGCATGTTTGACACGCTTCATAGTCAACTGTATCTTCTTACTACTAGTCATGCATGTGACTAACATAGACCCTTTTCTAGCTTGCTTGTGCAATTTGTATGTAGATTGTTCGGTACTGTTCTTTTAATTCAGCATAGTCTATTCTGTTTTTCTCAGATTTGTTCCCGCATTTGATTGATATTTGTGTATGCAACTAGACTTTAAAGGCCGTACTACAGGTGCCTTGAATGTTAATTTCTGTCTTGCTCAATTAAGTCCACATTGAGATTGATTTCCACCTTGTCCTCGTATTTCTACCTATCTGTGGTATCGTTTCTCTCTCCTATTTCTCCCCATTCCTTCTCCTCTTCCTCCCCGACCTTTCTCCAAATTCCTTCTCCTCCTCCTCGACTTACTCTTTATTTCTTCTCATCCTCCACTTTCTCTCCCACGAATACACTTCTATCGACTTCGACTGTCTCGGCTACAGTCTCAATCCCGTCTCCAATTCTTGAAGACTTGGGATCCAATGGAACCGGAAGTTCCCTGTCTACTAAAAAGCTTCCTCTTCGAAGCTTTGTCTTTCCTTAGAATCTATCTCTCAATTTTGCCGCCAGATTACGATGGCCTCTTTCTCGATCCTTTTGGGCGAATACTAAATTACTCTTTACGATTTCGGAAGGTATCATTCGGGTCTGAATTGTAAGCGCGCCCTCTATCTCAATTTTTGATTGGATATCGCTGTGGACCGATCCAATCAAACTTAGCAGACAATGTCCCTCTCGCTATATGTCAATGTGGGGACGGATAAGAGTACGCCCCGTTCAACCAGTGGAGTTTCCTTTTCATCCTTGAAATAACCTTTAACAAATAGGTGTGATAATGGCAAGCCTTTGTTAAGTGACGCGACCAGTCGCCTTTGCCACTCACGTTTCCGGTCTCTGGCTAGTCATGGTAACTTTGCGTAAGAGTTCAACACTTATCCCGTGGTAATCTTTAGAGATCAAACAAGGCTGCGGTAATATTCCCAAGACAGGTAGATTATAGCTTATACATGACTTTGTAGCTGGGGCTTACCAAAACGTGACACACAGAGTCCCCATGTGTCGCTTTAAATCAAACTTTGTTTTCATTAGGTTATACTCTATTTTATGAGTAGCTATATTTTGAACTATTCGGATTATGATGTAAATTAGCTCAAAACTAATTTTGTATTTAACAGCATCAAATTCGTTATTTAAATCCTCTTCATACTGCACAATTTTAATCATTCTGGTCTTTGTATCATTGTTGTTTATCTCTCTGTTTTTATCACTAAATATAACCTCCAAAGCAGCGGGTTTTTATGTTTGAAATAGACAAATCAATACTGTATTTTTTAAATGATGTTTTGAATCACAACTAATTTTAATCATCATTTTTCCCATCCAAATCTTGTAAACAAGTGCGAACTATCTTTCGATGCCGATACTGTTGCTTTTATGTTGACTGGAGAAAGGAGACAACACAACAGTCGGAACATTGTTGGCCTTTTCTGTCGCAACATATGTGCTACATTCCGCCAGAGCCGAATCAACCAAACATATCAATTTATTTGTATTCCTACAAAAACATGATAGGTTATTTCTCCACTATAATCAGCTTCTAAGCTATTATGAATAGTACACCACCTTCTGTCTCTAGACGTATATGCGAAGCACAATTACAATCAAGCTGAGAATGATTCACTCCCTACTTGCCATACAAAGTTCAAACCATAACTTTGGAAAAAAATATCTTCGTCCACGGCGAATTCAGTGTCAAATCCATGCTATTTTTAGTTGATGGGCAGTCTAATGTAGAGATAAGATGCGTGATGAAACCACAATGACAAAATTCTTTTATACATACATAGATACAGTGTCTTACCATAGAATTTTTTTAGATGCAATTTAGCATATCAGCAGTTTTACTAACATGTAAAAAAAATGAAACGCAGACATTATTATTATTATTATTATTATTATTATTGCAATACAATAGACGTAGTGTATAGGATGCCACTCAAACTGGAGTACTGCGTCAAATGTTAAATAGAGCGAATACTTCATTGAACCAAAACGGAAATTCTACATCAGATCGCCACTTTGAAATGTATGCTGTAGCAGTACATGTACGCGACAGAACCCGGACATCAAACATGTAGATTGATATATTATGATGAGTAAATGGCTTATAAACCAGTAGATGCCTATCGACATAAATCTGATGTATTTTGGGGAGATTATTTTCTTCTCAAAGTACATTTTTGCCATAATATGTATTCTCTTCATACTATAATAAAACAGCAAGTTTAGAATCAGTTTTTCGCGGATAATATTATGACGATGATGATGATAATAATAATAATCATAATAATAATAATTATTATTATTATCATTATTATTATTATCATAAATAGAAGCCAATGTATTGTCAGTTATCTGAAATAGTAATAGTTTTATATTTCATTGTTCACTGCACATATTTTGAGTTTGTTTCACGAGAATACTGAATAATGACCACATATGACGTTCATTGTAATTTTTAAGTTTCAAACTTAAAGCCTCTCACTGGTTTTTCAGTCCAGATAGGCCCTAAAATCACTTTGTGATTTTCGAAAATGGAAAATGTACTCTCTGTATCGCCATTCAATGATGGCTGATTCGGACCATAGCTGATTCCGCCTAAATTACTGGCTGATTCGGACCATGACATATTATAAGAAAAGCCATGGAACACAAATACTTGATTTATTTTAGTACCGATTACTGTTTTCGCAAATATAGGGAATGTAAAACGTTGAAGTTCTGCTTTTAAATTTACATCAGATAGATGTTAGTAAATTTCTAGCTGAAATCAGAACAAAATAGATATGAAGTATATCATTTAGATTTTTAAAAATCAAAATAAAGAAAATGTATAGTTTTGGTTTTAACTGAAAGCATGTATAGAGTATATAAAGTATATGTAGAAACTGCACTGGCATTGGCACGCAATCGATACAACTGCGTATGCCTTGGAAAACGAGAACGTTGCAACAGAGCATGTCATTATGAATATTGTAAATCACATTTGCTGGTTTTACGTGTTGGCTCGGGTACTCGACCATGCCACAGGTGTAGTATCGGAGTTAAGTCGCATAATCAGAACGCTGACAATGCGAATCTGTCGCGAGTATTGTCGCGAGCGGCGGCAAAGACTTGCCAACACGCTTGTGGAGGAAAAAGCTAACGATGTCGTCAAGGGAAAATGCGACCTTGTTATCAATCATCAAAGCAATTGCCGTTCATAGAAAAACAGTGTACTGGTGAATAAGTAATTATACAATGCCTTTCCATTATGTATGGGCATGCCGACTGTAATTTGCCTTGAGCAATTGACGCGAGAGCATGGAATAAGGATACCATGTGGTATACTTACATTATTAAGGCTTTCTCTAGATGAACCACGGCTGGCTGTGAGACAATTTCCCCATGATCAACCACAACTGCTTGTGTGGAAAAATGTGAATCAACTCAAGCGATCCGTATAAGAACGTGAAATAAGGATTCTGAGAATGGCATTAGGATTTCCTCCAGAGGAACCACGTTCGACTGTGAGGCAACTTCGTGAAAATGCAGCACAGATACATATTAGGATTCCTACACGACCTAGGTGGGCCGAAATCGCACGTGTGGTTGTTGATGACACACAAAAAAACTCTGCCGTTTCACAACTGCTGTTGTCGCTAACGCTACACTAGAAGCACGAGGATTCCAAATTTCAGAGCTGACTTTGCATTGACGCTCTCATTATTTATAAGATTATCACATAATTATTCCAACTGAATAAAAGACAGGAAACAACGTTGTGTCTGGCGCGGTATTGTATCCCGTGCCTAAGAGTCGTTGTCCTCGGTAATCTTGCATATATCTTCGGGTCAAAGCAGAAGCGTTCTCAGCGACGATTGTCCAGTGCCAATCGCCAACTGCAGAGATTCAATGGAGATGGTAGAGCTAAATGTGGGCTTGTGTTTATGTTTATAGATTGTATAGTTTGTTTCCGCCACTAACGAAATCCTCCATCGGATCTCGTCAGTGATTGAGTCCATGTTGTACGTGCGCGTGGGAAGTCCAACAACGTTCGATGTTGCGTATAAATCTGACAAGAACAGAACCGACTTATTAGCGTTGAATCCCCCAAACGGTCGCGATCAAATATTAGGCCAGCTGTTGTAAACGAACATGACCTGTGCAATCTGGAGTAAGCGCAATCAACAACATGAAAATGTTGTGCACTCATGATACCCTCACCAAAAATATTCTTCTAAATGCGGTTTCTGAAAGACTTATTCCAGGTGAGGTATAGTATGTTGACTTTGATATTTTTCGACTTCATCGTCAAATTTCTTCCACTCTGGGCCAGATGCCCCCCCCCCCCCCCAGCTGTTTAAACTTCTCCCGTTTAACAACTTAGCGCAGGGGTGAACAACCCCCGGCCCACGAACGTGCTCTATCCGGCCCTCAGGGCAAATTAAATCAACACAGAAATCTGGCCCGTGAACAGTAATTATATTTAAAGAAATTAGTGTTTGCGGCCCTCGAGTGGTCTTGGAAAATACAATCTGGCCCTTGGTCGAAAAAGTTTGTGCACCCCAATCTTTAGCTGCTTTACTTTTGGAATGATTTTTTAATGGATCTATTACGTAATCTTTCCATTTCTTCTTGGGAAAAGAAGCAGTAGACGCTACTACATCCTCATCAACATTTTGGCGGTTTGACAGTTAAATGTCTTAGTCTGTGCTTTCAACCGTGACTTGGGAGATTCTTAGATTTTCATAATCGTCTTTGGCAAACATCTAATAGTCTCCGTGGCCTTGACAACGGGACCGGGATTTTATTCTCTTCACATCATTATTTCCTCTTGTGCCGTGGATTTTGTGGTCAATACCACAACCTATGTTGTTGGTATGATCAGCAGTGGAAACGTTTGTTCACAACTTGCTGCACGGTTTTCCCTAACTCATTCGCGGACACCTATATAGTCGATCCTGGGCAGCTTTGTGACGTCGGTCAGCATACCACTGACAGGTTTCGTCTTGGTATATATTTATCATATTCGTTAAATTGCTTCACAAATCAGTATTCAGATCAGCACGATACTTGCGGGGTCCACCACCCAAGTCAATAGTGAAAAACCAACAAAAGGTCAGGTCGACCTCCATGTATATATTCCGAAACTCATCCCACGAATCGTCGCCCTCATACTAGGTCCAATTAGTCTTTGAGAAGCCATGTGCACCAACCCCATGAAATATAATCATACTGCAGTTGTCCCGGCTCACTTTGGGCACGTGTCCGTATTGCTGGGCCTCACAAATCACGTCTGTTTCCATCTGCGGTCCTGGGAAAATATTCTCACAGGGTTATCTTACCAGGCAAGGATCACATCGTTGTACACGAGATTATTTTTTTCCGGGTTAAGGTCAACAATGGTTGGGGTTTCATCGATCATTGAAAAGAAATGGATAGTGGACGACGGAGACCTCTTCGACGACACAAGCTCTTCAGTGAAATCCATCAGTTCGCCATAACGGTTGATCATTCTCGGATGGATCAATCATGTTAACCGATTCCACGTTCAGCAACAGTTGGATTTTCCTGGAACTGGCTGGTCCCCTAATCAGTGAGCGAACCGAGCTTTGAAACACAAAACTATTTTCATCGAAACCATGCTTAGGTGGTAGAGGCTAAACCAAGGCAGAGAAATCAATGATATACTTTTTTTTAAATTTTTCTCAAGGTGAAACTTTCCATATCGTTATTTTTAAATTTCGTGATCACTTGTTGAATGCCCTTCGTTGCATATGCTCATGGCCACTTTTCGCATACATTGGGCATGACCCCGGCAAGTGAGAATATACTTGCCAAATGCCCAACTAGTATCTCGAGTACTTTGGTATTACTTCAGATTTTCTGAAAAACTCCTTAAATTGAACAATTTGTTCATCATAAAAAAATATGATGATGGAATAAAATGCCTTTGATTTGGTGCAGATCATATACGAGTGGACAAGGATAATAATAATAATAATAATAATAATAATAATAATAATCAGCAGCAGCAGAATTAAGATCGTCATCATAAACATTCATAATCATCGTGTAGATGAACATTTCAATTTTCCGCAAATATGCTTGTAGGCCCTATACTTTGATTCATTATCACTTTCATGAATATCATGAAAAAAGCGTTTCCAGTATATCTAAGTTTCAGATGCATAAATACAATATACTTATAAATCATCAAACTACGTCCTTTACAGGTTATCAGATTTAAAGGCCACGTTTGTACCCAATATTTTCACCGCCATAAACCTGACGAATGTTATTTTATTTTCTTATTTCAGAGAACACTTAGGAATAGAAACAAACGAGGTTGAATAGTGAAACATAACTAGTAATCTCGCATAATTTTAATGTATAAACATTCATTATTCAGAGAACATGAATATCTAAAGAAAATATTTAAAAAAAAAATTTTGCAGTTCATTCTAACTAATCATAATATCAATCTGCAGTCCATGAATGGTGACCTATAAATGAATGGTGACCTATAAATGCATTTGGTGAAAATAAATACATAAACAGGAACCCACAAATAGAGTACGTATACAGAGGCTTATGATTTTCTCATTTAATCGCAACATATACACAAAAACGAATTTATACTAACAGAGTATATTTTTCAAGGCCTTATGTCATAGTTTCAAAGACAAAATATAGAAAGCACTTGAAACAGTACAGACAATCTGCCAGTAACTAAAATCAGTCCTTGGTATTCATGTGTTTTTAGACTCTTGGTTCATGCCTTTGTATGGAAGAACTTTTCCGAAAAAATAAAAAGGTGTCAGAGAGAGAGAGAGAGAGAGAGAGAGAGAGAGAGAGAGAGGGGGGGTGGGGGTGGGGTGGGGGTGGGGTGGACGGGAAAATGAGGGTGGGTAGAATGATAGAGGGCAGGAAGAACGTTACTTTTCCTTTAGACAAGGTTAATTCAGTTGAGAAGTGGGGGATATATGGTATGGAAGACGCAGATGCTGCTTTTCCTTTAGCCAAGTTTGATTAAGTGTTGTTCAAGTCAATTATTTGTTTTTAGTTTCTACGTAGGAGTTACAGTAGGATATCTTTGTTTACGAATGTCATGGTTCTGAGCGGCGATGCATATCTTCAATATACGTATATAGTACCATACACAGAAACCACGCTTTTCTGCGGAATGATTAAAGAATAAAGATAAAATATTATATTACCTCAGGAACACGATATGCTAAACAATTCATATGAAGGTAATTCGACTTGTACAAATATGCGGGAAACACGATACGAAATTGGTTCTGAGCACGGGTGCTAAAATTGATACGGTACTTTATAGCAGCGGGGATTTTATCATTCATTATGTGAATGTCCATATACTACATGGAGCTAATTTGACGTTTACAAATGTAAGGGAAACCCTGTGGGGGCTGGAGTTGTTGGTGAGGTTGATTGGCGGATTGTACCGTCTTACAAGGTGTCCGCTTTATTTGGTTATCGTATCTAGAGGGTGATCGTCCTCTGTGTTGTTGCCTGGATCAAGCAAATATTACTATAAAGTGTGAAACTTATGGATGGAATAAATAGAGATTGGAGCAGATATATAGAACAGAACGACACGAGCCCCCGTATGTGAAATACAACAATTTAATCAATTACATAAACAACTGTGATAATACGTTACATTGGAAGATACACTTCTCTTTTGAAATAGATCATTCACCGAATTTCAAACATAAATATACTTATATAAATAGCCGATCTCTTTTAAAAGATAGAATTGGTTCATCACATAACCGAGTGAACAATCAAAGCCATTACCTTGTACAACTTCATAACCTGCTTATTTCCGGTTCACTCCAACTTGACTGTGGCTTTTCGTCTTGGTCCTTTCGCTTTTTTTCTTCTCCAAACGCTCTATTGTATCGCCTCATTTGTCCCTCAATTTTGTGTCGGTAGGTGGATAGGTAAGTACGTAGATACTTGGATAAGTAGGCACATGGATGCGTCATTGGAGCTATTTCCCCTTTCAAAATAAACAGAGAAGCAACGTAAATCTTCTCTCAGATATCCTACTGGGAATAGATCATTACTCCCCATTCGTTATGTCAGCTATCGTCCTATCGTAATTCAAACAGATACCAAAGGCTATCTGGTCAAGTCAAAAATAGCAGACCATAAACAAACCTAGTTTCATAAGATTAATGTACTTCCTAACGGCTATTTCATCACTGACTCACATTAACATCACACGAGACATAACAGTTCAGTTCTCGCCTCAATTACTCAAATGAATAAATGAAGCATATTACATCGTTAACTACCTTATTTTCAGCGAATACTCACATTCAAGTCTTTAGCATGCATGAAATCTCACTTCATGGCTTAACAATGCTAATTTCAGTCAATACGCACTCAATTCTTTATCATACGTGAAATCATCTAAGATTGGAGAATTCACACAGATTCTCGTAACTCATATCAACTAAAGTAATGCATGAAATTCTTAGAATACCCTGATTCCTATAACAATCAAGATATATTTTACCTAGGCACATACAAACACAGATGTATAAGTTAGTTGTTCATACGGGCGCAAGAATTCATATCGTACTTCATAGCACTTGTCCAAATATCTTCTAAGGAACACGAAACACAAGAACTTCATGATATTCGTTGATTTCTGTACATTTACAGACTATACTATATTTATTATTATGTTGTAGAGAAACACAAATCTAGTGGCTGGTTTTCAGTATGGATGCAATACTTCGAGTGGTATTACAATCCCCATTTTAGTAGGTGCTACATGATAGAGTAAAAGCGCTTCGCGAGATTCCTTGATTGATCATGGACGCAGAATTTGAAATAACTTAGGAATAATTTTGACTAGTGCTAGATAATGCCTTTAATAGTTTAATTTCCTGGTGAGATTGTTATTATCGCTGATATAAATGATCATATTCCACATATTATGGGTACAGGATTAAAATAAATAAATAAATAAATAAATAAATAAATAAATAAATAAACAATCGTGAATTTATATGGCTAAAGAGATCTTCTAAAATCTGTATGCAAGACTTTGCAAAAGTTTTAACATTCTGAAACCAGTGGGGTTCGTTCGATGTGAGGGTGGTGTAAGGAAGCATCGAGTATTTTGAAAAGCTCCTAAATTTCACCTGAATTTTGAGCAGGCACAATACGCTCTGTAAGGTGCGGTTGCTTTATCGAAATGAGAGAGAGAGAGAGAGAGAGAGAGAGGTGTTCGCTTTAGCCGTGAGAAAAAAAGAAGAAAAATCGCTTTACATTACAGTACTTTGTGAACAAGCAATATTGTTATTTCACTAAACTTGAAGAGACAAGGGTAACATTTATTAGTTCTTTTGTTGTTGTTTGTTCAAAGTGTTCATAAAGGGAAATTACTCTTGAATTGGTTCCCAGCGGGGAAGTTTGGCAGTTTGTTCTCACCTTGGACTTCCGGTTTTTGTTACGGATGAGCACTGCAAGACACTTGCAAATTAGCGGACAATTTGAACTGTGTGTTCTGTTTAGCTAAAATAGATCATGATATTTTCCATCAGACTCCCAGTTTTGCGAAAAATTAAAGAAGACCACACGAACAAAAGCCATAGCTTCATTTTAATCGAGCATCTAGTCAACGATCTGGTTTGATGTAATAGTATTAGTGGCCCTTGTCTTAGATTTTCGTGAATAAGCACCTGTTACATTTAGTCCTACATGTAAGACATAGCACATGTTGATTTTGTTTAAATATCAGCGTCAAGTCATACATGTCGGACTACCGTTACATTGATATCAGATCATCTGCGAACTACTCGTTGGTTGAGGTTAAAAACTAAGAAAATTTTAATGTATCTTTAGAAAAGTTAACATGCACAACTAGATATAAAAAAATGGAGCATATATATTGTTTATGTTCATCATTCCATGGACTCTTTCGCAGACGAGTGACTGAAAATTGATAAAAATGCATTTCAGTAGCAAATACACAGAATTAACCTTACTGCTATAGTATTTTCACACCATCCCATTTATTTGTACCCTTTTCCGATTTTATAAACAGAACAAGACGGATATAAAAAATGCACAAAAGTTAGTAATTTGATTTATTGATTTATACTGATTGTTGCCAGGGGGTCCAAAACACTGTCAACTTGTTGACGTTTCAAATCAGACAAGTGTCTTTAGCAACAAGGTCGCCATATTTACTTAAGCCAGCCCATGTTTTCAAGCAAAAGATGTGATGTATTTCAGCATCTTTCAAAATCACAATAATTATGCAAAGTTTGGATTTACATCTCTTTGAACACATATATACAAGAGTTCCATCTAAATTTTTTTTTCAATTTATCTTACATATATTAAAACTAGAGATCGCAAATATTTAATACAGACACACTGCTTTGACTGAAATAGACTATTCTGGAACCAGATATGGACAGCAACCAGTCTGTTTGCTTCTTATATCGAGAGCTTCCATTTGCGTTGAAATGCCAGTATTTTGACAGTATTATGGAACCCTTGATGCCAGTTAGGTTATGAACTATAATTAGTGAATGAAATGACTAAGTTCTGTGCATTTTGTATATCCTTGATGCTTTTCTTTTTTAAAATCAGTAGGGGGTACAAACAAATGGGAGGGTTTGTTAATACTGTAGACTCAGTTGGTATAAAACATGACTTTTCTGATGAAAAGAAAAATCATTTTGAATGTATTGAGGATTAATTTTCATAAATGCCTGCCTTTTTAATACATTTTCACTCTAATGGAGAAAACATAACATGAAGTTTTGAACCTTTATTATAATGTTAATGATTCTATTCATTTGTTGCCCACTGGTTTTAAGGTGATTATTGTTTTAAATAACTAAAAAGCTATTATGAATAACAGTTGTCATTTATTATAATATTGACACAAGTAAAGAAATGGTACATTACAATCTCCCAGATGCAGAACTTGTAATGGATTAAAACGTTTTAAATGATCAGTTGATGAAATCAATTTTCATGTCACTGCTATTTTTCTGTGATTACATTTCAATTTTCAGTAATGGGAAACTACTCTTTGTGTATTATGACTTGGTTTTTAAAAGCTTGATTTTGGCAGGAATACATTTATGTTTTAAATTAAAAAAGTCATTATAGTTTCAATGTAGTCATGGAATAAGATATTTTGATTGATCAATGGTTAAAATCGGTTTTACCTGGCGGTGCTGTTTCTGTGATGACAACATGTTCTGATAAGAGGAAACTACTTTTAAGACATTTTGACCTGGAGTTTTAAAAGTCACATTTTTTCATAAGTATTTTTTTTTTACATTAATAATATCAAAACAATTAAGAGAAATTACTATGAAGTTAAAAGTAGCCTGTACATTTTTGTTTGGTGTGTGAAATATCAGTGATAAATACATATTTAAAAAAATTAGTTAAACTATTGTTACTTTTGATATAGTGCCATTTTTCATGTAAGAAACATATGCACAGGCACAAATATCTAATGAATATTAACGAATTATTTTCAGAACTTAGTCATATGTCAGTGCTGTTTACAATGAAGTAACACAAAACCACCCAAATGATGGTTTTAAACTTAGCATCCAGGGAACACAATTAGATTCTGATTTAAAGTTACATCGCTTATTTTTATCATTCTACTTGTAGCCAAGTTTTATGTGACAATTTCAGTTTCATTTAACGTGATTGAAAGAGGAAAATCCTTGTGTGCCAAGTCCCTGTTCTCCAAAATAAAAACTGAAAACAGCAACTGGTGTCCTAATATTGTACGAGCTATAACTTGATGTGTTTACAGAAATTAAGCTAAAAAAATCAATTTCTGCTCCAGTTGCCTAAGTGGTTAGGGCATCCACCTTGAATGTGGGAGGTTGTGAGTTTGAACCTTGGCCAAGACAGGCCAACGACTTTAAAATGGTATTAGCAGCTGCCTTGCTTGTTGCTCAGCATTAAGATGATAGCATTAGAAGTGGTCTGCCTGGTGTTAGGAGAATGTGACTGGGTAGGACATGATGTTACATGTCTGAGGCATGATGCCCCAGTGCTAGATATCACTATGAACTGCCACACTGCAGACATCATAGTAATATGACTGAAACACTGTTAAAGCTATGTTAAAAATCGAACACACACACACACACACACACACACACACAAGAAATCAGCTGTTGTCAATCCAAATTAAATGCCTTGACAGTGTCTCACTTTTTCAGTCACATCCTTTGTCTCAGGTTCAAGATCAGAACCAAAGATAACATAAGTCATTGGTCTGTTCCGTTATTGAGACTGTCACATTTTAATTCCTGTATTTAGCTTGATTAAATTTTATCCAGGTCCACTCATTTTCATGCAGTACTTAAGTCCTTAGCTCATATGTCAAGGTCATTAGTAGGGAAAAGGTTTCAGGACAGGTATATCAAGTGCCTTTATGGTACTCTTGTTTAATTACAGTTTATGGACTCTTCAGATGAATTTATTAGCCCAGAGTATGGCAGTGATATAGAATTAGAGGATGAAGACTGGGGAAAGCCCACTAGCTATAGTTATTCAGATGGCCAGATACAGATTCCTGTGACCAGCAGTTATGTTCTTCAACAATGTAATGAATCTAGAAGTACCAAAACAACAAGCAGTGATAGAACTAGTGCAGGAATAAAGCATCCTAGAACCATTCTTCATATTGACATAGACTGTTTCTATGCTCAGGTGGAAATGATTAGAAACCCTGAACTCAGGGACAAACCACTAGGTATAGTATGCTGTACATACAAATTATTTCACAAGCATGAAAATGAGTTAATGAAAAATTGGCATACACAGATTTAATAACAAAGGAGCTATACAATATCAGTATTGTCTTTGAGGATATTGATAGAGGTTATTTTCTTTTCCTAAGTTAATACTGGATATATTTCATGTATGGTGTGGTTCTCATGGATTCTTCCTCCACAAAATATACTTGCTGCCATGTACAGCCTGTCAAGTGCTGAAAATTGGTGTTAAACCCATGACAACAACAACAGCAGAATCATCATATGGTAAAAAAAATCATATTTTGATGTGTTGCAAAGCCAGGAGTTAAAATGTCTTGTTTTTTGTACCAAAAGATGAAATATATCCTGTATTTACACAGGAAAAGAAAATTTTCTTGTTATTGTATATCATACTTACCCCAGAATTGAAGCTTAGAAGATTGAACTCATTCTTCAAAACTCCATCTTCACTGCCCTTTTCCTAAATTCACCCCCTTTAATTGGCTGATCAAACAAATATCAGTGAATTAAGAGATTGGTGGGATTGGGGTGATCTAATCTGTGGTAGCATATTACATTTTAGTCACTTTGTAATCTAATGTAGCATAAAGCTAGTTCTGTAGTACATCATAACATGTTTATCATTTTTGTTGAGTGCTAAAGTAGTTAGGAGGAATAATTTTATAGATATGTAAACATTGGTGTCAGAGTTTTTCAGAAAAAAATACTTTTTTGTCTGAAAGTTAATGCAGTTTACAATTAAGCCAATAATTTTCTATAGTTCACACTAAAGTATATAATGAATAAATAATGTTTTGTTCCTGTTAATTCCAGATATATTTTTATCTTGGTGATCCCCCCACCCCGCACCATATTAAAATGAGTGGCAAAAAGAAAGTTTTCTTTTTATTATCTTCCAGTTTTGCTCCTGAATTGAACCTTCAAATATTGAACTCTCTTCAAGACACTACCCTGACTTCTCTTTTCCTAACATTACCTGTCATATAAATATCAGTGACTCGAGAGAGGTTAAAAAAATTGCCAATAGAATTTAATCCAATTTCACAGAAAACATTCTGCTTTGAAAACATGTTTACATGATGTCAATTTACCATGAGATATGGCTGCCATTACTAAAAGAGAAAAAGTTTCTCCAAAACCACTGAATTTGACTAAATTTGATCGAATGCTTTCTGGCATGAACACCTTAAGGTCATCCATTGTCTAATATGGCTGCTGTTACTATTAATAGAAATATCTTTGAATGACTTATGAAAACCATTGACCAAACTTGACAGAAAGTATATTGGCATGTTTTTAAAAATGATGTTCATCCACCATCAAATTTGACTGTTGTTACTAGAAATCTTTGAATAATGCTGAGTAGAAGTTGATGAAACTTGACAGGAAACTGTCTGATTTGAAGACTCTTAAATTGACTGCTTCTCCAAAACTGCTGAATAGAATTTGATGAATTTAATAAAGAGCATGAGGACCTTTAACAAAAGATGCTGATCTGGCAAAAAAATATCTGTCTTGCTGTTGGTAAAAAAATTTTAAAAGCTTTTCTGAAACTGCTGATCAGGATTTGACCCAATTTTGCAGAAAGCATTTTGGTATTTAGGACTCTCAGATGTTCATAAATATAATGCTGATTCAGTTATGGTTGCTGTAGCTAAAGAGGAAGAGCCTTTCATTGGATACTTCTCAAAAAACATTCAACAGAATTTGACTAAATTGGATAGAAAGTTTCTAGCTTGAAAGCCTTTCAGATTTACACAAATGATGCCATTGCATGTCAGATTAAGTTGCCATTACTGGAAGATGAAAAATGTTGAACAGAATTTAGCCAACTTTGACACAAAGCATCCTGATATAGATGCCTTGCTTTATTGTACAAATGATGATGGTGTAAGATCAGATTTGGATGAAGGTACAGGAATGAGGACAACCATGAAAAACTAGGCCAACTATGAAAAACTAAGTCAACCATGAAAAAAGTAGGGCAACCATGAAAATGGTGTCTTAATAAGATATGAAATCAACAGCATTGTAGTAATGTCAACATAAAATATCCTATCAGGGCTCAGGAAACAAAGTGCCTAAGAATTAATTCCTGGGATGAGTAAGTTGCTGGAGATACCAGCCCCTTTTCAAGTATTCATCTCTGGGATGGGTTGGTTGCGAGAGTTATTCACCCCTGTCCTCATTATACTCAACACAGTACACTTCTCCACTAACTGCTTATGCTTCTACCAAAGAAGCACATGCAAGCTTGATTCTGAAATTAGTCAAAATCATGAAAATATTTTGTTCTAATACATGACACTTTAAATAAACATATAATAAGAAATAAAATTTATAGCTCAAGAAATGGCAGTTGCACACATATTGCTTGATTTCATAGTGGTATTCATGCTTACAGTGAAACTTTCCGTAATATAGATGTCATAATTTTCCTGTTCAGCAAGCTATTAAACCTCTTTATAGTTAGATATCAGAGTATTAAGATATAGATAATCTCAAAATTGTTTGATTTTATTATTTTTGTCTAGTCAGACATAATTGATACGCTTGCCCCAGATCTCCTGCATTTTCAAGATTGTACAGCTTGATTAATACACTGTTACGCCAAAGTAAAGATGCCAGCAGATGTTTATGTAAGTCTGTAATTACTTTTCCCCAAGAAAATCTCAGTAACTTGTATTTGAAAGATTTCCAATCATCTCAGTTTCCACCAACGTTTGTACTAAATGCTCCATTTTGGTCAAACCTTCATTTGAGAACTACATACAGATGCCATGAAAAGGAAGATGGCTGATTGGCCAAAACAATTGGAACCTTTTTAAGTCATTAGCCCAGCTAGGTTTGGACCAATCAGCTGTTGTCTTAACATTATCTGCTTTATGACTATATTACTGCAGCATGCATTGTTTGACAGTTGCTGGGAAATTGTCTGAGACATCTAAAATACTCATTTCAAATGTAAGTTGGCAACATTTGTTCTTGTGACTAGCAATTATATATTTATAGAAATATCTGCTGCCATCTTGCCTTTGGCAAGACAGTGTATCAATAAAGCTTCAGTTTTGAAAATACTAGGACACACTGTCCAACCAGAACAAAATAAGAATCAAAAACATTTTTGACAATCTCTCCTCATTGGTTTAACTCAGAGATGTGTGATAGCTAAGCTTGTTGAAAGGAAAACCTCCACATCAGAATGATGACTAAATTGCAGAAACGTGTCACAGTAAACGTGATTATCATTAAGAGATCAAGGTAAGATATTACCACAAAATATTCTGATAATATTCACCCATTTTTGTATTGAACACATGTCCGCTACCTGTGGAAATAATAAAGCAAAAACAAAACAAATATTTTCCTTTGTGACATGTTGTAGATGGATCAGATGTAAGTAAATTAAGTAAAAGGTTTTTTGGTGTACATCAAATGTTGAACATTTATGCTTGTTAAGGGTAGAAAATTCGCTCAGGTTTATTCTCAAGGTGAGAATCTGCATCTACTCAGCCCAGGGACAAATATGTATTAAAGGCTACTAACCACGATTTTGTAGCCAGATAAGTGATCTCTGGTGTCATCTTTAGCCTATTGCTTGATGAAGGGTTGGTCTGTTAAACCAGGTTTCACTGTGTTCAGTTTCTTATTTTAAAATAAGCTTTTTTCAAAATGGTTGAGCTTTTTGGCTCGTTTTGAATTTCAGGAATTCAGCAGAAATATCTCTTGGTGACATGCAATTACAAAGCCAGGGAGTTGGGAATCACTAAGATGATGAGTGTTAAGGATGCCAAAGAGAAATGTCCAAATATGGTTCTCGTCAATGGGGAAGATCTTACTCACTATCGCCAGATGTCATACCAAATATCGGGTATACAATTATTCATATAATACTATCCTTTATAAGTTTTCCTTCAGATTTTACTTTGACCAAGTTTTTCCATCTAGTATTACAACTAAATAAAGGAAAGGCAGGATTGAATCTAAGCTGTTTATGTGTGATTGATGACCTACTCAAACATGAACAATTCATTTTCTTGGAGCATTCTTGTAATATTAGTACAAATGTCACATGCATCATGTTCCTGGTTGTGAATTCTGATGTGCATTATGGAGATGGATATTTGACTGACAGAGGTTGATGGCTTAGCTACACTGGTAATGTTGTTGATGGTTTAACACCATTTTTCAGCACACAGTAGGCTATAAGTGGCAGCCAGAATAACTGGCAGAGAAAGAACCTGGGAATACCCCAGTAAGAACCACAGACCTCCAGGAAGCTACTGGCAAGCTTTCTCACATATCCACAGTGGCCAATTCTGACACTCGAAACCATGTGGGCAGCAGACGTTAGATGGCAGTGATCAGTAAATTTGAGCACTTTAGACCACTCGACCACCTGGGGTCCCAGACTGATGATATTGCTTCATGTATGTGAATTAACATTTAGCACATTGATAAACAGAAGCCAGTCACACCAGTTGCAAACTAGCATCTTCACAAGAGATGGTTTTTAAGCATGCTGTTGATATTTTCATGATTAATAAATCAAATTGATACTATCCTACTATTATGTATATTTAATTTAATTGTTTGTCTATTAGTTTTAAATTTGTTTTATTATTTCATGACATGTTACTGCATTGTAACATTGTTTATTGGGATTGACCTTGTCCGAAATTGAGTTCATTTCTGCTTGACCTGATTGATTTTTTTCAATTTTTTTATTATTTCATTTATGTAAACAACTAAAAATAGCTTCATTATACTCTATGTGTTTGAGCAAATTATTATTCAGGTAAACAAGAAGTGGTAAATATGTTGATCGGGGTCAGGGTTTTGGAGATTCCCATGTGAATTTTATTGGTTATTGTGTTGTAAGTAAACAAGACTCATTAAGGTCATTCTAGAAGGCTATTTTCCATTAGGTAATGGTTGTTTTTAGAAAATGCTAATGTGACCTGAGGTCAATCAGAGAACTATATTATGTTGTGACTGTAGGGATTTTACCAGTCATGCATTAACATACAGCACTTTAGGTATTATGTTGTGACCAGTTTGGGCTGAATATTATTTTCTTCAAATTATTGAATTCAAGTGATTATTTTCTCTGGAAATACAAACGTCCTGTGACAAAATTCATGGATAAAGACATTCATTGGAATTTATACTGAATTCAAACCTGGAATAATATTTCTGTGATTCAACGAGAGACTTTTGACACATCAGCACATCACTGACCATAATAGACATGTCAGCGCCTGCAATTTTGGATCTCATGGGGACTGGAGCTGAGTTTCATTCAGGACTTGTTATTACTAGGACTTGTGTTTTTAATTCTTGGATTACAATTTGGATTTAATTTGCAATACTGTAAGTTCTTTTTTCTCATTTTTCACTTTGTATTCTAGGAAAATAAATTATCTGTTAAATTTTACAAAGTTTGTTGTCTTCACTCTTTTCTGTTACTTATTTTAAGAGCATGGACTTGTAACACTACTAAATATGTTTACAGAGGTTTCCCTCACTTTATGTTGTCTACCAAAAGAATCAAACAAAATAAAGTTTTGGAAAGAAATTTTTATAAGGTCGACTAGATTTTTAGATCAATAAATCAGATCTGGTCAGATATGTGCAAAAAAATAACAAGACATCTGATCGGTACATTGATTCCTTTCATGTGCTGCCAATGTTTCATCAATATATAATTGCAATAAGTACCTTTGCTATAATGATACACATATTGATACAAGTGGTGACAAATCGATGCAAAACGATACTTACTTTATGTAAGTTTTTTAAATCTTCAGCAGCCATAAAAAATTGTATTAGTCATTTGCCTTATTGTCTTATTATTCTTTAACCCTTTACCTCATAGAGCAAAGTTACTAAGTGCAGTGCACTGTAAATAGAACACCTGTTATTTATTCGACTCCATACGCATAGGCCTGTCTGTTAACTGTTAAGCAATGTAGTGTATGTTACATTAAACAGCAATTTTAACCATTTTACAATTTTGGTACACACATATTATGTGTGGGAAAATTTAAGAGTAAAGTCCGATCGTTATAGCTGTGTAATTAGTTTTCATGGAAGAATTTTTTATGTGATTTAAAATCTTGAGAGAACTCGTTCACCATCAAGTCAGTGAAGCCGTGTGATCAGCCGTAGCTGCCATTTCTCATGCTCAAAATTTGCACGTTTTTTTGTCCACGTCTTCATCACTAAGTCTTCTGAATTTGATAATTTATAAACACTAATTGCTGCCTACATCAATATCAGAGCCTTTACCTAAGTTATTGAAGCGTTCATAGTTGTGATCGTGAAAACTTTGTAAGTACTGAATGAAATCCGTGACCTCCATTTTGGAGAGTGGAGAATACAACCCAGTTACTTTAAATAGCAGATTTTGACCAGAGCATAAACAGTGACCACGTGATCTGACGTAATGGTCATTCGCAGAAATGACTGTAGTATCTAATGGGGGTTTTCTCCGATGGTGGTGCTTCGAAAACCTGCTTAAAATGGCTGATGTTTACAGCAGGTGTCAAAAGGCACTTCCATGTGATTGGAGTAGAGGCGTCAGAAGGCGCTTCCATGTGAATGGAGTAGAGGCATCCAAAGGCGCTTGCATGAGGTAAAGGGTTAAATTGAGAATTCGTCTGAGACAGCTGTTGCAGGCACGTGTACCCATTTTTGTTAGTTAAAATGAAAAGGACAACACTCATTGACCATCTAAAAATTAACACCAGGTGACATGGTTTGTAATATGGCCCCACACAATTCCATGGTCATTATTTTATTGCAACAGTTTGTTTGACATAAAGTTGTCAAGAGACAATTGCCTATTGAAAAGTTGAAATTTTTGCTGACACCATGTGGCATCAGCATAGAGTAGCCACTTACTAGCCAGACTAGCAAACTTGAACGCCTTTGCATCACATCATAGCTGCATCAGAATCAATGCAGGTCAATCACCCTTTCAGCAAATGTATTAATTCAAGAGTAATAATGTATCTTTTATACAGAATTCCTGACAAGATATTCACCCAAAGTTGAACGCCTTGGCTTTGATGAGAACTTCATTGATATCACAGACATGGTGCAACAGCGAATTCACCTTGGAAACTATATCCCAGAAATAAAAGGCCATGTATATGGAAAAGATGGCACCTCTGCCTCAATAGGTAGTATGTATAAATAAACATCTGTTCTGTACTGTACACCTTTATATGTGTGCTATTATTTCTCCACTGAATACATTACCTAACTACATTTACATTAAGAATTTAACTTTCACTTCCTCCAAAATCCAGCCTTCCCCATAGATGAAAATTCTTTCCCATCTAATATACTATGTAGACCACAATAATAGCATCAATGCAAAGACATTCTTCATAGATACCATAATTACCTCCCCTGTCTCAGCAAGGCGGCTACCTATATACTAGATATTTATCAGTTTCAGCTTTCACTTTGTAATATCGTATTTGTCACTTCTCAAAATCTGCTTGGTTTCCCTGGAAACATTAGTCATCTTCTTACAAAGTATTATTGCTTTATAATTTTCTACCTGCTTCAAGCATCTGCAGCTGTATATTTTAATTTTCTTCTGGTTTTTGTTGTTGCTCTTTTGTGTACCTAGTCACAAACAATACCTTTTGTTGCTTTTTTGGTCTCACTTTTGAAGTGTAGTTGAGACATAACAATCATTTGTTCAGTGGCACAGCCATTGTTGTAGGTGTCCATGTTAACTTTTTGCATTTGACCCAGTTTCTCCAAGTTTTTTATATACACTCATGAAACTTGATGAGTGTGTTCGTCTTGGAGGACACTACTTACCATGGGCAAAAGTAGGTCACAGCAACCTATGATTCATGCTCCATGGATTATATTGAGCTTTTTCATTTATCACTGTTGTATGCTGTATGTTCAGTCATGAAACTGGATAGGTGGGTTCATATTGGAGGCTACTACCCACTATGGCCAAAACAGTGACCTACTTTTCATGTTCCAGTAATTATGTTAGCTTTTTGCATTAGATGGGTTTCTGTGACACTGTTGTATGTGCAGTCAAGAAACTTGATGTGATGCTTGTCTTGGAAGATTTTACTCACCATGGTCAAAAGGAGGTCACAGTGACCTAATTTTTATGTTACAGTAATTATGCTAAATTTTTGTACTTAGCTCAGTTTCTTTGACACTGTTTTATGTACAGACCCAGAAGCAGGTGATTTGACTGAATATGCCTTTCATTTGATCACCACTCCAGTGGCCTAGTGGTTAGAGCATCTGCCTTGAATGCAGGAGGTCATGGGTTTGACCCTGACTGAGTCATACCAAAGACTTATGAATTGGTAATAACAGCTGCTTCACAAGGTGTTCAGCATTAAGAGGTTAGTGTTAGGACTGATTGGCCTGGTGTCAGGATAATGTCACTAGTGGGACATGCTACGTGTCTGCATCATGATACCCTAGTGTTTGATATCACTATAAAACTGCCACACTGCAGACATCATAGTGATATAAGTGAAGAATTGTTAAAGCTATGTTAAAAAACCCAAATCACACACACACACACACACACACACACATGCCTTTCATTTACACTTCATTTGCAATCATTTTTCATTTCCTTTGCATTGCATTTACATTTTTTTTATGTTTTCTTTTTAGCTGTCATCTCTGAGCTTTAATTTTCAGTCTCAGAAATTAATTCTGATTTTACATTTATTGCTTCCATTCATCATTTCCTTTCATTGATGTTCATTTGAAATGCATGTACCAAAGTCATGATTTCCATTTTTAGTAGTATTCAGTGGAGGTAAGTATTGCTTTTATATGTTATGATAAATATAACTTCAACTGCAATAATTGTAAAAATATAGTTGTTGTGTATTTGTCAGTCGATTTTATTTTTTATTAGTTTCGTTCATTTCAAAATTGTACAGATACAACTATCAGTAATGATTTTATCACATTAGTGATGGTTGCCAAAATAGTTTCTTATCTTGTAGTTGTGAACAGTTTTCAGTATAAAGTGACTTGGATTAATCATCATGCAAAACAGTTTTTGACCATCACAATTTAACAGCAGCTGAAAATATATGTAATATATGTAAATAGATTTTAAAATCCATTCATGAAACACATTCACATTTTATTTAATTTGTACTAGCTCCTCTGGTCATAAAGCTTATGCGATGGCCTTTCATCTGGTATCCATTAATACAAGTATGTTATTTCTACTTCTCCCAACATATTGGATTGCCTTAAAACTTCGCAAACACATTCGTCACTAGGTCTAGTTGATCATAAGTGAAAATAGTGGAAATCCATTATGACTGCTATGGTGACCATCTGGATATTCTTGTTGACACGGAGCTTTCACTAACAGATATCATGTGAAGTTTAGAAGGCCGTAGACAATAATGGCACCCATATGCTATCCAATATGGTCACCAGGGTGTCCACTTTGAAAATGTGTTTATTACTACTGGTCCTGATTGGGATGGTCATACTGACATAGAGTTTTTCCTCAGACTTCTTATGCCATCTAGTTGGTCCTTAATAAATAGTGCTGACATGAAATTGAATGTCTACCATGGCAACGATGTTAATGCTTGTTATGGCTACTTCACATGAACGGATGGCTACATCAACATGAGTTTTTTTTACTTTTGGTTGGTCCTAAATGAAAATGGTGGCCATCATATATCCAGTAGAGCCACTACAGTGCCCATCTTGAAAATTGTATCACTACTTCTTTGGAATGGATCTTCATATCTGCATTGGGGTTTTACTAAAAAGACTTTTATGATGTCTGGTTAGTCCTGTATGAACTTAGTGCCGATCTTACATCCATCATGGTCACCTTAAAAATCATACATTGCTGTTCCTCCCTAATAAATCATCATATCAACATGAGGTTTTCACTAAAAGCAGGGAACAGCAAATCCACTTGCTTCATGCCTGGGACAAGTTCAAATTCAGCTTGGACAGGTTCTGGCTTGCAAGGTAAATTGAGAGAGAGAGGTCATGTTTAGTTTGGAAGAAGGAAAGTGGTTTTGCAAACAAATTCCAGTTATCTACACTAAGTACTGTTAAACATGGGGCTGGCAGCCTAAACAGCAGTGGGGATATCTCTATCACCACTTGACTGCTCTCTTTCATGAATGACCTTCAACTGCAGTCAGAGTAAACATAAAATGGCAGAAACTCCCTGATTTTCATTATTACTTAATCATAACATTAATTGCAACACATTTATGTCCTAGTGGCTGAAGTAAGTGTCCTGTAAACAGGATATTTTGCTCTGATTGATGTCGCTAAAAGTACGTGATCTTTATCCCCATTTAGAGTTAACGAAGCTGCTATTGTAGTTAATTTTAAACATTCACCTTGACAACATTATTTATATAAAGGAAGAAAAAAATTCTATATCAAAGTTGAATTGAGGACTATCTTATTGTTTTGTTTGACTTGGGATAAGCATGGACATTTTAGGTCCTGTTCATGATTGCATCATTGCACAAGCTATGATCACATTTCAGACAACGTGTATTGCTGTTCACATCATGGTTTCACTTGAATGCTGATTTGTGTTTTAACATTATTTAAAGTTTAGAGTTTTTCAATCTTAACTTCACAGTTTATGCTTTATTTTAAGGTGAGAAAATTTATAATAGGTGTTATACCTATTGTTGCTTTGGGTTTAATGTCATTTCTCAGTGCAGCATAGGCTATACATGGTGTCCAGTATAACTGGTGGAGGAAGAACCCTGGTAAGAATCACACCCCCATGGGAAGCTGCTGGCAAGCTTTCTCACAAATTCATATTGGCTGATCCCAAGATTCAAACCCAAAGAGACGGGTTAAATGGCAGTGATCAGGAAAGGCCATTCAGGTACCCAAGACATAGTTTTTTTATAATGATGCATCAGTATTAACAAAAGGTCATTTTAACTTAAACTGAGTTTTTATTCTCTTATTTAGGCATGTTAGAAAAATAATTCTCTATTACACATTGTTGTTCGATAAGAAAATTCCACTCTCGGGATAAAAACTTTGCCTCAGACAATAAGTAAAGCATTAAGCCTGATTTTGCCTGAGACACTTAGCAAACCTTAAGGCTGATTTTGCCTCGGGTACTTAGCAAAGCAGTGTCTGATTTTGCCTCAAACACTTAGCAAAGCCTTCAGCATTAAGCAAAAGTCTGATCCTTAGATGGAATATTCCTTTCCTACACTGATGCATATAAAGGATTCTATTGTTTGTCCACGACATGGAACTGAAACGGGCTGTAGGAGACACCTCTATATCAGTGTTTCCCAGAGTGTGGTATTTGTACCACTGGTGGTACATGAAAGAATTTCATGGGGTACATGGTAGAAAGTAAATCAGTAAAATTAGCACAAAAAACCACTATGGCGCTGATGTCCCAAAATTAGTATTATAAGTTTGGGAAACACTGCTCTATATGAAATAAATGACACCTGCTCCTGGGTCCCTTCTGTTGTATCTAGGTTCTTTTTAAATGTCTGTATAAACTATTTTCTGCCTGTAATGAACAAATTTAAGTGTCTCCATTGGAGTCAGGTTTTAATTTAACTTGTATTACTTCCCTTGACACTGTTTCTAACATTAAAAGATGATAGTATTTCTCATCTCATATGGTTTCTAGTACATCTTAGATATACATGTACACTCCAGTTCTTCAAAAAACATCTCCCTCCCCCCAAAACTTGAGATCTTGGAAATCCTAATAAGGTCACACATTCACTTATTTTACCTTGCTGGAGTTTTCCTTTTCCTGAATCATGTACCACTGTCACAAATTAAAATTAACTGTAATGGAAAAGGGGGGGGGATGTCTGTTTTTGCTTTCAAAAACAAATCCCATCTTGTCTTCGTAAGTAATATGGAATCTTGGTTCTCCCTTTAGCTAAATGTAGTATCTGGGAGGGCTGGATTTGCAAGGTAGTAGTAGTTCTCCTAGGATATTATGATTGAGTAAGTATTCTTGAAGAATGATATTTTACTAGGAAAAATTGGTTTTTAATTGGAGTTTCTTCTATGAAGATTGGGTGAGTGGGATCATATTTGGTAGGGTGTTTCACGAGCATGACACGAAAATGGTGCAAACAGCTCCAGATAAGGATTTATCACTATATTCATTACTTTACTTCCAGCTTCAAAATTTAATGTGTAACATTTTGTCTAGCATTTCTCAAAAGATGCAGTCTGCAGTGCCTTCTTCCAGTTGTTAGGGCATTATTCATGTTCCCAGCACAAGTCCAATATTTTTTGGTGGTCATATGATTGGTAGGTACATTATCAGACTGAAATAAAAGAACTATTGGACAAAATGTTTGTATTACCAGATAATACATGTGCCAGTCTGTAATGTTGCTTTGCTTCTTGACAATGGCATGTACGATTCAGTTAATATGCAGTGAATTACAAAGCAGTTATGCATTTTAAATAAGCACATTGTAACATGAATTCTGCAATTTTAAAAGAAATATCATTATTAAGTAATTTGTATGCATATTAATACATATATGTAGTTTATATGGAGTACTGGTAATCCTCATTTCCAGATATACTTCATACAGCCTTTTGTTTCCAGATTTAAGTCGAGAAAGCTGCAAATGTGGCTGCCACACTCGACTTGCTGTTGGGTCTCAAATAGCAGATGACATAAGAGACTCATTATTCCATGAATTGGGCATCACTTGTTGCGGAGGGATTTCCTACAACAAGCTTCTGTCCAAGTTGGTAGCAGGAACTCACAAACCAAATCAGCAGACGACACTGTTTCCTGAACAGACACAAGAGCTGTTGAAAAGCTTGAAACATTTTCGCCAGATTCCAGGTGAGTAGGTTTTGAACAAACTTGAATGAAGTTACATGGTGGTTTTGTCATTGTTATACTGGACTGAATTAAATGTAAACCTTTTATTTAAGTCAGATCAAATTTTCGTGTTAATGTTGTTTTACATATCTTATTTTTAGTTTGTCCTGTGTAATTATGTCATCTCAAAGAGAGGGTGATATATTGGTTTTGCGCTGTTTGAGTATCACACTTAAATTATGAGCAAGTTGTTTCAAAAACTATCAAACCAAACTATGCCAGATTGGATATTTTTAATACTAAAAGTAGGTCCCAAGATCCAGTTAAGTTCTGGTGACTTATTTTCAAGGTCTCAGAAGGCAGTATTTTGTGTAAGTAAAGCTAGGAGAGGGAAGACATGTTTCGGCTTTAAAAAGAAAACTAATCTCTTCTTTAGATTTTTTCTCTTTTTTTCAGACAAGAAATTGCTTCTATGTAACAATTGTCATTTAACAAATGACATTACCAAAATTTCAAATTTTTCACACAGATCATTTTTTCTTTCATTTTTACCATGTGTCTGTAGGTGTAGGGTGGAATAGCTGTAAGATCCTGGAGGCCATGAATATAAATTCAGTGAGAGAAGTTCAGTCTGCATCGCTGGAGAACTTAGAAAAAGAGCTGGGAAAGCCATTGGCAATGACAATCAAACAGCTGTGTGATGGTATAGATGACACACCTGTACACCCATATGGACTACCGCAGGTGCATTGGCCATGTAAAATAAACATTAAAACTGGAT
Organism: Sinohyriopsis cumingii; assembly: GCA_028554795.2. Classification (NCBI taxonomy): domain Eukaryota; kingdom Metazoa; phylum Mollusca; class Bivalvia; order Unionida; family Unionidae; genus Sinohyriopsis; species Sinohyriopsis cumingii. Next base: position 41,033,728 of record CM068827.1, read on the forward strand.
GTTGCATAGTCTTGCTCACAAATGAAATTCATGCAGAAAGTTAAACACCATTCTCCAGAAGAATAGTATTTTGTTATTAACCCTTTACCTCATGTGAGTGCCTTTGGACGCCTCTACACCATTCCTATGGAAACACTTTTGGATGCCTTTACCACATTCCCATAGAAGAGCCAATGGATGCATCTACACCATTCTCCTAGCACATTTGGCTGCTTGCTGAAAACATCAGCCATTTTAAGCTGGTTTTCATTGTGCCACATTTTGGGAAAATCCTGTATTAAATAGTGTGATTGCAATTTATGTGATCTCAATGTATGTGAATTCGAAAAACGCAATATAGTGAAAAATGTTAAAAAGATTGCTACTATTGAGATTATTCTCTCATACGAATAGATAGTGCCAACATTGCAGGCAAACATTACCCACAATGCCCAGCTCTTACGCCCCCACTATTCTGTTTATTTTGGCCTCAATACTGCATATGTATGTACATGTAAAAATTGTTTGTTGCAATTTTGGAACGTTATTATTGATGGGATCTAAAAGATGAGCAAGTGAAAGTCCGAAGAGACCAAAGAATGCTATTTCTTTACAGGTTAGACTTTTAGTAGTGAAAGAGTATGAAGCTGGTCAGAGTATCGCCATGATAAAGCATGCTTTTAACCTTAGTGAAAGTACATATAGAACAATACATGAGAGTGCTGAAAAAGTAAAAGCAAGCATGAAAGATGGAATCTCCCTTTTGAACCACAAAAGTTGCTATACCTGACCAACATAATGGACAGGATGGAAAGGATGTTGGCAACATGGCTTGATGAACACTACTGTTGAATGCAGCTTTCATTTTTTAATTACACGTACATATGCTCTATTGATTAAAATTCATAATTTCATGTTTTTATTTTATTTTTCCTATGTTTCAAGTTTGTTTCCCTATGCTTTTCATGAAATCTTTTATTCTTTTTTTTATTTTAATCTACTTTGCAGAAGCATCCCCTAATTTTAACATAGTGAATTTATATGGAGAAAACGATCTCAATTTACACAAATCTGAAATTATGCATGCTCTTCAAAAACGTAACCCTCGCGTAAATCGTGATCACGCTGTACTACATTCATTGATGTGAATGACCATTATGTCAGATCATGTGGTCACTGTTTAAGCTCTAGTCATAATCTGCTATTTTAAAGTAACTGGGTCTGGTTCTCCACTCTCAATATCGTGGCTATGGATTTTTTTAGTACTTTTTGGAGTTTGCACAGTTAGAATTACTACTGTGAAAGCTTCAATAACTTAGTTAAAGGCTCTGATTTTGACATAGGGAACACTGTTCAAGTTTTTATAATTTATCAGATTCAGATGATTTAGTGATGTAGATGAGAAATGGCAGCTATTTGTGGTCACATGGCTTCACTGACTTGATGGTGAATGAGTTCTCTCAAGATTTTAAAGCACATAAATAGTTCTTCCGTGAAAAATAATTACACAGCTATAATGATAGATTTTGCTCTTACTTTTTTCTATTCATGGTAGATGTGTACCAAAAATGTAAAATGGTTACAACTGATGTTGAACATAACATACACTACACTGTTGTAACAGTTAACAGGCAGGCCTATATGTATGGAGTCAAATAGGTAACAGGTGTTCTGTTTATAGCACACTACACTGTGTAACTTTGGTACATGTATATCAGCTGCCTACAAAGCCATACACTCTATGAGGTAAAGGGTTAAATGAGTTTAATAAATTTAATGTTTGATGGTATTAAATGAGTTTAATAAATATAATGTTTGATGTTATTAAATGAGTTTAATAAATTTATTGTTTGAAAATTAAGTCAAGATATCAAATTTAATGTTTGATGAAACTTAGTTTAAGATAATAAATTTAATGTTTGATGAAAATTAAGGTGATAATAAATTTAATGTTTGAAAATGAAGTTAAGATGGTTTTCATGGAAAAAATGAAAAGACTTTTAATTGTTTATTGATATCATTATGTGAGATTACTATGGATTGTGTCTTAAAATTGTTATGAAAGGAGATTATGATGCCTAGAAATGTTAATTTATGAGCTAAATGGGATAAAATACCAGGATCCATCATTTGAACTAAAAGCAGGATTAATTTTTGAGCTTTTTCTAACAGTGTGCAAAAGTGCATGTATGTTTGTGTAACACGATGCAGTTACAACTTCACTCAAGACTGAGACAAAACTTAAAACAAAGTGGTTTGAATAGATGGTTTTAGAATTTATAAATATGAAAGATTATGGGATGAAGGCAGTAAGTGGTAAGTGAGAACAATATAAAGACATGTGGCTGAACTGTTAATAATTAGTTTTAAAAATTGTTTAGTGAATGTTTACAAAAGGATAAATGTCACAAAACATTTACAGGATCTAGTCTAGGGTGTGTGATTGTATGATTCATGCCAATTTCCTAAAATGTTATGCTGAAAAATCGGTCAAATTCAGGTAAATTTTGCATTATATTTTCAAGCTTTACCTTTATTTCTTCATAAACTTTTGTCAAAATTCAGAAAATTCTAACTTTATTAAAATGGAACAGGGAATATCCCTGTTCTATTTTTAATTCTAAAGTACAAAGTTTATCTTTCTGAGCATCACCTAAAGACTACCTAACTTTACCACTTGCAGTTTTGCATTATTTGCGAAGGAATACAATATAACAAGAAATTTAACTTTTGTTTTATCCTTTTAGACTATGAGTGATGAAGACTCATTCCGAAAATTGGCTTCTGTATCAGAAGCAAAGGAGAAAATCAGAGAACTTTTGCATAGTCTTCTCAAGAGGTAACCATGTGTTTTGGAGTTCTGTAAGAGGTAACCACGTTTTTAGAGGTCTGTAAGGGGTCAACAATGTTTTTGGAGGGCTGTAAGAGGTAAACCATATTTTTGAAGGGCTGTAAGAGGTAGATGACGTGTGAAGGGCTATAATTGGTAGACCTTATTTTTTGTGGGCTATGAGAGAAAGACCATGTTTTTGAAGGACTATAAAAGGAAGACTATGTTTTGGAAGGGCTATAAGAGGCAGACCATGTTTTGAAGGGCTATAAGAGGTAGACCATATTTTTGAAGGGCTATAAGAGGTAGACCATATTTTTGAAGGGCTGTAAAAGGTAGACCATGTTTTTGAAGGGCTGTCAGACATAGACCCTGCTTTTGGAGAGCTATAAGAGGTAAACCATGTTTTTGGAGGGCCATTTTCTGCTGTTTATATTGCCTGCAAAGTGTAGCGAGACATGTGTATAATAATTGTATCGTATTTATTGTTTCTGTTGTTGTTATTGTTGTTGTGGTATCAAGCATCCACACTAACATGCATTTAGTTCCATGTCTATTGTACTGTTTCATTAACAGTAATTAACCTTCATGGCTTAATTCACCTTGATCAGCACATTGTGGCTAAAAATGTCACATTGATAATCTCATCAATTGAATCACATAGTTTTATACAGGTACCATTTCTATGATGTTTTTATTTGTAAAGTAGTGAAACTCAGTGCATGAATTTTGGTAAGATCAATCAAAGTCTAGTGACAGTAACCCCCTTTTCTTACTCAAGTGATTGTGTTATGTTTACTTTGATCATACAGAGTTAGAACAAACAAGATAGCGTGCAGATAATATTTTTCAGACACAGATTTGTATTAACATAAAGAAACAGACTTTCAATATCATGTATGATTTTGAAAATGTATTTATTAATCTGTTTTAGTAATAGGTCCTGTAGAATGGTCTCACAGAAATGTAACACCAACACCAATTAGCCAAAATTGTAATTTTCTTCTTCAGATACTAGAGAATATCTATTACCCCATTAACACTAATATCTATTACCTCATTAACACTAACATATATTACCCCATTAACACTAATATCTATTACCTCATTAACACTAATATATATTACCTCATTAACACTAATATATATTACCTTATTAACACTGATATATATATTACCCCATTAACACTAATATCCATTACCCCATTAACACTAATATTTATTACCCCATTAACACTAATATCTATTGCCTTATTAACACTAATATCTATTACCTCATTAGCACTAATATCTATTACCTCATTAACACTAATATATATTATCCCATTAACACTAATATATATTACCTCATTAACACTAATATCTATTACCTCATTAACACTAATATATATTACCTCATGAACACTAATATCTATTACTCCTTTAACACTAATATCTATTACCTCATTAACACTGATATCTATTACCTCATTAACACTAATATCTATTACCTCATTAACACTAATATATATTACCTTATTAACACTGATATATATATTACCCCATTAACACTAATATCTATTACCCCATTAACACTAATATTTATTACCCCATTAACACTAATATCTATTGCCTTATTAACACTAATATCTATTACCTCATTAGCACTAATATCTATTACCTCATTAACACTAATATATATTATCCCATTAACACTAATATATATTACCTCATTAACACTAATATCTATTACCTCATTAACACTAATATATATTACCTCATGAACACTAATATCTATTACTCCTTTAACACTAATATCTATTACCTCATTAACACTGATATCTATTACCTCATTAACACTAATATCTATTACCTCATTAACACTAATATATATTACCTTATTAACACTGATATATATATTACCCCATTAACACTAATATCTATTACCCCATTAACACTAATATTTATTACCCCATTAACACTAATATCTATTGCCTTATTAACACTAATATCTATTACCTCATTAGCACTAATATCTATTACCTCATTAACACTAATATATATTATCCCATTAACACTAATATATATTACCTCATTAACACTAATATCTATTACCTCATTAACACTAATATATATTACCTCATGAACACTAATATCTATTACTCCTTTAACACTAATATCTATTACCTCATTAACACTAATATATATTACCTCATTAACACTAATATCTATTACCTCATTAACACTAATATAAATTACCTCATTAACACTAATATCTATTACCCCATTAACACTAATATTTATTACCCGATTAACACTAATATCTATTACCTCATTAACACTAATATCTATTACCTCATTAACACTAATATCTATTACCTCATTAACACTAATATCTATTACCTCATTAACATTAATATATATTACATCATTAACACTAATGTATATTACCTCATTGATATTAATATCTATTACCTCATTAACACTAATATCTGTTACCTCACTAACACAGCCCTTCCAAGGCAAAAACATCTTCACCACTAATGCTGTCACATTTACAGTAAGAATTTTCTTTTCATCAAATGGAAAATGAAACAATTCTGTTAAAAGTGGGTAATCCACATTCATGCTGAAGCTTCCACTGTAATTTTGACAGCAGCATCTGTTGTGTGTATCAATAAACCTCTGCAAGTCGAGGTGTATCATAAAAAAAATGGACTGACTCATTGCTTTAGTGCTCTAATGATTCCATAAATGCCAATACTGTTATCAAGAGTAAAGCAAGGGTTATAACACAAACTAATATACTTACCTCATTTGAATCTGTTCCCTGTTTGCAGATTTCCTTAAACATCAACTGTGCATTTAGTCTAAATGTTTTAAAATGTATATTTAATAATCTGCAGTTATAAACAAGTTACCTCATGGATACCCTCATGGACAGAATGTAGAAACATGCAAATTCATTCACCTAAAATTTACAGGGAAACAATTACAGATTTTAAAAAAAAAATATTTTCTCTTTATGTATTCTTGAAAAGTTAGGATGTATTGAATTCAGTTAGCATTAATGCTGAGATTAGTTTGCAAAAATAATATGTTTGGCATATCTTAATTCCCCACCAGTATTGTCAGCTGCATGACACTTATGCCAAGCATCAGTGCTCTTTTCAAAAGTTATCCCAAGTACAATTGCATAGTTGACAAAATCATATTTGGAGTGGTCAAATATCCTTTGTAAAGATCTTGCAAACATGTGACAGAACCATGATTTCAAACCAGTAGGGGGGCCTCGAGTGGCCGAGTGGTCTAAAGCGCTCACCGTTCCGGATCACTGCCATCTCACCTCTGTCTGCGTATGTTCGAGTCCAAGGCTCGGCTAGCGTGGGTACGTGGGAAAGCCTGCCAGTAGCTTCTCGTGGGTCGGTGGTTCTTTCCTGGGTTTTCCAGGGTTCTTCCTCCACCAGTTATACTGGCCGCCATATATGGCCTATCTTGTGCTGAAAAATGGCATTAAACCCTAGAACAACAACAAAAATCAAAGCAGTAGATTTACAAATTATGTTCAGTAGATTGCTTCTGATACCAGGAAATTTTCTATCGGTATAAATTTTTATGTTCTTCAAGGGAGCTGAAAGCAAAACATGTGCAGTGATAAGAATTCTCTTCATAATGTAATAAACAGCAACTTTATAATCAGAATATGATGGCATTGTTTCAATAATAATTAATTATTACAAGTCACTATGTTATCAATTAATGAAAAAGGAAGAGTTGTTTATCTTGTAGCTCACTGCAATGATTTTTTTAAATACCATCAAATGGTTTTAGTTTCATTCACAAGATCATTGTCTGGTGACCAGTGATGAGTTCCACAGTATTTATTAAACTTTACACAGTAGTTTCCTGGTCCATATGTCCCCCTGAATCACTCTGTATTTTACAAAGAATGGATAATGTCCCCTTTGCATCAGCATTAGCATGTTGTAATGAAAAGACAACTATGCTGAGCCTGAAAAGAAGTTCTACTGTCAGTTTTTCTTGTTACTGAGTTTGTAATATTTCTGACTGCTCTCTGGCAGTCCTCTAAGTTTTATTCACCCCATGGAGGAAGTCCCTCTGTTCCTGAGTCTCATCCTCTTTCTCTTCATGGCTCAAATCTAAAAATCCAGAACTCTGTGGCAAGTTTCACCACTGTAAATAAAGTAAAAATGAAGATTGATTTAGACTTTAAATAAACAATGAACAGAAATAAATAGCATATTTATGTTTTTATGAATAATTTATCCTAACTTTACAATGAATTATCTTGTGACATATTGTTAAATGATATATTTTATCTAGGGATTGAGCTTTATTTATGTGCTTGAAAACCTCAGATAGTTGATGAAATACAAAAGATGCATACATGGGCAACACTCAGTGCAAACTCAGGACTGTACTTAAACTATTTAAGCATTGTTGAACTTTCAGTATTTCAAGCCAGTGGTTTCAGTGCATTGGGAAAATGCACATGTTCTGGAATTTTGCCATGAATTTAACAAAATATTTACAAGTTGCACTTAAATAATCCTACTCAAACATCTTTAACAGTACAGTAACAATTAAACATGACAAAAAATAAAAATACTTGCTCTGGTGCGTCTATTGAAATCATTCATTAAGAGTAGTCTCTCCATCTTATGTCCCCTTCACCAATGGTTGGCTGATTTTCATTGAAGGCTCAGAAGACATCATGACCTTTTATTCCTTTATAACTTATAACACATCAAAAAACAGCCTTCATTTGGCCTTAAACTTCCCAAATTCCAACAATAAGATAATCAAGGTACAGCTTGTTTTGTACATGTCAGCTGTTCTTTAGCAATTCTATACCCTTTTTTCTGCCACCCATCATTGCACTGATCATTGTACTGGTGGAACATTTCCAGTACCAAGTAGACTGGTTCTGGCTGGTTTCTCTAATGTGTTGATAGAACACACACAAATTCCTCGTTAGTTTTTTAAATCAATTTGTTTTATAAAATAAGTATCTTCTAATTATTGAGAGCAGTAGATTCCAACTTTAAAATGGTAGGTGTGGTAGACAGCCTTCAGAACAGCATTTTTGGCCTACCACATGTATAATGATGGCTAGTTTTTCAGTGCATCACAACTGCTTCACTTTGGACATTAAATGCTACTGGTGACTTAAATGCAGTGTTAGGCTGTTAAGTACTATTTTGTCCAAGACCAAAATGCATACTTTGATGAGACATGAATATGTTTCAAGTGTTTGGTCATCGTATCAATGCTCTTCCCATTGTATGAAGTAACTGAAACACATATGTTGTTTTAGCATATTTTGTTTTTGCTGCTGGCATCAACAATTGTAAAATGCTTCCAAACTGGAGATTATTACCAGACTTGCTTTCAGCCATTTTGAATAAGAATCGGTATCAAAGTTGCATCAGGTTGTCAGGCACTTTATTTATTGTTAAAACTGACAGCAGGTTTTGTAAACATTTACAGGGCTGATACAGTATGATCTCTTTTTCACATGGAAACATAACAATCTAGTAATCACATCTTTTGAATTTGTTTGATCTAAAAAAAATACCATCATCTGCTTGCCATCATGGCAGTCAGGCAAGAGTTGTCTCCACTTTGACAGAAGAATTGACCCCAGATCGCATTATTTTTGAGTCGCTACTTCATCATCTTAGAATGCTGTCATAATAGACCCTGCAAATACGTTATCACCAGTTTCAGCAATCCTTGTGAGTTTTGTTACAGAGAAATATAGTTATTGATTTTCTTAATGAATCATGCTCTGTTGTCAGTGAAGAGAAATATTTTTGCATTTAATTTGTCTGCTTCCTTATACAATAAGCTAGTCAATGCCATTTTAATTACCCTGTGGAAATGGTCAATAATAGTTACTATTTATTTCAGTACTTAACCTTTCTGTAAGTTATATCTTACAAATGATCATTTATTTCATATAACAATATCATTTTTGTAATTGTCTCTAGTACTTATTATAATTCATAGCATCCACTTCACTGTTAGCTTGGCATGGTACTTGGTTGATTTCACCAGTTTATGGCATTATTTTTCTAATTATGGGTAACAATGGGCAAGATTAAATGTGTGGTCTTTTCCTAGCATAGCTACATTACTGTTAGCAAGAATTCTACTATAATTACTTTTTGCTTTATTTAACCTTGTGTGTGCATTATTTAGCCAGAGGAAAACAGTATTGACATATTGACATGCAAAATTGACAATAATAAAACATCTGACTCTGATGTTAACAGTGCTGTATACTGTATTTCTTCCATTATAAGACCAGGTGCTAGTCAAGCAAGTTTGTCATAAATTACGGGGGTGGTGGGCTTATTATCAGACAAAGATATACTTAATAAATAATTGCCTGAATGGTTTAAAAAATTCGTGAAAAACAAAGTTCTGCTTCTTGCAAGCTGTTAAGAATGGTCAGGTCTAGAAAATTCATTGCTATCCTCTTCAGAAAATTAAAATACTTTGTTGATCAGGTTAAATTTCATGCCATTTGGCTTAAAATTTTTTAAAAATAATTTATCATTTTTAAGAACAAGATAAAATTCTTCTATTTTTTCTACAGTATCAATTAGTATCTATCTTTCTCACCAAGGTGAATTACTTGTTTGTGTGAGGTCTTAATTGTTCTTGTTTTATTCTAAAATAATCTTTTTCCGACCAATATTCAATTTTTGCAGCTAGATAAACCAATACACACCTCCCAAAAAAAAGGATAAACTATTATGACATCTTAAAAAGATAAACCAATACATACCTTAAACAAGGTACCCAAATGCATGATTGAACTTCCATTTGTGATGTAGTTTTAACTTTCCCTAGTGTGCTGATCTGTTTTGATTTGCTTTCGAGTACTGAGTGTTCTTGGGTAAATATAATTCACTAATTAGAGTTTTGTGTTTCAGGCTTCTTGAGGATGGAAGGGTACCAAAGACCTTCCGCTTAACAGTTCGAAAGTTTCAGACTGGCAAGAACAAGTACACTTCTAGAGAAAGCCGCCAGTGCCCAGTGGTTCCATCTGTCTTCTTCAATTTTTCATCAGGTACCTTTATATAATTTATCTAATGACTACTGTGCTATATAGGTTATTGCGATTTCACTCTTTCATGGTATAGCAATTTTCATGGAGTACTAATTTTCATGGTATAGCAGTTTTCATGAAGTACTAATTTTCATGGTACAGCAATTTTCATGGAGTACTAATTTTCATGGGATACCAGTTTTCATGAATTTCATCACTCCTAACAACATATTTAAAGACTCAACAAAAAAATGAGACAATGCAGAAAGCCTAACCCCGTTTTTACTGATACCTACTGAACTGTCAACAAAGCTCAGATTTTGATAATTCAACTTATTTACTGTAATAAAATATTATCTTTTATATGTTTTTTATCATTTATAAAAATTATATTAATGAGAAAGCATTCAGTTTTGTTTCAAGGCACATGTAGATATGCAGCATCCAGTAGCTGTCAGTTCTATTAGCTGCGATAAATTAATATGTGAAATGAATGAGGATGCAGGGATAATAAAAAAAATAAAAGTATTTAAGTTCTAATATTATTGAAAATTTAAAATGAATGATCAAATGATATAGGAAATGTAGATTTAATTCTTATTTATAAGGATCCTTGAGACAGTGGAGTAAAACTGTTGAAGAAAATACTTTTATAAAAAAATTAAACTTTATTCTTTGCAGTTCTCTGTGATTTAAGATTTACCCACAGTTGTAAACCATTGGAATTAATAAATTTCGTAAATCTTTGATAAATATAAGTATTTATGCTTCTAATTACAGTAGGAAACTTTCCTGTTAAAGTTTAAATCCTTCTGAAAGCACATCTCGGTTTATCCATGCTTATTGAAGTTTAAATTATTCTGAAAGCAAATCTCAGTTTATACATTATTTTGAAAGCTTATCTTAGTTTATCTGTGCTTATTTTATTGCAGAGGAAAAACCATGCTGTAAAATACTAAAACTATTGCTCGAGGCACAAGTACTTAATACTGTGTATTTTTACATTAATTACAGCCCAGTGCTATTACAAGCTTGCATGTCACTGTTTCTGGCAAAGCCACATAATTAACACTAGGACAATCAAGTTTCATGGTACATATAAAAATTTTGCCACATAGATAATCTTGAAGTTGCAGAATTGTACATGTCCATCTTTATCAAAGCAACAAATAATTCAGTCCAATCTCTCTGCATATCCTTGTGGGGGATCTAACTTGAATGTTACCACATTTAACACCATGATCATATTGATGGTGCAGCTTTACATTTAGTTATTTTAGTAAAAAAAATAATATTATTATGACTTAAAATAACGTAGAGAAAAGAGTGAGGAGCAAAAAGCTTTGTAAGATTCAATAAATAACCTATTTCCCCAGAATACAACAGTGAGAAATGTAAAAAAAAAACAACTTAAGGTATTGCAAATTAAATCCCAAATAATCCTAGATTTACAGACACAAGTCTGGTTGATTAAAGTTCTGAATAAATTATTTTGATATTAAAAAATATACCCAACGCTGGAAGTGTTGATGTGGCTGTATTGTAGGGATGTACCTACAGTCTTTTGTTGAATCATAATAATGTAGTTCAAGAATATATCCTTATTTGAAATTTCACTGTAATTTCAAGTCTCTATTTCCAAGAATTTCACTTTTGATGAGCACTTTGAATTTCCGATGAATAAATAATTTGAATAAATAAATTTCAGCCCAAATGAAATCATGGACACGAAAATGATTATGCCACAAGATCTTATAGCACAAATAAATATGTCACAAGATGAAGCCGGGTTGGGACTGGATTAAGGAAGACACGAAAAGCAAATGCGTTTACAAGATGTTTATTTATAAACGCAATTTAAATATTAACAAATCTGACACCATTATAAACAAAAAGATATGGGGAATTATAAAGTTCCTAACATGGAACTATCAACAACAATTAACTCAACAAGAAAACACTCAAACATGAATTTAACAAATGGAATTTCAAACAGACGTGAATTATGTCCTATCATCGATCAACAAAGTAAAAGTATATGATCTACACCCCAATATAAACAAAATCTTGAATGTATCGTTCATACAGCGATATTGAAATGCATGTAAATTTGAATGTATCGTTCAAATAACGATTTAGAAAAGAATGTAAATTTGAATGTATTGTTCATAAAACGATATTGAAAAGCAGGTAAATTTGAATGTATCGTTCATATAACGATATTGAAAAGAATGTAAATTTGAATGTATCGTTCAAATAACGATTTTGAAATGCATGTAATTATGAACCTATTGATCGTAAACCGATATTGAAATAGGAATGAATGAAATTATGAACCTATTGATTGTTCATATAACGATAGGAATGAATGAAATTATGAACCTATCGATCATTCACATAACGATAGAAATGAATGAAATTATGAACCTATCGATCGTAAACCGATATTGAAATAGGAATGACTGAAATATGAACCTATCAATCGTTCACATAACGATATTGCAGTAGGAATGAATGAAATTATGAACCTATCGATTGTTCACATAACAATATTGCAATAGGAATGAAAATTTGCTGAGATAGCAATAGTGGAAAATAACATGGAACACTATATATAACTATCGTGGCGCACATTTGACGTCCAAGATGTAAATCCGGTTCCACTCGCTCTAGTCAATGGCCAGAGAGAAGCACCCACGCATGGTCTGCTCATCTCAGTCTGGTGAAGGATCCCTCGAGAGCCCTCACATAAACACAGACCCGATGGTCGCAAAGCCCTGGTCCCTCGCATCGAGAAAACCAGTACACTCTTCCAATCCAGCGTCACCATAACACAGTGTATACGTCACACGAAACCACACAGAGTTCTGTGACTTCACATCATACGATGTATAAGGCATGGCAGGCATGTATAAGGCAGCTCTACAGCTGGTGACTCCACATCAAACCGTATACAAGTCATGGCATAAGGCAGCATAAATTATAACAACTAAACCGTGTAGTACATATGACACAGTTAAGTACTTCTGCATTGATATATGTTGCGCATGCGCGCACATGAATTCATTACCCATTACATTAATCGTTTAATGCATGCAGCGTATAATTAAATATCAATTTGTCTGTTCAGTTACAACAAATAGCTAACTCGAAGCAGACTATAGTATTTCTAATATGGCGTTGTATAACCTAGGTATTGACTCTCTGTAGAATTTAGAATAACTTCTAAAAGATCTAAAGAATGAAAACAATTCTGTCATATAAAACGAATAGTAATGAAGAAAATTTCATTACCTCTACAGCTGGAGATTTGCTTCCGTAAAGGGGTAAGCTTTCTGACAAGACTCGTCGTAATGTAATTTGATTATAGAGAATTTGCTCTATATGTACTCTAGCTATGACAGATATGCGCAGCTAGGTACTTAGGTTTCCCGCTGCAGGCAATTTGCTTGTGCAGCATGGTCTGAGTTTCGCTCAGGATTTCGAAGTAACTAGAGCCGAAAAAATATACCACCCTCAGGTGACGCTGTACGTGGCAACGAAAACCGAGTACATTTTTGACAACATATACTTATTGATATAACTCATACACAATTCCATGACAAAATAATTTATAGAAAAACAAGATTATATAGCCCTCTACTTGACCTCAGGTCACAATTAACATTTTCAAAAAAAAATCTATTGCCTAATGGAAATTCATTCTGGAAGGTTCCAAATGTTTACAAGAAAAAATCTTAGTTATAATTAGAAGGTCTGTTTCTACAATTATAATAAAAACTTTATTAAACAACAAGTAGACCCAGTAATTTATAGGGAATTTCCAAAGTTCAGCATTCACATTGAGATAAATATGTTGTTTATGAAACCAAAATCAGTGATTCAGGTCAGGTAGAAAATGAAATTGATTTTGGACAAGGTCAAGTCCAAAATACAGTTATCCAATGCATATAGTGAAAATATTAAAAAAAGCTATAAAAAAACTAATTAATAAACAATGCAAATTAAATATACATAACAGTATAATGATGTGCTCAATTACTGCTTGGTTTGATATTGGTGGCTATATTGGCTCTGTTTTGTGTTGAACCTAGGACAAATCCAGTGTCAGTGATTGATGTTTGATTTGTGCTCATATTGGTGGTATGTTGTCTCAACTGCTTAATTGGTCAACCATTGTTAACATATTTTTAATCCATAGAATTTTGAAGTTTGGATATTTTTAGGGGTTGAACCATAAAATGAATTGTCTATAAATATGCCAACTTTGACAGAGGCAAATCAACAAATTTAAGTACCCATGAAAATGTCTTGTTTTACAAAGCCAAGAAAATAAACAAAACCAAAGTAATTTACCCACATCATAATTTGTAACACATAATAACACCCCTTGATGCCATTTTGACATGTCAGGCAAGGCAAAGGCTTAAGAACTGATTCATCTGAATGTATTTTGGAGTCATTTCACTACCCATTTTGGCAGTTTTAAGAAACATTTTTTGTCATGTTATAAATAGGATCCATTGTGATCATTTCAGATGAAATTTATGAAATTCATAGAATCATTTAAGTCTTTCACTTGCCAGAGTTTGCACAAGATGGACATTTTGATTATGCTTTTCATTCATTGAATTTAAAATTAGCATTCATGTAAGACCCTTACATGTGCATTTTTTTCTTTGATATAAAGTACATCCATCTGTCAAAATATAGACTTTGCAGATCAAATCTCTCCACTTTTAAACTTTACTCGACACCACATATGTCTCAAAAATATTCTGACCAATCAAAATGCTGCATTTGTCAATTGAGAAGTTTGGAACAACATTCAGTACTTGAAATGTTGAGTGAAGTTTTATGACAGAGGGGCCTGACTTGTTCACTGTGTTCTCAGTGAATTAAAGCAAACAACACGGACTTGAATCTGCCTGTACACCATGTAGCTGCAGTCTGAGGTTATACTGTTCACTGGTGGTCAATGCAGTACACAAAGCTTCAATTTTGCATGGGCCAAAAGTAAACAAATTTTGATTTAATGACTCTGGAATATGAATTATGGGGCTGTCAGGGTAATCAAGGCTGAAATGCTGATTGCTCATAGGTGTTTTAGATTGAGGCTAAATGTAAAATTAGCATTTTTAACAGAAAATTAAGAAGGAAAAATACATTCCATACAGTTATTATGAATAATTCTACACTTTTTCAGAACATTCACTAGAAAACACGAAAATAAATGCATCATATTTCCATATATTCATATGTATTTAAAAAGAAATGAACTGTAGTTTTACTGGATTTGCTTTTCATTTATGCCAAATCTTGATATAGCAGGCATTCCATTTTTGACACAAATATATCACTTAAATTGTATTAGGGTAGTTCCTTTTTAACATGTATCATACCCTGGGAAGGCAGATTTAAAACAAAAATGTGTAATCTGATTAGTGAATTTTTTATATGAGGATGATAATAAATTCTAAATTGCTAGGCAACTACTCCATCTTGATAGTGCCTTCCCTGGGTCTGAAGTATATTTTACTGGAACAACCCATATTGAACATAATAAAAGAATTGCAACCCTCATGAAGACATCCCTAACACATCTTAAATTAATGGAAAGCATTACAAGAAATAGAACCCTCTTCATTAAAATGACATTTATGGGAATATGTTCTCTTGAAAACATAATTGCTCATCATAAACATAATTTTGTCATGTATACCCCTGCCTCAAACAGATGGAGGTGTGTATGGTTCTTCACGTCCCTTCATCCATCTGTCCATCCTTCTATTCATCACACAATCTTTTTGAATGTCTCACAGTTATTGAAGGATTACTGTCAAGCTTTATACTTATTATGGCTATTACCTGTATATGAGAATACTGAAAAAAGTGCCTTTTCATATGGGAAACCCTTATGATTTGCTCAGTATATCTTCCCGCAGAAACTCCAGTCAGCCTGCATCTTTTTTGTTCTTATTGACATTTTTTTTTCTCACTTGAGAGTTGCAAAGACATCAATGACAGACTACAAAAAAACACCAGAAGGCTTTGTTTTGAAATATAATAATTGCCTTTCTTTACACCCATGTAAAGGTGGGGCATATTTTTTATGTTATCTTTCAGTTACTAAAAGTTGTGGAAGAACTCAGATGCTTGGGTGTCAAAGTGTCAAAGGCCAAGGTCATTGAATCAATTTGAAATCTGAACAATTGGCATTATATAACCTGTACTGGGTGAAAATCAAAGGCTTTGAATAACCCTGAAGTGACCACCAGCAGTACATTTTTCATAAATCAGTAATTACTTTTGATTAACAACTACAGGTGAGACCTTACATGAAAATCATGCAGCATGCAGTTCACTCATCCAGTTCCTATACTCATTCTCATGTACAATACACAGAAAACTTGCTGAGTGTGCAAAACACAATATTATACAGTGTTGTAGGTCTAGCCTGGATGAATCAATGTAAAATGTAGGTCACTCTCACCATCTTTCATTCCAAAAGTTTAATAGTAACAGAGAGGCATCAAATTATCAAGTTTAGTGATCAGAACTTAAACAACACATATGAAATGAACTTTTAAACAAAATTTGAAGAAAGTCACAGAGTATGAAATATATAACATACCAAAACCTCTTTTTGCAAAAAGAATGTAGAACTTATCAAGATGTGATGACCAGTGTTTTTGGTATGGCTGGGTACAAAGAGAGATCTATACAGACACCTAGTTTAATGATTTCAGCCTGACCAGTAAAAACATCAAACTGAACCTATCTATTTTGGGGCATAAAGGTCCGAGGTTATGATCATTGTATTTCTAACGAGAAAATGATGGTTCTGCACAATAATTGTAGCTCACAACTGCATACCTTGACCAGCAGCTGAGTCCCATTGGTCAGTAATCTCCAGAATCAACCTTGCAAGTGCATTTACAGAGGACTCTTTGGCATGGAACAAGTGATAAATGACTGACTCCTCTGGTATCTTGAATACATCAAAATGCTATCAAATGATTAATGTGGATTTGAATGCAGAGAAGCAACTGGTCAGACTTGAAACATTTGCAATAACCATCTTTTTTTTCCTTTCAGAAAGATTATGGTACCACATGAAAGTTTGGCGTAATGAATAACTTTTTCAGCCTAGGTCAGAGGGGTCACCTACTTATCTTTCTATCTAGTTGTTAGCTCTACTGGTCATAGATCAGAAGAGCTAATATGGGATGGCCTATGGTCCATCTGACATTTGTCATCTGCTGCAAAGACAAGTTTGTTTTCACTATTCCTCCTAAACTATTTGGAGGATTGCCATGAAACTTTACATGCACATTCATTGCAGGGTCTAGTTTGCCATAGGAAAAAAAACGGTGCTGCATGGACATTCATTATGATTGCATCAGTGGCCATTTTGAAAATCTTGTTATCACTACCCCTACTGAATAGATGGTTATATCAATATGGGATTTTCACCAACAGACTTTTTATGATATCTAGTTGGTTCTAATGAAAGTGGGCTTTTACCTCCAATAAAACCACCATGTCACCATTTTTTAAATATTGTTATTACTAATTCTCCTGAATGGAAAGTCATCAGCATGGGTTTTTCACCAGAAAATATCTTAAATTAAAACACTGGTGATCCATTATCTGACCATAGTGACCATCCTGAAAGTCTGATCCTCCTGAATGGATGATCATCTTGAAGTGGGGTTTTCAAAAAGACTTAGGTCATGTGGACATGTTGTTTTCACTAGAAGACTTCTTGCAACATCTATTTGATACTGAATGAAAATAGGGCCAATCTTACATCCAGTTTAGCTATCATGACAGCCATCTTGAAAATCTTGTTATAGCTACTTCAGATATATTGAAATGGGGTTTTCAGGAAAATAATTTAATGGTGCCTGATCGGTCCTAGATGAAAATGTTGTTAATCTAGTATCCAGTATCCACAGCAGGCTATATGAAAATCTGTGTTACTTCTCAAGAATATTAGAGAAGGTTTCAGCATTCTGCAGTTAAAAAGAAGAAATGGTCTTGGTTTCCCTGAAATTCTGTTCAACCAGTAGATTCTTGTTTGAAAGATAGAACTTTCAGAGTTATGGTAGGTTCAACCCTTGCTGAAAAGCTGTCCACATGTATGGGTATACCTAAATGCAGCATATAATCAGATAAACAACATAGTGATATGCCAGGAAGTGATTGCTCATCACAAATTAATAACGTTTTGAACTTCTATAGATAAAAAGTATGCATACAAGTGAAAATGAAGTACAGATACAATTTAAAAAGTGTTTAGAAATCGGCAGAAGAAAGTGGTTTTAAAGTTTCAAAATCTGAAAGCTGTTCTTATCCACTTCTGTTGCTTATATAAAATTCATGATAACCCCGTTGTTTGCCTTGACAGTTCCCTTGTCCCTGTGATGGAGGAGTCCAAATTATTCTGGATTGTGAATTAACTTCCCTTCTACATATTACATACCATAGTTATATACATATATAAAAAAACTAGATTGAATAAGTGATGTGGTAACACATATTGGGGAGGAGACCAGAAGGTCTTACTCCATTTACACAGAACTTTAGTAGGAACTAAACTTTGAGTATGACTCAGTTGTATACAGGTCAGTTCACAAGTCTGACCAGCAGATGCTTAATACAGGACTTAAACTTTGTCTATGAGCATTTAGAACTTCCCCTTCAGAAGGCCTCGATGTTGAGGCAAATAAACCATCACTATATTTCAGATGAACATAATTGTCTCAGGAATATATTACTAAGGTCTCAGATTTGTCTAGGGAGACAGGAGGGCATTGGAGGCTGGGCATGTAGGGAATGCCCCTTTATTTCTGTCTGGATGCAGCACTGTAACTTGGACCCCAGTCACTGCAGTGGTTATCTTGCAATGAAGCTTTCTTGTCTGCAAGAAAAAGGTCTCACACTAGGGCTGCTGTTGTGAAGGAGACAAGATGGCAAATATGGGATACTTTTAAATGAGCTGATCGTTATTTGGGGATAGCCCTTTTTTGCTAAATGAGATTGTGAGTAGTGGCATTTATTGAGATGGCCATTGGTCAGTTGTGACCTTAGCTAAAAGAAGGCTCACTAGAGGGGGCCCACTGAATTTTTTTATGTAGTTATTGGTTAAATCTGCGTTTGTTTGATGCTTACTCTCATTGCTATACATGATGGTAAATGATCTATCTTTAAGGTTATAGTAACAATTACACTTTACCTTTCAGACACTCTGGAACAGGTCTGTAATCAAATGGAGAAGATTGCTATGAATCTTTTCACAAAACTTGTTGACACCAGTCAACCATTCCACCTGACACTGATCAATGTGGCATTTACTAAGTTAGAGCAGAAATCCAAAATTTCCATTGCAAACTACTTCTCACCAACAAAGCAGAAAAGGAAGCAATTTGAAGAGAAAGATGAGGAACCAAATGTTAAAAGGGACAGGTTAGATACTAGTGGGGATGTTGAAGATCGCATAAAAATTTCCCGAGAAAATAAGCCAGCAGGTCTATTGAAATGGTTTAGAACAAGCTTTACCAGTAAAGATGTAGGAAGTAACAGGTCTAGAGTATTAGATCCAGATGGTGATGGAGGTAATATCCATAGGAGTCACAAATCAGTAGAAAATAATCAAGAGCTTCATCAATTTAACAAGACTAGAGTATCAAGTGTTCAAAGCACGGAAAATGATGGTCTGCAGACTGGTTCAAACAAAGATTCATGTAAATATACATTCAGGCTACCAGAGGAGGTGGACCAATCAGTTTTTTCTGAGCTCCCACCAAGCATTCAACAAGAACTTATTCAAAGCTTCTCCAAAGAAACTGTAACAGGGCAAATAAAATATAATGTAATGAATGACATATTGCAGCGGAAGAGTCCTGCTTCTGAGATATCATATGCCAATAAAAGGAAAACAGAGTCAGTGAAATCTAACCCATTAAGAGATCACAGATTGACTGATATATCAAGGAAAATAGCAGATTCAAGAACTTTTATGAGCAACAAATTAGATCAAGGCTTTACTGAACAAAATACTCCAAATAGCTATTCATCTTTCGGTATTCAAGAAAACCTTAAAAATGAGCAAAGTGACTGTACAGTTCAAAGCTGTAATGAAACAGAAGGTGTGACACATATTCAGAATCAGTTAGTAACCGTATGCAATTGTTTACATAGTTGTGTCCAAGGTGAACAACAAGCTTCCATAATAGACATGTGTGGTACTCACAATGTTCAAAGTATGCATAATCTGCATTCATCCATATCTACTGATGAAAGTGTTCAAAATAAGTGGTGTCTCTGTTGTAAGCAAAGTGGCATGAACAACTGTTCAGAAGAGAATACCTTAGGGGGTGATAACAAGTATTTAAAACAGACTGTTTGTATTGAAGATGATCTCCAAATAGAAACACAAAGGCCACAGTTACCAATCTCACTGGAGAAGCATTTAGAAATACCTTTGGATGTTGACAAGGAGATGTTTTTGAGTTTGCCACCAGATATTCAGAAGGAAATTATCCAAGACTGGAAAATAAATTCTAAATCACAGGCAATAAAGATGGATGTCAATGCCAACAGCACAAATGGGAAAAAGTCCAAATCTACAAAAACATCCAAAGGAATACTCTCATACTTTTCAAAATGCTGAGTAAATATCTCTTCCATTAAAATGTTACAGCAGTAATTTGTTCCTTTCTTTGTTTGAAATTTTCACACACCTTATATACTTGCTTATAAGCCAGATCCAGTTATAAACCACATAGACCCTGATCTGCCATTGCATAATGCACTGGCAGATCATGGTTTCTGTTATTTGTTTTTCTCATTACTCCTAACAACTGAATGGACTCGGATCTGCCAGTACATAATGTGCAGTTTGCAGTTGGACCCAGGTCATAAGCGAGCAGCTACAGTACTTACATTTTAAACATATTTTTTATACATTATCAATTTACATATCACTTTGGTTCTTGAGCGAAACTTATTAGGAGAAAAATAAATTTAAATCTTCCAAGAAACCAGGTGAGAACAAATTACAAGTAATGTTCAAAATATTTTACTTATTAATGTAATATGTTTGCAGATCAATGCTGTAGCCAATTTCCATCCATGTAACTTTCAATCTTTGTTTCTACCACTCTATCTCAGTAACCTTATTTTCATATTTCTGTGCCATCTGGTATGTCTTTGGTTCATTACATGACAATCTGTTTTTGAAAGTTTCAGTCTCTTTTCCTTGATTTCTAACAGTGTTGTAGCCTTTTTTCCAATGAATGTGTGCTCTTCTTAAAGGTACTTAATTGTAACTAGCATAACATATTTAATTGCTACATCTGGTGTGTACCAGTATTTTTCAGTTTAGATAGATGAGCCATTTGAAGGGTATGTCTCACCCATGTGACAGAGAAATCTTGCTTTTTGTTAAACTTACATTTTCCATCTCAGTCCAGTCAGCTCGGTCCAAGTGCTAAGATCTACTTTATCAAGGGATACAACCATTGCTGTCTTCTGCTTGACTCGATGGAGTTGTTTTCCAATCAAACGCCGACACTTTCAGAAATTTACCAAAATAGTTTTATTTGGAGAGAAGCAAATAACTTAAGAAAAAGGTTTTACAGGCACCAGTTGGGTTAAAAATGTTAAACTCACTAATGAAAAAATATGGCTACGAAAGCAAACTTGCCAGATTTGTCTTCAAAACACGCTAAAAACTCGAGCATGAGAAAATATGTCGGAAACTAAAAGAAAACAATGTTCCAGACACAGGTTATACACATCACTGACCACAAAAATCCTAATTCTCTCGACAGATACTGGGAACTTTGTAATAACCAGTAATGTGTCAAACCTGTTTTCTTCTAAGTGTTAAACATCACCACTATGCCCCAGTTGAATCAAAGATATACATGCAATATAAATGACAAATTACGTACTTACCAATCAGAAGGAATCGTTTATCCATCCACACATTATTCCAAAAGCAGATTCTCCTGTAGCTTATCATTGCACTACTAACACTTGCCATATTTCCAAGACAGAAAATATCAATTTTCCAAGAAACCACGAACTTGAAAGTTGAGCATATGGTTATCTGCTAGGGACTTTGCTTGGAGGTTTTTTCATACATGGGGATAATTTTACAATCCATATCAATTTCACCTCCAAAGAAATTGTGAGTTATATACAATAGTGACACAGATCTCTAATTACACATGAATAATCCAATGCATGTTTACTCTTTGCTGTGAGCTGTGTGCACAGTAGCATTTCATTATTTACAATAGAACTTTCTAAATTAGAACTTACGAAAATGAAACATTTTCCTTGTAATAAATCTAATTTATTGTTAATTTTATATAACATCCACTTATTAAATGTGATAACACCTCCATACTGTCAAACATTTTGTTATTTTGGCGTGCATGAAAATTTAGTACTTCGGATGGGCAGATCATGGCACAACCGTCATTAACATATTCATGTTAACGTGCTGTATGTAAACAACATTTGTACATGGGTTTAGACCTCTTTGCACAATACTTACAGTAAGTAACAATTATAACTCTTGTAGCCGTTTGTGGGCGAGGGTGTATAGTGGTAAATATAGTTGGAGTCTACCGAGATGATTATTCTGATTCAAATCAAACATAACACCCAATGACCTACAGATAAATGTGAAGAAATAATAGTTAATGACAAATGTACGTGTTGACTGTGCTAAACTATATTGCAAAAATGAAGAGTTCTTTCAACTTTAAGGGAAAACATTCAGTGAGAAAAATAATCTACAGTGGGGTTGAACCAAGACAAGAAAATCGAAGTCGCAGGTTTCCATTATTTGACTCCCCATGAGGTTTACCTCGTGGGGAGACAAATAATGTAACCTCTTTACCAGAATTTGGTTGTCTCCATGAAAATTCCACCATTGATTCAATTAAACTGTCTAGTATAGTTGATAGCATTATGCCTCATCATTCTGGTAGTTGGATGGAAATCGAGGGAAGGAGGCAAAAGTAGAGCGGGATGGGTGGCAGGTTACATTGTGGAATGCTCTTTTGATAATCATGTTTAAGTTAACTGTTATCTCCTTATAACAGAGTAGTTTGTTTTTCTTGATAAATTACCTTTACCCTACAATTTTGATGATTGTTTACCTGTTAGGAATTCGCTTATCAATTCTGTTTATTTCTGCATTCAAGCATAAATTGTATGGCCATGCAAGTCTGCAGACTGGTTCAGTAACCCAACTTTTGACAATCAGCTAATATCAGTTTACAATCAATGTTCATCTATCCTCAATTTCTCCATTGTTTTCAGACATTATTATGAGTGTAATGAGTCAGTGTCATTTAACAGTTGTTAGTATTAAATTTAATCCTTAGTTTTGCCCTGAAAATGTTTACCAATTATCGTACTTCTTTGAGTCCCAATGACTTGGGCAGTTGCCCCTTTGACTCCGAAATCAAAAGGCTATATTCTTCCCAAAAACCATCAACAACCCTTAAGCAAGGTACATGGTCTAGAAATAAAAGTCATTAATGCCAAAAAATATCTCTTCTTTCAGTCACTGTGACTTTGACCTTTTGACCCTAAACTCAATAAATTTCTTTCTTTTCCAAAGTGCATGCAGTCAGCTAACTTTGGTGAAGGTACATGGTGAACTGATATTGGCTTATAGAAATCCTTTCTAATTTTTTAGCTATAATGATCTTAATCATTTCCCCTTTTACCCCAAAATCAATAGGCTTCTGCTTTTCTTGAAGTGCATGCCATCCACAAAGTTCAGTCCAGCGTATGCTGTACAAGTAAAGTTGTTGTGTAGAAACTACTTTTCTTGTTTCAGCTACAGTGACCTTTACCTTTCACTTTTTGACCCCAAAGAGGCTTCTTTGGAGCTCTTTATAAGAATATAAAAAACCAAGTATTTCACTCCCATGTTAGGAACAATTTACTTGTTTAAAAATGCTAAGAAACAAGACTAACTCATAATCCAGATAAATTGCACCTTTCAGAATCCAACTGCTTAGTGACTAACTCCAATCCAGGGTGTATTTGATTATACACCAAAGTATAAATGAGTGTTCTCACTGTAGTTATGAATTATCATTTCTCTTTTGAAGACATTCCCCAATCACATTACATTAGGAATATTAGCCAGCTACCTTGCAAATCCAGCTCTACTAAAAGACAAAAATCATCTTATCCTATTTTTAGATAGACAAAAAGCAGTAACTCTTGCCCATTACCTCCCCTTGATACCACCAGGTTCACTTTGTGCCGAGACACATGCAGTGCAATAGCCTCCAACAATCCAGCCCTTTTTTGTGTTCTTATGGACCCATCCAACGTTTATTTTGCATTTATAGTGCAGATTTATCAATCTATGTCAGTTTGTATACTTTATTTTACAATTTCTGCCAATATTTTGAGAGAAATACTGAAAGAAGTTATTGTGTGAAAATGACACGGAGAAATAGATGACAAAGTGTACATATGTCATAACATGAGGCAATCTGCCTTGTGGTGGGTCTATACAGAGATGAGCGAAAAGTGGAACTAAAACTGGATGTACATATTAATTATTTGGGTGTAATGTGTAGCCACGTTATTGGCTGTGTTATTAAACTTTTGTCATGTGGATTCTTTCAATGCCAGCTAACAGATGCATGGCTTTCCTTAAATCTTTGATTTTTGGAAGATTAATTTGAAACAAAGTTGTCAGGACGATTAGATTTGCTTGTTTTTAATGAATATATTGGTAATACTAATTGAACTGATCAGTTTAGTCTTATTATACAGTACAAAGTTTTTATATTCAGAGAAACACCCATTCCTAAACTGAATTTATTTCCAAGTGGTCCATAGTTTGTAAAAAAAAAGAAATACAAGATTCATGCTTGTAAAAGCAAATGCTCTCACTGCAAACCAAAAAGGTTAAAAATATTCAAAAATGTAGAAATATTTGCAGTATTGATGGGATGGGATGGCACTAACATGGTTTTCATAAAAATACCTTAGGTGCAAAAGTTAAAAATCTTTTGTAATGGCTAGAAAATTTCATGATGTGGTTTATATATATGAATACAGATATGCCCACCATATTTCATTTGCTTACCTCTTGTGGTCTTTGTATAATCATGCTAATGTTTTTTTTTGTCAAAAAATTGATAGGATCAAGTTTTAAGAATGTATATAACTGCACTGAAACATATCACTTTTAAATCACTTAACACTGAGTGTAAAAAATAAAATTAAAAAAATTGCATGTAGAATTTGAAATCTTCTCAAATCACCTATTTGTAACCTTTGTAAAATATATAAAGTTTCATAGCTCGGTGGTTAATGGCTTTTGTGCTATTATTCTAGAATGGATGTAGGGACTTGTCGATATACAGGTGGAGAGCAGCAGTAAACTGATTTGCCCTCTTCAGCAACTGCATGAGATGTATCAAGGAACGAAAGAAGTGTAAAATATCAAGTGGAAAAGAACTGATAAAAATCTGAAAGGCAAATGTAAATTTGAAGACTGCAGAGAACTGCATTCAGTTGGGATCTGTCCATTTTATATCATAAAATGCTGAGTTGGAGAATGAGTTGTTCATTCTCAACCAGTTAAAAGCAAGTTATCAGTATAAAAAAAAATGAATGTGACTGATGGACACAAAATCAGTATCAATACCTAGAATCATAATGATAAAATTTTGTTGCTGAAAATGTATTTGTGTCCTGACTTTAGAGTGGTCATAAGACAAAGAAAAAAAGATCTCTGATTAAATAATTTAATAAAAATATAGAATTATACACATATTAAAAATTGTTAAATGACCATAAAACTTCAATTAATATCTATATAAAATTTATACAGTACAGCACCTTCTATTCTTTCATACAAGTTCGACAGAGGTCATTTCTACAAAGCTAATCTCTCGTTATACACTAAAGATAGTTCCTAATAACACGAGAGTTTTCTCCCTTGGCATTAATGGTCAACATTATTATTGCATGGTGATGGAAATCTGAAGGAAAACAAATATAAGTCTTACAGCAATAACACCTCAGTTTGGCATCACAGTGACATAAAAAGTAAACTAACTTTATGCAGAAAGACAAACTGTATCACTGCTTTTTAACCATAAACAAAACAACACTGTGTTTTGTTCCAAGTTGTCAGAAAGAATGAGTTTGATGTGGCGTAGAGATTAGGCTATGACATATTCATTCAAGTTTTATTTGGAGTTCTTTCCCCTGACTTGAAATAACATTTGTGGTTTTGCATTTGCTATGAATTCATTTATTTTCATGGGTACATGTATTAATTTGTATGGGTTTTTGAACAGTGACATTTTTTATCAGCACTTAAATTTATGTTTAAGGGAAGAAGTCTTCCTGTTTGCACAGAAGGATCTTTCTTCATTGTATCCTTAAATTCACTCAAATCAATGAAAATCAGTACCCCATGAAAAATACTTCATTTAAAGCTGTCCAAGGATTTTAAGTTCTACATTGTAAATAAAAGTCAAAACTGAGATAATCCTAAAGTTTTGATTACATGCATGTAAGAATATCAATGCAAGGGCATAAGTAGAGACATATAGTTCCAGTAAAGGCACATTATAAGGAAATATGGATTGAGCTGTATCAAATACCTATTCATTCCTATCAAAGATTGCTTCAGTGCACTTTCTTGCATTATAATTTTCAAAAAGGCTATGCACAGGCTTTCTTTACCACCAAATCTCCATTGGGTGTAGATATATTTTAATTATATACTTATGTATACTATGCTGGATATTGATATATTTTGATTATATAATTATATATACTATACTGGATATTGATATATTTTGATTATACACTGATATATACTCTATGTGATAGATTTTGATTATATACTGATATGTACTATGCTGAATGATCCTGAACTTGACATCACCTTTACAATGTCCCCCAAAAATCATGACAAAATTTCTACCGTAATTGGTTATTTTCAATATATGTAACAATAAAAGAATAGTGCAAGGCATGCTGACTTTTTAAAGTCATAATACCAAAGAAGCACATGTAAAATGCTAACTGAAATAAAAATATTTAACATTAAAAGAGACCAGCAGTAACCCAGTTTGTACAATATGACTAGTAACTCAAGGATCGTATGTTTTGTACCTTTCCATGCCGGCATGGATCAGCTGCCTGGGTATGTCTTTGGGAGTGGCATTTAGCTCCCTTTTCATGATATATCCAATAATGTGTTAAAAGTGCTGTTACAACCAGCCAATCAAGTAAAAATATATTTTTTTAAAATAAAATATTTAACCAAATGTAATGACGAAAAATATAGAACACTGGAAGAAGGCAGAATTACTGATGTATTAACAATTCTGTGAGTTGTGGCTAATGTCATTCTGAACATGCCTGTACCTTTCTTCCAATGATTTCCAGTTGGACTTTGGAAGAAAAGTCTCATGGTGTTCCTATTAGGTGACATAAGTAGAAAGCAGCAATGTAAAACCAATAAGATCAAGGAAAATACTATAAATCTTATTTCATACTGTACATAGGCTTTTGGTGGATTTCATGATAAAAATCTTTTCATATTTAAATAAAGCATACACTTGCTTATATGTTGAGTCCAATGGTAAACTGCAGAGACCATAACCTGCCATCACATATCTGGGTCTATGCAGTTTGTAAGGAGTAGTCAGTAGAACTGGCAACACAGACCCTGATCTACTAGTTCATTACGCAAGGTGAAATCAGGATCTACGTTGTTTGCAGTTGAACTCAACTTACAAGCGTGCAAATATGGACACTAAACAGCAATTTTAACAAGTTACAAAACTACAGTAAATAATACAAGTTAGTAATACATTATAATCCCAAATTAAAGTTTTTTAAAAGTGTAAATAACAGCTTGAAGATAAAACAAATAAAGATATAAAAGCCTAATCATACTGACCTTGCTAATGGAACAAAAATATACTGAATGTAGGATATTAATAATAAGCAAACAGCATAAAACAGAATAGAGCAAACTCAGATACAGTATTTTGTGATCAAAAGACGGTATATTCTAACAAGGTGATAGTCCATGAGCTAGTGTATAACAGAAACGGCAATTAATTACTATCAAATCTAATCACCTAGCTAGTGTACATCCTTAATCACATTTTATTTCTTTCTCTGCAGGGTCAGTAAAGCAGCAGATAGGACCTCAGTGAGTCACATATGCGGCTGGTAGTTTGAAACATACCGTTTCTAATCCTACAGCTAAAATTTAAACAAAATTCATCCTATTTTGATGAAGTTTTCATTACATTACTTAAAAGTCTTCTGTTAAACACCTAGATATTTTTTCTTCTCATTATTAAAAGTTACAAAAGACACACTTATTAGTGGGTATAGCATTTTCTGTATATCTTTTGTAATCAATTGGTCAACAATGAATCAACTGCTTGCATGTATATTATGGCAAAGTCGGTAAAAATTGAACATCTACAAAGAATGATTTTTTAATTGTTAGATTACTTTTTAAAATTCCTATTCTTCAAGTACTTAGTTAATTCTGAATTTTAGATTTCTTCAATAATTATTTTCTATATCCATCTTTTATCTTTATCTTGCTATAAGCATATACAATTTATAAAAAAAAGGTCAATGCTCTTCAATTTGTCCAAACTCTCAAACATTATCAGATAAAATGTACTCAACTCTTTTGATATTTTATTCTCTTTAAAACAAGAATATTCTTAAACATTATTACAAACAAAGACTCTGAAGGCCTTTTTCTTTTTTAAAGCTAGCAATACCAATAAGCAGGTTGTACCTCACCACACTGCACCCTTGTTTCAGTATACCCCGATAACTCACAAGCCTGCTTATAGTGTGAGGGTAGGTGTGGATCCCATTATTTCTTTTAAAGAAATAACCCCACATAGGTCCTTATTTGCTGAATGTGAATAAAACTGTAATCGAAAATTCACTGGTAACTGAAACATTGATTTATCACTTATGTCAATATCGAAAAACCAGTCAAAATTTTAAAACTTTTCTTTAAAAAAAACAATTATCTTCAGTATACTGTAAATAACAGTCTACACTGAAATATTGATCAAATATAATGTCAATAATGCTAACTAAAGGCAATAATTTAAGAAATATATACCAATTAAATATGTCCTGTGAAGAAAAATTTGTTTGTCAGTTTTATCTTTTAATTGGTTTCCATGTATTCACCATGAATGCAACATGTCTTCCTGTAATCAAACATCAAAAATATCAATTAACCATCACACTGATACCTACAAGCATTTCCATTAGAACCTAATTATTAAATTAATGTTTTGAATACCAACACATCAGCTGTATTGTTACAATCAATTAAAAGGTGACCTGCACTGTAATATCGAAATAATTAGTCTTCTGAATCAAATCAAACGGGGGGGAGGGTAAAGTAAAGAAGTTAAAGTGCATGCGAATCTTGTGTACGAACTAGCAGAGTTGTTTTGTCAACGCATCTGAAATAAATGAACACTGAGAACACTGTAAATATATGTAAAGTAATTAAAGTGTCTAACATTAATCAGTGATTTTTCCTACTCCAGCACAAATGTGACCAACAATAGCAAAGGAACCAAGCAAAAGGCATACTAGGTGTACAGGGATCATTATATGGAAGTGGGTTCCAAAGTTTATAGTGAACTTAACATTTCTAAATTTACATTCTAGGTTTGTTCATGGATGGGCAGAAATTTCACTATAACTTACAACAGCATCAGTTTTTAACTAATTAACAATCTTTATCTGAGTTTTGTTGTTTCTCTAAGTAAATCTCTCTCTATTTTGAAAATAAGAATCATTTTATTCTGATACATTAACGCCAGAAGGCATCCACATGCAGAAAGCAATGATGTAATACACAATGTTTTTACTGGCACGTTTGTGATGTGTGCTGAAACCACTTGGAGTAATGTTTTCAATAATCTTTCAGAAATTAGACATATTGAAAATAAAGGTAATTTATACAGAAAAGAAAGAACTTCATTAAAAACATTATCCATTGATTATTTCCAAAGCAATTATTAAACAAGTATCCAATCATTTAACTCCTCCCTTCCATCAATGTGGTCCATCCATTTCTTAATTTTTCAATGGTACTTGTGTGTTCATTTATGCTTAGGTCTATGTTTCTGGATGCCATTACAGAGGAAGAGGCATATTTTTACTGATCTTTCAAAGCAAAAATCAAGAATAATTTGAACAAAACTTATCTTCATTATTCTTTAAATAAACTACATAAAAATATGATTGGGAGGGGGGTAGGCTGGCAATGGGACAGTTAATTAGTGTAATGGAAACTATACCATACATTAATACATTGTACATTAAAAAGGGTAATGTAAACATGATCTTTGGATTTATACTATTAACAGGATCATTTACACGTCTATTCCTGGGATAATCCTATTTTAAACAATCATAAAATATATTGCATTTTCCATTGATTAGTCCATTCAATCTATATGCGGAAGTGATTGCCTTCCATACGTGATGATGGCCAAAGCTTTGGACCCATGGGTGGCTAGTCCTATTACATTGGGTGCCTGAAATGAGAAACCAAATTGTTAGTTATTCCAACATAGAAAATGCCTCATCAAAGTACTGAAAACTCTGATGTTTTAAAGGGATGAAGTGATCTTAATTTATATACATGTATTTCTATGGATGAAAATCACTCCTGAGTGAAATTTCTTTCTTGCTCCATTTCAAAGCTATCCACAAAGTTTGCTTACAATCAGAGTACACTGCCCAGAACTTACCTTCATTTCTGGAAAGTAAATTTTATTTCCTATTTGACTCATTGTGACCTTAAACTTTGATCTTTCATCTTGAAAATGAAAAAGTCTTTCTTCTTACCCCAAGTGCAATCTAATCCAAAGATTGGTGAAGGGTTTAAAATTCAAGTTATTGTGCAGACACCATTCTTCTTGTTTAAGTAGCTGTCTTTTAGCTTAGATTTTATTAACACCAGATCAATAGGTTTCTTCCTCACTAGCATTGTAAATCCTCTGATAATCTGGTAAAGGTAGGTTGTTGATATTACTGTGCAGCAAAAATTGTTCTTTTCTGGGTCAGATCAACATTTACCCTTCACCTTTTACTCCCAAATCAAAAGGTATCTTTTGTACCTCAAATGCAAGTATACACAAAGATTGGTTAAGATGTGTGATATAGAACAAGAAGTTATTGTACCAAAAGCAATTACATCCTTTA
This sequence comes from Sinohyriopsis cumingii, assembly GCA_028554795.2. Lineage (NCBI taxonomy): Eukaryota > Metazoa > Mollusca > Bivalvia > Unionida > Unionidae > Sinohyriopsis > Sinohyriopsis cumingii. The sequence goes on from CM068827.1 coordinate 41,064,897, forward strand.
AGTCACTGTGATCATGACATTTGTCTTTTTGATCCCAAAATCATCAGATGGCTTCATCACCTCAAGTTTATCCCATTTACAAAGTTTGGTGAAGGTAGATCATCTAGAACTTAAGTTACTGTGCAGACACAAATGTTCTTTAATAAGTTACTTTGACCTTTGACCCCTAAAATGAAGACTTCTTTCCTACCTCAGGTGCAAGCCATCTACAATGTTTGGTGCATGATCTACAATTAAAGATACTGTGAAGAAGAAAAAAAATCTGAGAAACAATGCACACCATAAAATATTATGCTCTTCCTAATGCATAATGTACTGACATGTCAGAGACTATTCTTAAAATCAATGAATGAATTACCATATATACTTGCTAATAAGATGAGTCCAACTGCAAACTGCACAGACCCATATCTGATATCGCATAATGCACCAGTAGATCAGGGTCTGTGCAGTTTCTATGGAGTAATCAGTACAACAAACAATACAGACCCTGATCTGCAGGCACATTATGCTAGGGCACTTTAGAATCTTTGCTCTTTGCAGTTTGACGTATAAGTGAGTATATACGGCATGTAGACATTGGTATGCTGTACCATCATGCAACAACTGATCTATGCCAATACTGTCTGCTTAAAGTCACAAAATAAATCATGCAGACACTGTAATGATGGGCCATTAAGGACCTATGCTCTTTGCTTAAAATCATTGATGGAATAAATCATGTAAACACTGATATGTTGGCCAATATGTCATATATCTGGGTCTGTGCCATTTTAATAATTGTAGACATTAATAAGCTGGAACATTATGCAATATAGCACGTCCAGACCTATCCTGTCTTCTTAAAACCACTGAAGGAATGAATCGTGTATACCCTGATACCTGATATGCTATCCCAGTGTGCAACAGATCTAGGGCTATGAAGTCGGCTTAAAATTAAAAATGAAATGAATCTTACAGACACTGATATGCTTACCCAGTGTGCAACAGATCTAGGTCTATGAAGTTGGCTTAAAATTAAAAATGAAATGAATCTTACAGACACTGATATGCTGTCCCTTGATGTAACAGATCTAGGTCTATGAAGTCGGCTTAAAATTAAAAATGAAATGAATCTTACTGACACTGATATGCTGGCCCTTGATGTAACTGATCCAGGTCTATGAAGTCGGCTTAAAATTAAAAGTGAAATGAATCTTACAGACACTGATATGCTGGCCCTTGACATAACAGCAGATCCTGGTCCATAATGTTTGCTTAAAATCACCAAAAGAATGTGCTGTGTTGTGATGTGTTTTGGATTTTTAACATAGCTTTAAAAAAAATTCAGTAATATTGCTAGATGTTTGCAATGTGGCAGTTTATAGTGATGTCTAGCACTGGGGCATCATGCCGCAGACATGTAGCATGATGTCCCACCCAGTCACATTATTCTGACACCAGGCCAACCAGTCCTAACACTAACCTCTTAATGCTGAGCGCCAAGCGAGGCAGCTGTTAGTACCATTTTTGTAAGTCTTTGGTTTGACTCAGTCAGGGATCGAACCCATGACCTCCCGCATCCGAGGCAGACGCTCTAACCATTAGACCACCGAAGCGGTACCAAAAGAATGAATCATGAAGACAATGAAATGCTAGCCCATTATGTTACAGCAGGCCTGGGCCAATGATTTTTGCTTAAGTCACAAACAGAATGAATCATGCAGACACTGAGAAGTTGGCCCACTATGTTACAGCATGCCTGGGTCTATGATGTTTGCTTCAAATTACAGAAATATGAATTGTGTAGACATGGATATGATGGCCAATTATGTGACATCACATCTTGGTCTATGTTTTTAGAAGATCAAAGAATGAATCATATAGACACTCATAGGTGACCCATTACATGACAGATCTGGTTCTATGCTGTTTACTTAAAATCATAGATAGAATTAATAGTATATAGACATTCATATGCTTGCTGGTCATGTGACAGCACATCTGGTTCTATGCTCTTTAAAATCAGAATGAAATCATGTAGGCACTGATAACACTGGTCAACAGTGAAATCATTACTGACTTGAAAAGGCCCTAATCTGTAGTATTTTGGTGTGCCGAACACGAATATAACCGTGAAAAATTTGTATTGGCTCTCGTTTTGAAGATATTCATATACCTCATTTTCTATGTTTCACTGTGTAAATTTCTCCAGTAGGACTGCAGCAACATCCGGAATAATGATGTAACATTGCATAATACCATCATGCTCACATCATCCACAGTTGATTGCATCATTTTCTGATGCAATGCAATACTAATGCCATGCGGCTGCTGAAGTAAGTTGACGTCAGCAGTGTACTATACATATGTAGGCCTATTATACTAATGCCAGGCGGCTGCTGAAGCTGACGTAAGCAGTGTACTATATAAAGCCCAATCAGATAGGTTCAGCATTTAAAATATTTTAGACGTTGTGCGAGACAGTTCAAGCTACTGTTACATAAAACTTATTATTTTATCCATTTACGTACAATAAAGAACAGTAATGCCTCGAAAGTGTGTTAATACCGCGGACAATTTTTGCTATATTTGTGGGGAAGTGACATTTGCCAACCAGAAGAAAAGTATCAATTCTCAAGTGAAGAAGGCATATCATCTTTACTTCGGATGCAAGGTTGGTGACCAAGACAAGCCTTGGGCTCCGCATATATGCTGTACTACATGTACAACACAGCTTTCACAGTGGTTGAATTGCAAAAGGTCATCAATGCCGTTTGCAGTCCCAATGGTGTGGAGAGAGCCAAGCAACCACCTAAATGACTGTTACTTCTGCTTGGTTCCTCCTCTTTCCGGCGGAATAACGAAGCGAAAGAAGTCGAGAATAGTCTACCCAAACATTCCGTCTGCATTGAGACCAGTTCCACATGGTGAGGGACTTCCTATTCCAGAACCTCCAGCAGAATATTCTCTTGATTCATCTGACGAAGACAAAGGTGAGTCGACCTGTTCTTCTCCTGGTCCATCAGCATGCAGTGATCCAGATTTTCACTGTGGTGCATCATCAACCCCACACAGAATAACACAGGAAGAACTAAATGACCTGATTCGTGATTTGGACTTATCAAAGAACAAGGCAGAATTGCTAGGATCAAGACTCCAACAATGGAATCTTCTAGAAGAAGATGTCACAATTACTGCATATCGAAAGCGCCACCAGCAATTGGAGCCTTTCTTCAGAAAGGAAAGTAATCTGATATTCTGTTCCGATATTGAGGGCCTCATGAATGCTTTAAAAATCACTCATGACCCACAAGAATGGAGACTATTTGTGGACTCTTCGAAACTGAGTCTCAAGGCTGTGCTTTTGCACAATGGAAACATTCTTCCATCTATTCCAGTAGCGTATGCTGTCCACATGAAAGAGACATACGATAACTTAAGGCAGCTACTGAATTCCATTGAGTATAACAAGTACAGCTGGCACCTCTGTGGTGATTTGAAGGTAGTTGCCCTTTTAATGGGACTGCAGCAAGGATATACAAAATACATGTGTTTCTTATGCGAGTGGGATAGCCGAGCAAGGGAAATGCACTACATGAGGAAGGAATGGACTCACAGGCAGAATGTAGCCATTGGAGAGAAGAATATCCAACACCCAGCTCTGGTTGAGGCTCAGAAAATCTTGCTACCACCCCTTCACATCAAACTAGGTTTGATGAAGAACTTTGTGAAAGCCATTGACCGGACTTTGCCAGCATTCCGATACCTGCATGAAAAATTCCCTCGACTCAGCGAAGCAAAGATTAAAGAGGGAGTTTTTGTGGGTCCTCAGATTCGAGAGCTTTTCAAAGATGACCGGTTCAACAACTTGCTGGAAGGTGACGCGAAACAAGCATGGAATGCTTTTCGCCTAGTTTCTACAAACTTCCTCGGAAATGTTAGGGCAGAAAACTATAAGGAACTAGTAGAAGACATGTTGATGAAGTATAAGAAACTTGGCTGCAATATGTCTCTAAAGATTCACTTCCTTCATTCCCATTTGGATTTCTTTCCTAGCAACTGTGGTATTGTTAGTGATGAACACGGCGAACGTTTTCATCAAGATATCGCAACAATGGAACAAAGATACCAGGGAAAATGGTCCACTACAATGCTGGCTGACTACTGCTGGACACTCCTCAGAGATGCTCCCGAACAGCTGTACAAGAGACAGGCGAAGAAATCTAAGATGTAGTCAATGACTTGATTTTTTATAGGTAGGCTATTACAGTTGACCTTTTGCTATTGGAATGCATTTCGTTATGTAAACATTAATTTCTTGCAGATTACAAAAAAACTAGAGCCAATTTTGCAATTTGACTGTCATATTCGTGTTCAGCACATAAAAATTGATAAGAATTGACTAATTTTATTTCAGTAACATGACTTTTGTAAAAATTTGTTGTCCAGTGTAAGTTAACCCATTACATCACAGCAAATCTGGGTCTATACTGTTTGCTTAAAATCACAAAATGAATAGTAGAGAGACCAATATTCTGGCCAAATATGTGATAGCAGATCATGGTCTATGCTGTATGGTTAAATGAAAAATAGAATAAATCAAATATACAAAGGTATGCTGGCTCTATGTTTGTAGTTAGGTGTGCAGTATACACAAGGAAATTGGCACTATCACTATATCCTATAAAGACAGCAGTTAAATAAAAGATGGATTACCTGACCTCTGCACACAACTGTATGTCAAATAGACATTAGTTAGGATAGTGGTCCTCACTACCAGGCCCCACACCATGTCCCCATGATTGTACAAACAGTCATTAATAAGAGCAGTGGTCCACATTATAAGACCCTTCTGTAAACTTTGTCCCATCAAGTAAAGTGAATATGGTAATAGATCCCATTACTTTATAAAGGTAAAAATAAAGGCATATGGCTGACACAGTAATGTAAAAATGATGGCATATAGCTGACACAGTAATGTAAAAATGATGGCATATGGCTGACACAGTAATGTAAAAATGATGGCATTTCTGGCTTAGGACTAAAAAAAGGAAAAAACTCTTTAGAATAAACAAATATTGCAATTGTTCTCACATATATATTGAAATCCTTGAGTGACAGTCCATATATCAGCCACAATCCACAACATATAAGGTAGGCAAACATCATAGGTATTGATACGCCAGCTGCCGTCTTTTGCTTTATACACTCCCACTGAAAAACAGTACATGTTTTGTGACAACTCCCAACTAGTTCACATTTCTGTAAACAGAAGCTGAATTATTATCATCATTGTTATTATTATTATTGTCATTATCATTATCATTATTATTATTATTATTATTATTATTATCATTATTATTTTTATTATTATTATTATTATTATTATTATTATTATTAATATTACTATTATTATTATTATTATTATTAATCAAACTGATATTTGAGAGCTCATCAGGATGATCACCATAGCATGATGCTGTAGATTTACCTAGTCTAATCTAAGCCTGACATGTTCTTGCAAATTACTTGCTACTATGTTTTGGGGATTTTTTTTTCCCCTAATGATGACTGGAAAGCACAGATCATATCACAATGACCTTAAATATAGATTAAGTATGTAACACAATTCATTTTAAACTGACCTTTATTAAGTGAAATGGAAAATCTGCCATCCACTTTAAAGATGTAAAAGGAGCTTTAACTATACTGAATAGCTATGTCACACTCTTCCTCTGTCTTTATAAAAAATTCATGCAACTTATATATCGATCCACTGATTTGAGTGTAACACATGCCCAACTGATCAGTGCTGACTCAGCTCAGCTTTCACATAATGTGCTAGCAAATTATTGCATTTATGAGGCAAATCTTGAACAATTTTCTATTTGCAGTTGTAAGTATCAGGTGTTTAATGTAATTAAATGATGTTTACACAAAGAATGGAGTCCAGCCAAGGCTCGTGATGTGGGTCAGTTCAAGGTCAGTTCAGTGAACACGCACACTAAGTTGGATTAGCTATCAGCCAATCAGAGACAAGGGCTGCTGTGCTGAGGTAGCTGACAGCAGTCATTCACTTTACAAGTGATCAGCGTCGAGAGTGGTCTGTTTTTGTTTTTGTATCCTCCACCACCCCAACTGCCGCCTGCAGTTCTGTTACATCTGGCTCACCCTTCGCCTGCGGGTCTTATGACTAACCTCCCACCAGCATACTAATTCCACTATCTCTGGAGGTGGCAACCAGACCCCTCATACTAATAGGCTGCTCTTGCCATATCTTCTCCAGTGGTATTTGCCACTATTGCATCATCGGGCATTCAATCCAAAATCCACTTGACTTACAGACATAACAAGTCGTGGTGACTCTGCCTCAATACAGTGGTAATTCTGCCTTAACAGTTATGTCAGTCAGTCATACTGGCGAGTCCAACTCAAAACATCGGCAATTCTGCCTGAACATCAGTCATACTGGCAATTCTGCCTCATAGATAGGGTATGTTAGACATGACATCAGTCATACTGGTGATTCCGCCTCATAGTTACTGCATGCTTCTCTACCATCTTGCCACAACTAACCTCATGCAGCAGAGGGTGAGACCCAAGGAATCCCAAAGATGTATACTTATGTACTGTTTTATAATGCTAAATAGTTGTTAATTAAAGAGTCTGAGACTACTTCTCTATTAGTTCTTCTTGTGCTTTAATGTATCATATATGCAGTTCACTGTCAGTCCAGCTAGAGGTGTATGAGTGTTGGGTGAATGAGCGATTTCAGTTATGGTCCACTTGTCCAACATTCCATCTATTTTAGATTGTGTAAATTGGGTAAGAATGTTGATGTTCCGATATATAGATTTAATTTACAAATAAATTTTTTAACACATTAACCCCTGGAGGTTTTTGTCATTTTCACCTGAAATTCGAGCAGGAAACACATTTTGAAAGCTATTCCTGAATACAGCCGAAAACACTAACTTCCAGGTGATCTTCCAATAACATACTGCCTAGTTGTGTTAAAAACATTGTTTTTCATTGGCTATTTGGCTCACGCAGAAGGGTAAAAGTTGGAGTTCTTTTGGGTGTTTGGGGTTTTTTTTTGCTAAATGGACCCATTATTTTTGTATGGAGACCAATCTTTATTCCAAATGCCCATCTTATCCTACGTTTTGCAGAGGTTCATCTGTCTGTTTGTAGTTCATACCAGCTTGCCTTAGATCTGAGTCCAAAAAGTCTAAAATCCAGACATAAAATCAGATTCCGACCACAGGCAAATTTGGGGTAGAAAATTTCAGGTCCAAAAAATGAGGTTTTCCCCTCTGTATTTTGTAGTGCAGCTAGAAATTCCAGATTATTTGGTATTATTGTAGAGCTACATCTGTCTACCTTTCTATAATACCACCCACTTTAGTGTATCTGCATGACCATGAATGCTACAGAGCTCGGCAGTAGGCTACTACCTCCTGCCACGTTAACTCGTTACCAGGGGTTAATGTGTTAAGAAATTGTTCTCATTTGTGGTACCTTTATGAAAGCATTTACTGGACAAGTGATACTGAATAAATTAAACTAGACTGTACTGTGCTTCTGAGATACATATACGGCATTCTTTCATTAGATGTATAATGCTTTCCATGTCAGCTAGAGTATTCCAAGGCATAGTAAGACTGCCGTATCATGCAGTGGTGTCACTAGGTGCTGAGGATTTACCCCAGCAACTTTGCATCTAGCATCCATCTATGATTAGTAAATCAATAAATGCTTTTGAAATAGAAAAATAGAAAACCACCTCCTTTTCTTGTTGAAAAGCTTGTACTTGTAAAATTAATGATACCACCTGTTACATGTTTAGGCTCTAATGAACAGTAACAAAAGAAATAGTGAAAACAAGAAGCTTTGAAAAATTTAACAAATAATTTATTTCCCTGGAAATAAACAATGTAAAAATGAAAAAATAAGAACTTACGGTTTTTAAGAATCAAATCCAAAAATAATCCAAGAATAATCCAAGAATTAAATTTTAGAAGTCTTAGTAATGAAACGTTCAAATGAATTCAAGTTTGAGTCCTGGCAAAAATCCAAAAATGGAAGGCAATGACGTATAATATAGTCAGTATAGTGCTGATGTGTCTACAGTTCTTTGTGAACCATAGAAGATAATGTTCCAGTGTTTGAATTTCCAAATAAAATTTAAAGAAATGTCTTTGTCCAAGAATTATGTATGAGCACTCAAATATTTCGAAGAAAAAGAATCTTTTAGAATCCAAAAAATTTTAATAAAAATTAAAATGTAACTCCAAACTGGTCACAAACAAACACTTTCCAGTGTAAAAGCCAGACTCAGAAATATCTCTCTAAACATCACTATTAAATCTAACTACTGCGCAATTTTGGAAAACCCAGAATTGCAAAATAGAGGCTGTTTACATCTAAAATCATGTCCTCCCAGTATGACCTTGATAAAAAAAACAATCATTGTACTCCAAGAATAAAATATAAATAGAAAGTTGTTTACTGGTCTCAGTGATTTCTGGATCAAGGTTGGGAACTAAGTCAAAAATAGAAACAGTGTTTCTGTTATTAGGTGTTTATGAAAAGTGTCAGGTCAAACTGAATTTTCTGAAAAAATGCCAGATCAAGTAAACAAGATTACATTACTTCGACATGTAATGAAATTAAAATAAAAAGATTTTAAAACTTAACAAACAATTAAATTAAATCAAATCAAATATACATAACACACCTTATAATGAAGTACATGATAAAGTACTCCTTCATTATAATGTTGTCCATGGGAGCCATACAGTATACTGCGTTAGAGTGAGACTGTCTTATAATATATACCTGCATTATAAAAAGAGCCATTATGGAATGAAATGGGATCATGGACTATACCTGCATTATAACAAGAGGGACATTATAAAGAAAGAGGTTCCAAGACTATACCTGCATTATAACAAGGGCAACATTATAAAGAAATGGGATCCTAAACTAAACCTGCCTCAGAACAAGAACAAGGTAAGAATGAAATGAAATCCTATACTAAATACTATCTTATAACAACAGCCACAACATAATGAAACTAAAACTATACCTGTCTTATAACAACAGCCATAATATAATGAAACTACAAACTATACCTGTCTTATAACAACAGCCATAATATAATGAAACTACAAACAATACCTGTCTTATAACAACAGCCATACTATAATGAAACTACAAAACTATACCTGTCTTATAACAACAGCCATACTATAATGAAACTACAAACAATACCTGTCTTATAACAACAGCCATACTATAATGAAACTACAAAACTATACCTGTCTTATAACAACATCCACAATGTAATGAAACTACAAACAATACCTGTCTTATAACAACAGCCATACTATAATGAAACTACAAAACTATACCTGTCTTATAACAACAGCCACAATATAATGAAACTACAAACAATACCTGTCTTATAACAACAGCCATACTATAATGAAACTACAAAACTATACCTGTCTTATAACAACAGCCATACTATAATGAAACTACAAACAATACCTGTCTTATAACAACAGCCATACTATAATGAAACTACAAAACTATACCTGTCTTATAACAACATCCACAATGTAATGAAACTACAAACAATACCTGTCTTATAACAACAGCCATACTATAATGAAACTACAAACAATACCTGTCTTATAACAACAGCCATACTATAATGAAACTACAAAACTATACCTGTCTTATAACAACAGCCATACTATAATGAAACTACAAAACTATACCTGTCTTATAACAACAGCCACACTATAATGAAAACTACAAACAATACCCGCCTTATAAGAAGAGCCACATTATAATTGATGGGATCCTAGTCTAACCCTACCTTATAACAAGACATTATAATGAAATGGGATCATAAACTATATCTACATTATAACAAGAGCTACATTATAATAAAATAGAACCATGTTATAATTAAATGGGAACCAAGACTATACCTACTTGTACAATAGCCAGGTTATATTGAAATGGGATCCTAGACTAACCCTACCTTATAACAAGAAAACATTATAATTAAATGGGATCCAATACTATATCTACATTATAACAAGAGCTACATTATAATAAAATAGGATCTGAGACTATACCTGCCTAGAGTATACCTGCTTTATAACAAGAGCCAGATTATAATCAACTGGGATCTCAAACTAAACCTGCCTTGTAGCAATAGCTATGTTATAATGAAATTGGATTCTATACTATACCAGCCTTTTAACAAAGCCATGTTATAATCCAATGGGATCCTAGACTATACCTGCCTTAGAAAATATCAATATTACAATGAAACTGGATTCTAGACTATAACAGCCTTCTAACAATGCCATGTTATAATCAAACAGGATCCTAGACTATACCTGCCTTACAACACGAATCATGTTATAATGAAGGGTCTTACAGCATACTCACCACCTCAAGTGCAGGTGTGACATTCAGGACTGAACTTCCTATCAGTAGAATAGTCCCAAATATAGCTACAGACTGTTGTTTGGAGGTAGAGAAATAGTGGAGGTAGACCAGGATGGATACAATGACTGCTAAACAGACTAATATCTGTCTCAAGGCTGGACTCTTCAACACAGAGAAAGATAAATAATTTGTTAATCCACATGATTTAAATAAACACAATTTTGAAGAAAGCAGATTTACAGTGTCAGAATCAGAAATATTTTATCCTACTTTGAAAATATATCTTTTTTCTTGTATTTAAAAAAAAAAAACATACTGTATCTAATAATAAATCAATTCCTATGCCTTATTTAATGATACAAAAATCATGATCAAAATTTGCTGGTTATTGGCACAATTCCAGTGCTTAACAAAGTTTAAAACAAAAAGTAATTCCAAGGAAAGAGATACTTCCCTCTCAATAGTCAAACTTCTCTTGCTAAATAGTCATCAATAATTCAGAACTGTCAATGAAACAGTATCCAAAGAAATGAAAAAAATGCGATCTCAATTTAGTGGAACTGAGAAATTACATAAAATTCACACAGAAATACTCTCTTGACACTTCTCCATCCAATAAAGGAATACGTTTTTAACAATATAACATAATTAGTAAATAACAAAAAAATGACACTTTTTCCTCATTTTTAAGCCTGAAATTTTTCCAACAGTTGCATTAGGCCTAAATATCTTTCACAACATCCTATTCAGTCACCATGCTTGCATACATGACGTATGTCAAATATGTGATTAAAGGTTCATAAATATAACCATTTTTGTAATATTCAAAATTGATATATACATGCACAACTATTTTATGTAAAGATAAATGAGATGTGAAATTATTTGGTCATAAAAAAATGAAAACATACTTTAATATTGTCAATTCTGTTAAAAGATTACAGGAATTTCTGTAAATTCCTTACTCATAGAAGCTATTAAAGTACTGGTATAGTGGAAAACTACAGTGGTATTTGCCATCAAAATAACAATACCACGGTAAACCAGTATACTGGTAATAAAGTGCACCTCCAGGCAGTACTATTTTTTCAGATAGGCAAATCAGAAAATATGTAAATCTAAAGTGATAAATTAATCTTGAGAAATGTTTATAGCCTATCTGAGCTTTTTTTTAAATACAAATAACAAGGTTAGTAACTCTTCTACTCTTATCACATTAGCAATTTAGGCCATACCAAGTCACTCCTGAGCTGGCATTAGACAGGTGCAAATTTCCAGTCCAGATGAGTATTGAGCTGGCCTTGGACCAGTTCTCTTTTCACAAATACAAACTTTCAAGTAGGGCTGACCTTGGAGCAACCTAGATGCAGGTACCTCAAAAAGGTAGTCAGGGCCAATCCATGGCCAGCCTAACTTGCCAAAAATCAAGACTCCAACCAAAATTCACACAAGACACCTGAAGCAAATGCATTCCCATTTATGTGTAGCACAATAAAAAATAAATTACTACTCCATGGAGGTTTACAAGTTTATTGCTACTAAAACAAAAGGTGTTTTCATATATCATCCTTTAAAAGTAATAAAAGATGTCATATACCGTGACATATACCACCTGTTTTTAACAGTAACCTATTTTTGAGATTACTATCTTTTAAAAAAGAAGTAATACCAAACTTTTGCTGAATCAAACTTAGATATTTTAAAATATTTTATAAAGTTTCATGAATACTTCTTTTGTTTGAAGTTTTTGGCTCAAGAATGTAGTCAAATGTCTTAATAAGTGTCTTTTTTAACACTAAATTGTTACTTTGCTCTCTCACTACCTCATTAATGTCTGATCACTTCACCCCATTCTGACCAGGAAGTGCAGTCACTTCATCATAAAATTTTATTCCAGTGAGCTCCCATTTTAGACTTGTCACAGATTTCCGGTTTACAATAATTTCTTGCAAATGATGATGAAAAACTGCTCATCCTTACCTGCCACCCAAAAACCAAGAAAAATGGACATCAAGTTGGTTTCTCTAGCTTATTTTCAACATATAGTAATTTTAATGCAATTTTCTGCATGACTGAACTTAATTATATTAATGTTATGGATATATCAGCAAAACCATATACCATTTTTAAAATATATTATTCAGTGTTACGACTCTTGTGGTCTTAAACCAAATAACAGAAAAGAGCAAGAACAAGTTTTGTAAAATTCAACAAATAATTTCCCAAGAACAAAAAGCGAAACTTAAAAAGAACTAACAGCATTGTGAATTAAATCTGAAATAGTTGCAAAAGTTTTATCATGAGTCCAAATGTATTAAGTACCAACTGAATTCCTGTGGTATTCCTAATAAATTCTGATACTGAATGTGTTGATGTGCATGTAGTCTCAAATGTGCTAATGTGCCTGTGGCCTGAATTGTGGCCATGTGTTAATAGTCTTTTGTTGTATCACAGTCATATAATCCAAAGTTGATCTTTAATTCCAGATTAATGTTCCAGTTCAAGAATATTATTAAGTACTTTGTAATTCCAGTGAATAATATTTTGAATAAATGAATCCACCCAAAATGAAAACCTGAACACAACAATACGATTGATTCTGCTTCAGTTGTTAGGCAAGAATCTGTAATTCTTTGATAAACAAGACTATATACTCTTCTACAAAAACCTAGATTACAATTACCATTGTTTTTAAATACTTTGTCAACCTAATGGAAACTTCCATTCTAGAAGTTTCTAAGGTCAGAATAAAATATACCTTTAACTCAAATCAAAGTAACCATGTTTAGTACTAATAATGATCTAAATATTCAATCCACAATCATAGAGAAATATATAGCTATGTATTATGTTGTTTACCAAATAAATGTTTCTGGTAGGGTACACCATTCACTTCTTTTTGGGCAAGGTCAAGTACAAAATACACATGTACATAACATAATCATTTAGAAATCAACAAATAATACAAATTAAATATACATAATATCGGCAAATAAACTGGCAAATATTTTCCTGTTTTATGGATGACACAACATGCTTGCTACTTTATCCTGAATTCTTTTTTAACCAAGTGCTTAGTTTACAAAATGATTCACATCTATTTCTAAAGTGCTTCTCTCTACTAACATAAGATATTTAAAAATCTTTCATTGACTAGAGTGACATGTTGTAAATAATACAAACTGTGATCCAAATCTGATTTCAACCCAATAAGATATTACCTACCTTTGATTTGACCACATAAATGTAGACCAAAATGTAAGATGTATTGAAGAACAAAACAACCAGATTAATTCTTAAGATCACTGGATTCTCTGTCAGAAGTCCATATGATATACAGCTTGAAGCACTGAAAAATATTTTAAAATGGGATGATGATTGGGACAAGTACAAATGCTAGGTGTCCTGTAACAGGACACTTCTAAAATCCCACAGACTATTTTTTTCCAAGACATATTTTTGACCAACTGTTTTCTGGCAATTTACAGGGCTAGTCTGTTCTGGACTGCTTTTGGTCATTTCATTATTTACTATTAGCCATTCAGAATATTTTGCAGTTGTTCACTTTGACAATCAGAACTAATCAAGAATATATGAAATCCTATACAAATTTTTCTTCCAAAAATAATCCAATCTAGTAAGCCAACATTTATCAAGCTTCTTACAGGAAACATTGTAATCAGATCTTTTTCATGTATTACATCATCTGATATTAAAGACACTGCCAATACATTAATTTCAAGTTAGGCTGGCTCTGGAGCCACCAAGTTCAGACAGGTCAAACACATCAGATCCAAGAAAAATCTTCAAATTTCAAAGTTCATAGACAAGCACCTTTTTCCTAAGGTCTAAAAATGTTATACTTGAAATTCAATAAATGCTTCATTTTTTTAAAACACAGAATGGCATGTTCTTTGATGCAGTAAGCAGTACAATATATGAGGAAAACAGACACTGGTTCCACTAAATTTGTTAAGTTTTCTCTTTAAATTGAAATATTATATTGTTTTCTATACTTCTGACAATACTGTCAAATTTAAGTAGGTAAAGAAAGAAGAATGAAGAAAAAACCTTTTAGTTTTAAACTGTATGTATGTTACAAGATTACCGTAAACAGTATATTATATGCTGCCAAAAATTAAATACTCCTCTATGTAAATAATTTTGTGAAGAAACCATATTTTTCTTTCAGTTAGTGAACTTGATCTTTGACCTTTTGACCCCAATATGGACAGGCTTTTTCTTAACCTATAGTGCAAGTTTATCCAAGATGTTTGGTTTGGTTCAACACATTCTCTACTGTACCCTTCTGAAGAACTGACTAAACCTTTTCCTTTAAGAGCACCAGATTTAACTACTAGAAAATGGGGGATCTTACTAGAGGAGGGAGATCCCAAAGCTGAAGCCGCTATCCATCTCTCATTATAGAAAGGACACAGTCATCAACCACAATGCCACACCAAGCCTCTGAAAATAGTCTGGCAGCAATGACCTCATTACAATGCAGTCAAAGACAACAAGACCATGGCAGCATGTAGATAGGTCAATCACTTCTCTGGTAAGGAAGGATCCCCATGCCATAAGAATTAAAAGGGAAAATAGGAAAGGGCATAGCCCATTGGATTCACTTTCCTAATATGTCATCTTTAATAATATTCCCCGTCTCATGCAGGATGAAATGATAGCTGAGAGAGGGAAGACTTGGACGAATCCCAATCTATGCACAGTAG
This sequence comes from Sinohyriopsis cumingii, assembly GCA_028554795.2. Classification (NCBI taxonomy): domain Eukaryota; kingdom Metazoa; phylum Mollusca; class Bivalvia; order Unionida; family Unionidae; genus Sinohyriopsis; species Sinohyriopsis cumingii. Next base: position 41,080,082 of record CM068827.1, read on the forward strand.
TGGCTACGATCACTGGTCACTGGGCAAAGACCCATCACGTGACTCAGATCTGTAGGAAGAACCTTCCTCAGGCCTGACAGACATAGAACTGAACTCTCCCCTTATCATGGGGCCAACAACAGGCCTTAGGGACTGAGAAGTTGCTGCTTCCACCTTATGGGGATGGGGGGGCTCAGAGATTGACAACCATAAAACCTCTGAAGAAAACAATGATACTTTATTGCCTCACTTTAAATGTGATCAAAGATCTCATCTGACCATAGGATACAGAAGTGACAACCATATGTCCTCTCGCAATGTGTGCAAGATTAGCTAGTGGGATGTGGGGCTAAATCTTCTAGGTGTATACGACAATGAACACTACAAGATGTTGCTGCAGTGTGTATGGGGAATTGTGTAGGGCATCTTGGGGGTGATCCAGCGTTCTAGAATCTTCTGATTCACCCTAAAGGAAGGAGGAATCTTCATCATAAAGGTAGGGTATTTTCCTCCCAGAAAAGTACCAGATTTGCAAAAGAAACAGGTATGATCTTACTGATATTAAAACCCATGTCAAAATATGGCTGTCAAATTTGAAGTTGTAGCAACATGAAGATTTTCAAGATGACTGCCCTGTCAGCCATATTTGAGATCAGATCAGCACTATTTTCATTATCTAATAAAAAATGTATCACAATTAGTCATCTAGTGAAACTCCATATCAAAATGACTTTCCTTTTAGAAGTAGCAAATATTTTCAAGATAGTAGGCATCCAGGATGTCAAACTGACACCATTTTCATTTAGTAACTACTAGACATCATAAGAAGTCTTTTAATGAAAGCCCAATGTCAACATGACTTTTTATCTAGGAAGAGCAGAGATAAAATTTTGAAGATGGCCACTGTGCAGCCATATTGTACATTAGATCTGCACAGTTTTTACTTAGACACAAACTCAGCAGTGTAAGATGTCTACCAGTAAAAAACCCAGTGCTGATAATACTTCATTAAAAAGATGCAAGAACAAGATTATAAGATGGCTGCAGCGGTGTCCATAATGAATTTCAGATTGGCACCATTTTCATTTAGGACAAATTAGACCATAAGTCTATTAGTGAAATCCAGATTGCACTGGTTTAAAATTAGTGTATAATTTTTTTTAACATTACATATTATAGTGATTAGTACATATAATGTACTAAGCACTTCAAGTACTAAGCAAAACTGGCTCAGTTTGATGCACAAACCAATATAAGGAAGTTTCTTTTCACTTTTTATGTTTTTTAATGCTGGGGAAAAAAAATTGCCATGGTCAGCAACAGAAACAATGATAGCCAGCTGACCAGAAACACACATTTTTGTGTGCTTAATATGACCATCTATTCAAAAAGGATGCTTTGGTTGCTTTTAAAAAATGCTTCTGGGAAAAACTTCCTGCTTGTATGACTTTCCATTCAAGAGATTTTCAAGAGGGATGTTAGGCAGCCATATTGGGCATCAAATCATCACCATTTTCATTTAGGACCAACTAGACATCGCAAGAAGTCCTTCAGTGAAAAGACCATGTTAATATTACCATGCATTCAGTATGAGTGACAGCAAAATTTTCATGTCGACTGTTGTGATGGCCGTAACGGATGTCTGACCAGTTTCATTTAGGACCAACTATACCATCTGTGTGTGTGTGTGTGTGTGTGTGTGTGTAAAGCTTCCTGTTAATCCTTCATACTGTTTCGGAAGAGTAGTGATAACAAACTTAATGTGATAATGGACAAATGTCAGGCAAAAGACAACAGGTCATCCCATATGTTCTTCTGGTTTATGTCCTGTAGAGCAAACAAAAACTATGTACTATTATTACTGTTGCATAGAAATTTATTGATGACCAGTGTTGTGAATGATGAAATACCTACAGAATAATACTCTAAAACATGACATCATTGCAAACAAAGGTTTCAAAGTCAAATGTACTTATAAAGATGGTGCTTTAGGTTGAAAGACATCTATGTCAGGATAATTTCCAGTTATTTGGTAGAAAGTATTGGTATCTGAGAGAAAATTATTTTATTATACCCTTTTTTGTTGATTTTTTAAATATTAGTAACAGCCAAGCCAGATGGGATATCATGTGTTTTCCCACCAGCTGTTATGAAAACCACACTATTTCTGTCTGAGCCACCATACAAGTAGATTCAACTTTCACAAAGCAATTTCTAAGAAACATTCTTACAATGTTTGATAGAAATTAGCTAGGCTGTTCTACTGATGTTGAAAACATTATCACTGTATGGTTCCTAAGGAAGTCACATGATTGTAACAGAGCATGTCCTAAGAAACATTTATGCCAAGTTTGATCAAATTGGTCTCAGCCATTTTGAAGAACCTTAATAATGGGTTTTTCACATAACTGTTATGGAAGCTACAACACTGCCAGGCGAGCGGCCCTGGACACAGTTTTGATAGAACATGTCTAAATAAATGTTTCTACCAAGTTTGAATGAATTTAAATGGCTCAGCTTGTCTACAGGTTTTCCACCCATTTAATATGGAAGCCACAATGTTGATAGGGAGGGTCAACATTGATAGAGATGGTCAATGTAGACACAACTTTTATCAAGCACATCCTAATAATAAAAGCATTCAAAACTACTTTCATTGAAACTGGCTCTGCCATTCTGGAAATGAAAATAGGTTTTATTTATATTGCTGCTATGGAAGCCAGAATGTTGCTAGAGAAACCACCCCAGATATAACTGCGATAGGCATGTGCTAAGAAACATTCATACCAAGTTTGATTAAAATTGGCTGAGCAGTTCTGTTAAAGTGAAAACTGTTTTCCACTGTGCAAGCTATGGAAATTATGCCATTGCTTGGAGATTTACTGCAAAATAATTCTGGCACAGCATATCCTGAAAAACAGTTCTGCCATGTTTGATCCAAACTGGCCCAGCAGTATTTGGGAAAAAGCAAAATAATAGACATGCTGAAGGCCATTGAATAAGACATGATGATGGATGGATGCATGCCATATGAGGGGCCATACTGTAACATCACAAGGCATTATGGCCAGGCATACTAAGTGTAGAATATGTATTGGCACCTGTAAACAGGAAAATCATAAAATTCAATGTTTTGAATTTAATTTATTTTATATTTCATAACATACTGATATCAGTGGGAAAAAATATATTGCCACTGTGGTTATGCCACTTATGGAATTATTTTCCCATTTCATTTTTCTTCTTCTGTGCCCCCTCTCTCTCTCTCTCTCTCTCTCTCTCTCCATCCATCCATCCTGATGAACAGATCTGTAAATGTAGTGTCAGGATTGTAGACCCTCTAGCATAATACATTCATTTAATCAATATATAGGCACCAGAAAAAACAAAAGTGCCTAAAAATGGACTCCAAGCAACAGAAAGCAGACTTCGAGTATTAACTGTCTTAAATTAGTTTTCCACCTGAATCCTGCAAATTATTAGTGACCAAATGTACATGACCTCATTTAATACATGCTTAAAATATTTATTTTAGATTTGTTTGTGGATGAACTAAAGAAGCTATTTCATCCATTTGTAAGTAGATGAGTTCACCGAGTTACAAATGAAACTTTCAAACAAGCAAATGAATGAACATGATTATTCACAATGTCAACAACAAATGTGAGAGACTCTGTAATTGAAAATACCATTCTAATAATTTAAGCAGTTACTTAGAAGAAATATTCGAAACTTTTCCAACTTCACTCAAGAAATATTTCCTTATATCTATCAAAAAAAGTAGATATACATTTTGTATTTATTCAAGTAAAATAGTTTTGTAATCAATACAAAATTCTACAAAATGCACCTCTGAAAGTGGATAATCTATATTTAACACACAGTGATGTATGGATATTATTTTATTCAGTATAGTTCACACAGGTGAATCGTTCACAACAACCCAATGCCACTGAGGGACTCTGAAGACCAAACTTTTCCTAGTAGCTAATCATGCAAATAATAAAATTATATTTACTGGATGTTTTTTGTAAAAATGATAACATCCTTGGGTATAAACCAAATGACATGCACTCACAGAAGCTCTCCAATCACAAAAAACAGAAAGGGTACATTTCTGGTGTCTCCTGATTTGTACATCTGAAGAACAGGTGCTCTGAAAGAGAAGAGATTTATAAAAGGCAGTAAAACCTGATTATACAGTACAGGCAAGAGACAGGATAACTCTATCCATGACAGGCAAGTGTCTTCCATAAAAAGCAATAGTTATTGGCCTTTAAATGACTTCAAGCAATTTTTCTTTGTAGCCAAGTACTTTTTGCATTTAATTGTTACCTTTTTTAATCGAAACACATTTATTTGCCACTTAGTATTGTACCAACATTGACTTACATATAATTCTATTTATTTTGATAATTTGTTCACTTAAATCATAAATTTATATCATGTATAATGTATTTCACATTGAATGGTCTAGTGTATTTCCAAACCAACTGAAAATAACTGTTTTAAGATACATTGCTCTTATAAACATTCATGTAAATGTTTACCAACAATCTGCAACAAGCATTTAGATACATTTGCATATATATATATTATATATATATATATATATATATATATATATATATATATATATATATATATATATATATATATATATATATATATATATATATATATAAAAGAGTACAAGTCATAAGGCTTGCAAACTGACAACAGATAATGCATTAACAGCCGTTGCATATTTATGGCCATTCATATAGTGTGCAATCGATTCCCAAGATTCATGTATTTATTATATTTATTAACTGAAATGTGAGTAAAACTCTGATAGGTTCTGAGTCAATTGGGCATTTTTATGCAGGTTTCATTGTCAATACAGGGTTGGAAAACAACATTTTTACACTCACCTGGAATCATAATATGGATTAGTTTGCTTCCTACTTTGTATAAATGTTGGTTCAAGTAACATAAAATTTTACTTGCCCAGCATAATTAATAATTTTCAACTTATCCTGGAATGCCAGTAAGCATATCTTTTTTATGTCATTGCTGCATCAAAACCACTAGTTCAAGGTCACTAAAGAATAAAATAACCACCATGTACCCAGACATAAGCAAAAGTTACAGTAAGTACATTGTACTGCTACTGCATATACTATTTACTCTCTCTCTCTATATATTTATAAGGTTTTTCTGTGTCTGCATGTGCATGTGTGTTTGTATATATATATATATATATATATATGTATGTATATATATGTATGTATATATATATATATATATATATATATATATATATATATATATATATATATATATATATATATATATATATATATAGTTTTACACACATTACTGTAATTATTGAGTTTTTGGTACATCTGGCCTTATTACCCCTTCCTTAGAAGCAGTGGGGAGTGAGCCAAAAATAATAAAATATTACCACTCTTGCACATGGTTCCTGATTCCCATACGATGTCATTTGGATGGAATCACAATATCCAATGTGCTTTACTTTTCTTTATATTGGGCAAATAAAAACTCAAAGTAAACATACTTGTCTATATTACGTAATATTCTAAGAATTTTTTAAAAAAGACTTCCACAAGCAGGAAATCAAGCGAAAACCAAGAGGTCAGCAAAACATAGTTTCCCACCAGTGAACTGCATTATGGTGAGATGCTTAAACAGATGAAATAGGACTCCTAGAATATCTGGGTTCAACTTAATTAACATGCACAGTAATTTTACCAAAGTTTTAGCTGAATATAACAAATGATGTAAGAAATGATTTTCAAAAACTTTCACAAAGAATCTTAGCATGAACAAGGACAAATTACACCTACATATTACTATTCATCTACAAAACAAAAAGACCTTGATTAAAGAAAAAAATCTTACATGCCACTGACCACGCTGAGGTAAGTGACAACTTCTGTGGCTACTTCAACAGACATTATCCTCAATTTTTTTACTTCAGGTTGTAATTTCTGCAATCTGAAAGAAAAAAGAAATGATCAGACATGAGTACTCTGAATGGTATATTGTATGCCTCCTCATATTAAATAGTCCCTAATCAGGCAATGGCAGCACTTTGCTGAATGGTACATTTTATGCCTCCTCAGTATTAAATAGTCCCTAAGTAGGCAATAGTAGGACAGTGCTGAATGGTACATCATATGCCTGCTCAGTAATAGTCCCTAAGCAGTCAATGGCGAGACTGCTGAATGGTACATTTTATGCCTCCTCAGTATTAAATAGTCCCTAAGTAGGCAATAGTAGGACAGTGCTGAATGGTACATCATATGCCTGCTCAGTAATAGTCCCTAAGCAGTCAATGGCGAGACTGCTGAATGGTACATTTTATGCCTCCTCTGTATTAAATAGTCCCTAACCAGGTATTGGTAGCACATTACTGAATTGTACATTTTATGTCTGCTCAGTATGAAATAGTCCCTAAGCAGTCAATGGAAGAACTTTACTGGATGGTACATTTTATGCCTCCTCAGTATTAAATAGTCCCTAAGCAGTCAGTGGTAGGACTTTGCTGACTCTGAAGATCATTGACCATAAGGTCTCAATTACTTTGACCTTGGTCATTACATGTGGCCTTGAACAACACATACTGTGCATAAACCATTATTATATTACTAGATTCAATACAGCCTTAACCACCAACATTTATTCCCAGAAATATATAGGTTTCTTTCTTACCATAAATGCAAAACATCCATGCAAGTTTGGTGAAAGAACTAATTCAAGAACAACAGTTTCTGTTTAAAACCCATTCTTTCCAGAGTCACAATGACCATGCCCTTTTAGAACCAAATTCAACAGGCTTCTTCCTTACATTAAGTGCAAGCTCTCCACAATCTTTGGTCAAGATATACGATTTAGAACTACAAATATTTTGCAAAAAATAGCTTTCTTCTTTCAGTCTGTGACCATGATGATTTAAATTTTGAACCCAAAATTAAGTGACTTCATTCTTACCCAGAGTGTAAGCCTTCCATAAAATTTAGTAAAGATACATGGTCGAGGCCTGAAAATGTTATGCATAAACCATTTTCCACTTTTCACCCAGTGACCTTCACCTCTGATTCCAGAGTTGATATGTTTCTTCCTTATCCCATGCACTAGCCATTCATAAAGTTTGGTCCAGATCTATTATGAAGAAGTAATGTTATTGTGCAGAAGCCATTTTTCTTTTTTCAGACAGTGACCTTGCCCTCTAGACCACAAAATCTGTAAGGTTCTTCCTCCTTAGTGCAGGTGCAAGCCATCCACAAACTTTGGTCCAAGTCTGTGATGTCAACCTAATGCTATTGTGTGGAAACCATTATTATTCTTCAAGTCACATAGACTTTGACCTTTGACCCCAACAATCAATAAGCTTCTTCCTCCCTCCAACTGTGAGCTAATGACGAACGGTTTGATAATTGTAAATGACAGAGAACTCTAGTATATGTGCAGAAACTAAATAAGAAACAGACATGCTCAAAAATGATACATTCTGCCTAATGGTGGACATGTACAAATCTGATAACATTCCATTGCAACAATCTCCCTCTCCCAAAATCTATACTGAAATTCAATTCATATGCCTATAACAAGCCCCATGATCTCTTGGTATATTTTCTCTCATTAGGGTTCATAATTAAAAAGTTAAATAGTTGTATATTATTCTGAAATTATAAATGAATTTCACAAAATACATCTGGATACATATCAAACATTGAATTAATCTGCCAGGTGGATTTTAGTATCTATGACTGCAATAGTTTGAAGACAGGGGTTTTTATAAGGGACAAATTACTTACTCACCCCAGAGGCTTTTTGTGCAAAAGTGCAAAAATAAGAGCAACCTTAGGTCCTTAGATTATACAACTGTAACATCCTACATGGATAACTGTGGCAATTCTAGTTCTAATACATGGAACACAAGTTCTTCTTGCTCATGGGAAGAGTACTTTATTAGTCCAAAAACCAATCCAGTTGCAAGGATGCTTCCACTGGTGAATCTGAATAACTTTGTCTCGATAGCATGGCCATGAGCCAGCAACATATCTTTCAAATATTGGCCCATCAACTTTCGATGGTACATTAAATGCCAACCATGGTTGTAACGGGTAATAGGGAATCATGGATCGATTCTGTGGAGGGTGCATGAGAAATGGCTACAACATTTAAGGAAGGAAGCAAAAAATAACAATACACAACTCATTTGACAAAGGGAGGTAGTGACAAAAAAATAACAATACATGACTCATTTGAGGCCCTGCAATTGGAATGCAAGTACACTCATAAAGAAACTGTGTAGCCTGGCTCTTGCTGAAAAGACCTACATAACTCTGTTTCACCCCATTGGAAATGGAATGGTCAAGCATTTTAACCAAATTTTACTGGGCATGGTGGAACTCTTGAGAACAACAAGAACATTGAATGGAAGCGATCCTATCTTCTTTCCTCTCTCTCTCTCTCCCTCCCTCCCTCTCTCTCTCTCTTTTGATCCATGCTCATAATGGTACAATGCATGATAGTAAAGGATATGAACCATACTGTCTTATGCTCAGTAGGCATCCTAATCTAGAGATTGAGACTTACCCAAGCCTTGAGAGACATGCCATAGAAAATGGCAAACAAGAACAAAGCCCACTATGACCTTACATTTTGAGAATCCACTCTGCAGAAAGGTGATCGAGTTTGGTAAGAAACACTGTTATCATAATAAATCCAAACTGGCAGATATGTGGGAAAGGTATAATGTCATTGAACAAGCCAACTCCCATATACCAATCTTCACAATATAGAGGAAGAATGAGAAAGGTCCAAAATGCACACGCTTAAGAAATATGCTGCTTCCATATATGTTTATTTCTAAATGAAGATCAGGATGCAGTAAGTGCTACATAACACCATTTTGGAGCAAAGGTGAACAAAGGAGGTCAATGAAGAAGATACAAGTTTGATGGGTGAGCATTATGTTCATAAAACCAGTGAGTCAGTGTAAATGCCCCAGTCTGACTCCAAAACTGTTGCTTCTAAAGCAGTATATGTCAGTCTTCAGCATAGAACATGGAGTCAGTCCAACCATGTGTTGAAGAAACACAGTACAGTGGTACCTTGACTTACGAGTGTCCCAACTAACGAGCTTTTCAAGATATGAGCCATCTCTCGGCTGATTTTTTGCTTTGAGTTGAGAGATAAAATTCAGGTTACGAGCCAGCTTCAGATACCCCACCGCTAGTTGGCGCAGCGAATGCCACCCAGCATCCCGTGTCTCAATCGTTCACTTTAAGCGGTTAGCTCGCAGTGGAAGCATCAGTGTTGTGCTCGCATTTGTGCTTGCAGTTATTTTGCAAAACTTTGTTTTTCCAACCATGGATCCAAAGAAAGTGAGTGCGAAGGACAGGGAGGGCTGAGAAGAAGAAGCGGATGATGTGCATTGAATTAAAGAAAGAAATTATCGAAAAACATGACCAAGGTGTGCGTGTAGTCAACTTGGCGAAGCAGTACGAGCGTAGCACTTCTACAATCTGCACCATACTGAAGCAAAAGGAGTCGATAAATGCTATAATGCCAGCCAAGGGCGTTAAAATAATTTCTAAACAGCGGACATCTATCCATGAAAATATGGAGAAGCTGCTGATGGTGTGCTTGACAGAGAAGCAGCTCGCAGGAGAAACTGTGATGGAGGCTATAATATGCGAGAAGGCACAAGCTATTTACGCTGATTTGCTGCAGCAGACCCCAGGCACTTCGATGGACGAGGCATCGGGCAAGCCTTTTAAAGCCAGTCAGGGCTGGTTCGAGAATTTTAAAAAGAGGACCGGCATTCACTCTGTTGTCAGGCATGGTGAGGCAGCGAGCGCCGATATGAAGGCAGCTGAGGATTACCTCAAAACTTTTACTGGATTTATAGCAGTAGAAGGACACATCCCCCAGCAAGTCTTCAACTGTGACGAGACAGGACTCTTCTGGAAGAAGATGCCAAGGAGGACTTATGTAACGGCAGAGCAGAAGAGGATGCCAGGCCACAAACCCATGAAGGATAGGCTAACCCTCACACTGTGCGCCAATGAGAGCGGCAACTGCAAGATTAAGCCACTGCTCGTTTATCATTCGGAAAACCCCAGAGCCTTTAAGTCACATAAGATTCTGAAAGAAAAACTGCAGGTTATGTGGAGGACAAACCCGAAGGCGTGGGTCACCAGGCAGTTCTTTGTGGATAGGGTGAATTTGGTCTTTGGTCCTGATGTTAAGAAATATCTCCAGGAAAATAACCTACCCTTGCAAGCCCTTCTCATCCTGCACAATGCACCTGCTCACCCACCTAACCTCAAAGATGACATCCTCGAAGAGTTCATGTTTATAAAGGTTCTCTACCTTCCACCCAACACCACCCCTATCCTGCAGCCCATGGACCAGCAGGTGATTTCTAATTTCAAGAAGCTCTTCACCAAGCACCTGTTCCGTCGCTGCTTTGTGGTGACGGAGAGCACAAACCTCACCCTTCGAGAGTTTTGGAAGGACCACTATAACATCGTGATATGCCTCAGAATTATCAATATGGCCTGGCAGGGTGTTACAAAGAGGACCTTGACCTCTGCGTGGAAGAAGCTGTGGCCTGAGGTTGTGTCTGAAACGGACTTTGAAAGAGTTGAACCCGAAGCGGCAGTGGTGGAGGAGATTGTGTCCCTCGGCAAGTCCATGGGCCTGGACATAGATGAAGGTGACATCAATGAGCTCATCGAGGAGCACTACAAGGAACTGACAACGGAGGAGCTAAAGGAGCTACAGACGCAGCAGCACGTGGAGGTTTTGCAGGAAATAGGTGACGCGGAGGAGCTTATCTCTACAAGTGAGATAAAGGAAATGTTGGGAATGTGGGAGAAACTTTCAGACTTTATTCAAAAGAATCACCCAGAAAAAGTTGCATCTGGGCGTGCGATGGCGCTATTTAATGACACTTGCCTAACTCATTTCAGAAACATTCTGAAACAGAGGATGAAACAGACCTCATTGGACAGGTTTTTATCTAAAACCCCTGCAGATGAAAGTGAGGAAAGCGTGGCGAAAAGGGCAAAAATCAGCGAATAAGATTCAGTTACTCACTTCAGCCTTTCTCCTCCACCTCCATCAGCATCTTCAAGTCATCTGATCTCCAAGGTAAATGCTGTACATTATACTTAATAAAACCAGTTTATTGCAGAACATTCTATTGTATTGTGTTTTTATACAATATTTGTTATTTATAAGTATATTTTTCTTATTTAAAAACATGTAACAAAAAAACTGCGGTGTTTTTTGGGGATGTGGAATGGATTAATGGCATTTCAATTCATTTCAATGGGGAAAATTGATTTGACATACGAGTAATTTGAGTTACGAGCTCCGTCACGGAATGAATTAAACTCGTAAGTCAAGGAACCATTGTATAATCATGATTCATTGCAGTTAATGTATTCTTGTGTTTCCCATTCATTCACTTCTTCAAATTCAAAGAGTGCACAAAATAGTGAGAATGAGTCCTTAAATTCAAATAGTTCCTCTACTGGTGTAAACATCCAAAGTAGATTTCAGCAAATGTGCAAAATCCCAATCCATTTACCTCTGAATCACCTCTGTATTTTGTATGTCTTCACATACCACAATGTCAGACTATTAGTCAACAATATCTTACTGCAACTGAGAATCTCCAGCTTGTAAATGGGCTGGGAAACTCATACTGACTGGAAACCAGCTGAATGTTATGGCACTATTTGATGTCACATTTGATATTAAAAATGTAATGGGCACTGGATGATGTCACATTTGATGTCAAATGATGTCACATTTGATAGTAACAATGTAATGGGCACTAGATGATGTCACATCTGATATTAAAAATGTTATGGCGCTGGATGGTGTCACATTTGATATTAAAAATGTAATGGCGCTGGATGGTGTCACATTTGATATTAAAAATGTAATGGGCACTGGATGATGTCACATTTGATATTAAATGATGTCACATCTGATATTAAACGCTCCGGTGGCCTAGTGGTTAGAGTGTCTGCCTCAGATGTGGGCGGTTGTTGGTTTGATCCCCGGTCGAGACATACCAAAGATGCTCAGCATCAAGAGGTTAGTGTTAGGAGTGGTCGGCCTGGTGTCAGGATAATGTGACTGGGTGGGACATCATGCTACATGTCTGCAGCATGATGCCCCAGTGCTAGACATCACTATAAACTGTCACACTGCAGACATCGTAGTGATGTGACTGAAAAATTGTTAAAGCTATGTTGAAAATCCAAATCACACACACACACACACACACACATTTGATATTAAAAATGTTATGGACAATGGATGATGTCACATCTGATATTAAAAATGTTATGGCAATGGATGATGATACATTTGATATAAAAAATGTTATGGGCACTGGATGATGTCACATTTGATATTAAAAATGTTATGGCAATGATGATGTTAAATTTTTGATATTAAAAATGTTATGGACAATGGATGAAGTCACATTTGATATTCAAGATGTTATGGCAATGGATGATGTCACATTTGATATTAAAAATGTTATGGCAATGGATGATGTAACATTTGATATTAAAAATGTTATGGACAATGGATAATGTCACATTCGATATTAAAAATGTTATGGACAATGGATAATGTCACATTTGATATTAAAAATGTTATGGACAATGGATAATATCACATTTGATATTAAAAATGTTATGGCACTGGATGATGTCACATTTGATACTGGTATTAAAAATGTAATGGGCACTGGATGATGTCACATCTGATATTAAATGATGTCACATCTGATATTAACCACTCCGGTGGTCTAGTGGTTAGAGTGTCCACCTTGGATGTGGGCAGTTGTTGGTTCGATCCCCGGTTGAGACATACCAAAGACTTACAAAAATGATACTAACAGCTGCCTCGCTTGGCGCTCAGCATCAATAGGTTAGTGTTAGGACTGGTCAGCCTGGTGTCAGGATAATGTGACTGGGTGGGACATCATGCTAAATGTCTGCGGCATGATGCCCCAGTGCTAGACATCACTATAAACTGTCACACTGTAGACATCGTAGTGATGTGACTGAAAAATTGTTAAAGCTACATTGAAAATCCAAATCACACACGCACACACACACATTTGATATTAAAAATGTTATGGACAATGGATGATGTCACATCTGATATTAAAATATTATGGCAATGGATGATTGTTACATTTGATATTAAAAATGTTATGGCAATGGATGATGTCACATTTGATATTAAAAATGTTATGGCAATGATGATGTTACATTTTTGATATTAAAAATGTTATGGACAATGGATGATGTCACATCTGATATTAAAAATGTTATGGCAATGGATGATGTTACATTTGATATTAAAAATGTTATTGACAATGGATAATGTCACATTTGATATTAAAAATGTTATGGACAATGGATAATGTCACATTTGATATTAAAAATGTTATGGCAAGATGATATTACATTTGATAATAAAAATGTTATGTTCAATGGATAATGTCAAATTTGATATTAAACTTCTTGTACCCCAAGAAGAGGATACTGTCACAGAATTTTTACAAATTTAGGATCCCAAAAGTGTCTCTGCAGATGTGTTGTTTTAAATTACTTTGAATTAAAATAATTGTATGATTTTGTCTTATCAGGTGAAAATATTTCAGCTTGGCATGTTGTAGATCAGTTTGAATTTAAATAATTGTCTTGTTTGTTTGTTTCTGTTTCAGGAAAATATTTCAGTATTGTATGGATATTTTCATAAAGTTTCATTTCAGCAGAGCAAGCTTACATGTGAAATATTAATTTGGTGTTATATATATATATATATATATATATATATATATATAGAGAGAGAGAGAGAGAGAGAGAGAGGGAGAGAGAGAGAGAGTAAAATCTGTCTTGAAAGACCACTGTTATATGAGACCACCTTTCTTGACAGTCTGTATTCTCAATGCACAAATTTATTGATTATATAGTAGAACCTGTCTTGAAAGATCACCCCTTTTCCCATAAAATAATGGTCTCTCATAACAGGTCATAACTTTATATAATCAATAAATCTGTGCATGGAGATCCTGGTCTCAAAACAGGCTGTACTGTATATCAATGAAACCTGTCTTGAAAGACCATCATTTTTGGCAAAAGTCATGGTCTTTCAAGACAGGTTCTACTTTATATATATATATATATATATATATATATATATATATATATATATATATATATATATATGTGTGTGTGTGTGTGTGTGTGTGTGTGCGTAATTTATTATTTCAGAATAATGTACCACTATTTAATTTTTTTGTCATGAAATGTGTTTTGTTAAAAAATTTCTACTCTAATTTCAAATCCATATCTTAGTATTTGTTAGCAAACACGTAATGTTAGGTTGTATACAAATTCCAATAAGGTAAAACAGAACTCTTCCTTTCTTTCTCCGATTACAGATATATGCCATGGACCCATAATAATAGCAGACGTTATTTTATCCCCTTGAAAAGTCCACCATATGTACATGTATAATAATGCAGACATTCTACTCACAATGAGTGATGATTCAATAATAATAATATTATTATTATTATTATTAACGTTATTTTAGGAGAATATCATAATTTTCAGTACAAACGCGAAGGCCTCAACCCAAAAATGTGTTTCCTATTACACTGGTTTTAAAATTAGGGTAGGTACTTATTTTTTTTTTATAACATTATATATATTATAATGATTAGCATAGGTAATGTACTAAGCACTCCAACTTACTGACCAGAGCTGGCTCAATTTGATCCACAAATCAATTTTAGGAATTTTTATATTTTACCATGGGGGAAAAAAGTGCTAGGATCAGCAATGAGAAACAGAGAAAGCTGGCCAACTGGAAACATATGTTTTGCTTAATCTCTCCAGTGGCCCTAAAAAAACCACAAAAAAAAACAACCCAACTCCTAACTATTGTAATAACCTGCATTTAGGGAGTGAGGTATGCATGCGTGTATACGGTAAACACCATTCATACAAGCCGCCCATATCGGTCTAGATTTTTTTAAAAATTATAAATCAGTGCGTTAGCAGTGAATTGCTCAAATGAGTTGACATTACTATTTTCAAGGATCCTTTGTTTTGTTTACTTGTCGATTAATAGTTAGTTGGTGTAGTCAACATGTTATTGTGATAGCGAAAATAGGGAGTATCATGCCGGCGGCTAGCATCCTTGATAATTCTATTAATGACTATTTCTAGATAACCGTTTAAGACTGTACAGTACTTACTCAATGTGTTTATAGCCCCTGATGTTTCATTTGTATACATCATCGCATTTAAGTTTGGTTTTCCTCTTCTTTATTTATTTGGTACATATACATGTTGACTACCCTGTCATGCGGTCTACCTCGGTAATATTCTAAGAGTGCATAACACGGTTTCCGAACCATTGCTATGATCGCCAGACTAACACGGTATGTGCCGCGAAATACAAAACTGATTTTTTCTTTCTTTTTTTACTTAGGGCAATTCAATCGCAATGTAGCAATGTGTAAAATATCCAGCTGGTAATTTCTATAAATAATCATTGTGAAAATTGACTAAATATACACATGCAATACTAGCTCATGCTGGTTTGAATATTCCAACAAAAATTGTGGGTTTTGCTAGAACTGGGGGTTTTGTGGGCGTTGTGGGTTTTGTTGGATTTGTGGGCTCTGCTGGTTGTGTGTTTTGTCAGGAGTATATAAGGCTTTGTGGGCTGTTTGAGGGGGTTCAGTCAGCTAGCAGCCATCAAACTAGGTACATCACAGTTATTGTGAGTTTTATTTTTTGTTTTATATTTTTATTTTGTTTTGTTTAGTTTATTAGAGAGTTATTTAACTTTAGGCAATATTTTGGACAGTAAATTTTTATTAAAGTTTATTTAAGTACAAATAAATTTTTATTTAAGTTATTTTTTTTATTTATTTTTAATTCCTTTCTCTCTTCCAAATTATATGCATTCTAGTCATTTCTAATTTATTTTTACAAGCAAACTAGATATTGTTTTATTATTTGTTATTTGAAATTCAGTTATATGGTCAAGTGAGTGTCGTCCTCACAGACCAATACTATTATTAATTTCTTTATTTATTTTCTTTATTTAATTAGTTTTATGAAGCTAAAGACATACAGAGAAGTTTCTTTATATTATAAATATATAATTCCTTTTTCTTAAATTATAGGTCCAACAAAGTCTTAGGGAAATAAAATGTCTAAGTCATTGTGAGTGTTTTCCTCACTGACTTGACATTCTAAATTCAATTCAACAATACTTGATTATTCTAGCAATCTAAAAAATGTAAGTTATGTTTCTATTTTATAATGTATTAGTTGTCTCAGTCATTGTGAGTGTTTTCCTCCCCAACTTGACAGCCAATTTACTTCCATCTATACCAATTCACTTCAAATAAGTATTATGCTATAGTTGAAGAGTAAAGTCAAGCAAGTGTTTTCCTTGCAGATTTTACATTCACATATTATGATAAAGTCATAGTTTCTCTTCTGTAGTAAACTTTATTGCAACTAAATCCACATATGGTAACTCTTATATAATTTGTTATTCATCAGAAGAAATAATATAATGAACTAATAGGATAGTGCTAATGTGTACCTTAACTTTGTGTGAAATTATCATATACCATACTGTACCTCAAAACAATGATAGTATTTTGGCTTAGTATAAAAACAACAAGACTGTCATGATTATGAACTGACTTTATTCACTGTTTCTTAATAAATGAATCATCTTGTGTTATGGTTGAAAAGAAATCAAGAGTTCGAGTTACTCCATCCACCCCCCTCCTTAGTCAGCTGATAAGAAGCATACTCATCCTTGGTACAATACTGCAAGATAGTATTATCAGGACCTAGCTCAGCCGTTACACTAAAATAGATCATCACAAGATACAATATATATTTAACCAAGTATCATAGCATGAATTCAATCAACTCCAAAAGCTCTATGTTAAAGATTTAATCTTAAGCAAAAATTGAGGTTTTGAACCATCTCAGTCTCAATCTGCACAATAATCCCCCAGCTAAAAAAAATCTTAATTTTCATTATTGTCAACTTTTGTATAAAATCAAAAATAAATAACCTGCAATATATACTAATTATAAATCATAGTCATGTACATGTATTATTACAAATTTGGAAAATTAAATGAAGCAATTCATCACATGGCAATTATTGTGTGCATTCCATTGTTACCTTGCAACTACCTCCATCGGAAAAAATAAACAACAAATTCATACCATTTGTAAAGTACCAGTACTAAAGTAAATTTTTCTCTGAGACATTTTGTTTTTAATGTTAACACTGTATCTGCATTACTGTTATTATGATGAAGCACTGAACCAATCATGTAATGACATTTCATTGTTTGCCCTAATTTGACATGACCCTATTCTGACTCTATCATAAAACCGCAATGATGCTGCAGCCACATTTGTTTACAGGATCAACATCAACTCACACACACACACACACACTCACACACACAAACACACAAAAACATCTGTAAAAAATCTTATTTGGATGTGAAATGAAACAAAGATACATGCAATGAATAAACTGAATTTCACTCTCTTTTTTTCCAGTCCTCATAACAATTCTTACCAACTATGCTTATCTACTCTTAGTATGGGCCCCTAAAATTTGGATACCTTCTATCCATGGTAATATGACACCCCAATTGAACTGGCCCTCTGCTATCAACATACCTTAACTCCTGAGCTATTGCAGGTTTTAGCTGTTGTATACCTCCAGCTATTAATCCCACACAGTACCAGTACAAAATGAAATTCGTGCCTTGCTTGTATTGATATATACAGATAGATGCATCATTAATATTACAGAACATATATCACCTCTGCCTTTGATTTTTGTGAATGTATTTGAATATATGTTAACATACTTTGTTTAACCTTCCTGGTAACATTTTGCTTCCATTTAAAAAACTAGGGAGAAATAAACTGTTTCTCTCTTATAAACTTCTCATTTGTTTCGTTATTTCTGATGCTATGGAAAGAATGTGTACATGTGTAATATATGAACCTGCACACCTGTTTCCTAAACAATACATAAACATTACATAAGGCATTATCCAACATTTTTGAGAGTCTAAATATATTCTGGATTCGGCAGAATAATTTCAGTGATGGCCAATACCTGGTAGTTATTTTTAGGGGATGTCTATATATGACATCAAGCGCCTAGGATACGGGGGGAGGGGGTCTGACCTGTACAACGATGTCTGATGCCAGAGGGTTGGGCTTGAAAAAATACGTCACAAATACATCACCTACCAGACAAAATGTAAACTATGTAGTGAGTATTGCCATGGGAGGAAGAGAACATAAATGCATTTTGTAAGGGTGCTAATTATTAACTTACACATACCTGCATCAATTGCATTTTGTAAGGGCACTAAATTATTAAATTACACATACCTGCATCAATTTCATTTTGTAAGGGCACTAAATTATTAACTTACACATACCTGCATCAATTGCATTTTGTAGGGCACTAGATTATTAACTTACACATACCTGCATCAATTGCTTTTGTAAGGGCACTAGATTATTAACTTACACATACCTGCATCAATTGCTTTTGTAAGGGCACTAGATTATTAACTTACACATACCTGCATCAATTTCATTTTGTAAGGGCACTAAATTATTAACTTACACATACCTGCATCAATTGCATTTTGTAGGGCACTAGATTATTAACTTACACATACCTGCATCAATTGCTTTTGTAAGGGCACTAGATTATTAACTTACACATACCTGCATCAATTGCTTTTGTAAGGGCACTATATTATTAACTTACACATACCTGCATCAATTGCTTTTGTAAGGGCACTAGATTATTAACTTACACATACCTGCATCAATTTCATTTTGTAAGGGCACTAAATTATTAACTTACACATACCTGCATCAATTGCATTTTGTAGGGCACTAGATTATTAACTTACACATACCTGCATCAATTGCTTTTGTAAGGGCACTAGATTATTAACTTACACATACCTGCATCAATTGCTTTTGTAAGGGCACTATATTATTAACTTACACATACCTGCATCAACTGCTTTTGTAAGGGCACTAGATTATTAACTTACACATACCTGCATCAATTGCATTTTGTAAGGGCACTAGATTATTAACTTACACATACCTGCATCAATTGCATTTTGTAGGGCACTAGATTATTAACTTACACATACCTGCATCAATTGCTTTTGTAAGGGCACTAAATTATTAAATTACACATACCTGCATCAATTTCATTTTGTAAGGGCACTAGATTATTAACTTACACATACCTGCATCAATTGCTTTTGTAAGGGCACTAGATTATTAACTTACACATACCTGCATCAATTGCTTTTGTAAGGGCACTAAATGGATTAACAGCTGGAGGTATACAATAGCTAATACAAACCATAGTCAGAAGTTGAGAGATGTTGAAAGCAGCAGGCTGCACAACCAGGGTGTCATATTACCATGTATTTGGACTACTTTACCGATTCTTGGGGATGGCCTAATAGTAGATGGGGCAAATCAACTTCACAACATAACAGAAATCCAGTCTGATACTCAACATTTGCAAGCCACAGACTCACAGGTGCATCAGTAATACAGAATCAGGTGCATTGTTATAAAGTTTCATGTGTATCTGTCATTACTGATGTTTAAAAGTGGATCTATGTAATTATAACTTGAGGAAATTTTACAGGAAACATATTTCTATGATATATTTCATAATTAATTTATTATGTATACAAAGATTATAATATGACATTCATATAAAAGATGGAAAAATATAAATAAAGACAAAAAATACAGCACATATACAACCACAAGTACGGCAGGAGGGCCTCCCTAAATGGTCTGAGAAGATCAACCAAAAGACAGACCCTCCAAAAAAAAAAAAAAAAAAAAGAAAGAAAGCATGTCCAGATGAACACGAATGAACATCCTTTTGTCATTTGATATCCATTAAAAAAAAATGTTTATAAAGTAATGAGAAGTATGGCTGAAAGAAGTATAGTTTTGTAAAGGTGATGGTAAATGCGTCAAAACAGAGGAGTCTGATAAAGAAACAAAAAGGTTTTGAAACCTCCCCCGTAATATGTTAACACGATCTTCAGCAACACTCATAGATCTCGCGATACATACGTCTTAACCTATCAACTGAAACTTGTTATTCCAGTTTTAACTGATATTCAACAATATTTGTGTCATGCATGAAAACACAATGCAGATCAAAACTGCATAGACCAGAGGTTACTGCAGTACCTACCTATTAATGTTATTCACTGTGACGAGTAAAGTGCAAAAGAAGCCCACCTTAGACTGGAACCCTGCCCTCGCATGATACTCCGCATACACGGCTAGACACTTACCGTCGAGTTGCAAATGGGGAATTCAAGATAGCAGTAGAATAAATAAACGCATTTGTAATAAAGAAATAACCCGAAATCAGTTATTTCCAGCTTTGTCGTCACCCGTTTTTTCGTTGTATTAGTCACAAATATATCATTATAAGAAGTACTGATTGTTTGTTTAAATTGTCACAATACCGTATTGTCATTCTCAGCCATTATGTGCGAGTTAGTTGGGGGTTTAGAAAAAAAGTCAAGGTGGGAACAACTTGTTGCTCTAGTTGGGGGTTACTGTAAGAGGTTGCTTTATTGGAGTGAACGTTTGATCAGTTGTGTTTTACCGTTATTTCGCTTTAAGCTTCAACATTTTATAATAAATTGATTTTCATGTCATTGGGTAAACTTATATTTTAGAATGCATTAATGGAACAAATAACGGGGTCGTGTGGGAGGAATTAGACTTCCAATACGACTTACACTATTTATACAATGCACTTGTTTGAGAAGAATGGAAGACTGCTTGGTCACAATATGTGTTGTCAAGATTTAACAAGTATATATGCAATTAGGAAAATAATAGCAATGCTTTAAAACATCCAACAGAAGTTTAGGTTGAAACTTTTTTTATTTATTTCATAATTGACATACCCCGCAGTCTGCTGTTTCGTTTTTAATATATATATATATATATATATATATATATATATATATATATATATATATATATATATATATATATATATATATATATATATATATATATATATATATATATTTCCTATGTGACATACCCCGCAATCTGATTAAGGACAGTGGAGATCTGATTTTAATCAGGCTGACTGCCCCGAAGAGAAAAGATCGTTTATTGAATTAAGAAACCTAACAGATACACTTGGTAGTAATAATGTTTATTTATATGCCGGTAATATATTCATATATTTGTGTATATTTTCTGCATGATATCCATGCTTATATAGGTAAATTCTCCCACCTGCAAAACTGTGCAATTGATTTATGTAATTTGATTTTGATAACCTTGAACTAAAAATAACAAATATCACTATGATGATAAAATACTCCGTTTGGCAGAAGAAAATAAACATTGATGCCAATCAACTGTTTTCTTTTTATATTTTGATACGTGTATTCAGCTTGAGTTCCTTAGACAAGCTCTATATTTTGACAACAAGCAATATTCTAGCAGTGAACCAAGCGTTAAACACTAATAATTATAAATCATCTCAAATTAAAACTGAACACAAAATTAAGACTGATTCTACTTTCTATCTTAAGGTAGGAATGAGTAATTCTAGTCAACCTTTATATAAAAAACAAAGACACAATTTGAGAACCAGGATGAGGGTCGAAAGTTAACTTCCAAAATATTATAAGTTATGATCAGATTTATATAGAGCCACACTACTCTGTCATTTTAATGGAAATTTCCATCAAAATGTAAACAGAAATGGTTCTAGAAAATTCTAAGGTCAGACTCAAGACTGTATCGAGAACTCAAACGTAGTAAACATGTTTATCCTACATGATATTAGACTTGCAGGCCTAACTCCTGCCCTCAATTGTGGATAAATGTCAATCACACAATACAAATTAAATAATTATAACATATAATCTTTGACAAAATCCAATATGCAATACAACTTTATTACACATTACATGTTTGAGTACATATACCCAGTATCCGTCAGGGAAAATGCAAACGATACTATTTTAAAAAATGCTTAAATAGGTAAATATATATTTTAGAATAGATTGTAACGCCGCCCTTAGTAAGTGGGGTGGTTAATTGGATTTGGCTGGCGTTATCTAGAGGATGACCTCCCTCGATATTATAGCCCGGCGGGAGTGGAAGAAGAATATGATTTCAACAGAGAACTGAGCGAGAATACTGGGAAGAAATAAAGCAACACGAGCCCCCTCAAATTTAATCAGAAC
Source organism: Sinohyriopsis cumingii (assembly GCA_028554795.2). Taxonomy (NCBI): domain Eukaryota; kingdom Metazoa; phylum Mollusca; class Bivalvia; order Unionida; family Unionidae; genus Sinohyriopsis; species Sinohyriopsis cumingii. Next base: position 41,102,496 of record CM068827.1, read on the forward strand.
ATATTAATAACGGCAGTTCCAATTCAAGTTATATCAATAGAATTTAACACGTGTGTCCAATTTGAATTTATTTCATCATCATAACAAGAGGTGAAAAGAGCGCAATGTCCATGACCGATTTGCATCACCTTCCTATCTGGACCGTATATCAACGTCTCCTAGGTTATCCTTCATAAGCTCTATGATTTGCCCCTTCGTGGACTTCTTGGTCCTTTTATTATGACCTCGTCCTTCTTTCACCTGGACTTCTGTCTTCAGACTGTCCACCTCTCTCTCTCTCTCTCTCTCTCTCTCTCTCTCTCAGAAAGCGATTCCTTATTGCTGTTCTCTTTCAGGACTTCCTTATTACTGTTCTCTTTCAGAACTTGTACGTCCTAGCACTAAAACCTGTCTTTCTTTTTACAAGACGGCCATCTGGTCCCTTTCTTGTTTAACGAGGAAAGCACTAATCTCTTTATGCCTCCCAGGAGTCGATTACACTTCCTCCTTTCATGAAATTTTCAGACTAAATAATTTCGACTAAGGTCGTCACTTTAAAGTCTGATTGTGTTAAAGTGTACGCCCTAATGTATTCTGCCCAATCGTAGACAACGGTCCCTAATTTTTCCCAAAGAAATAACCCCTTTCATCAGGTTTAGACAGCTCAGAATCTGTGATCGACCGTGCGTAACAATTTCCCTTTGAAAAAATGATAAGTGGACATAGTTTCCTACCAAGCGGTTAGGGTTGGTAGCTCAGATGTTTACTTTCTCAGGACCGTGTTAAGATACCCCGGTCAATTTCACTGAGTTGGAATGCTGCCCCTTTGAAGTTTACACTGACATGGGGCGAGATGAACAAAGAAAGGTCGAAGTGATCCTTCACAAAGACTTTATGGCCTAAATGCGATAAAATTTTAATGCTCAATGCATTCAGCTTTAAAGTTAACTGCAATTCAAAATTCGACACTTCACACACATATTTTTAATTTATAGTAAAATGATAGTACACGCACCGAGTTTCTTCTAGTTTCGATGCTTGTCGTTATTCACTAAGGGTTCCAATATCGGTAAAGTACGAATTTTACCAAAAAATCTCTGATTTGTATGATAACATTTTCTCTCCATATTAAAAAAAAAAATACTTCATATTCTCGCGTATATGTCCATGGGACTCAGGGATAGCAGTTTCAGCTCTGGGTTTTTTTTCATTTTTTTTAATTTTTTTTTTTATGGTGTCTGTTATGACTTTTTATATTAGCCGGTGTGTGCCTTGATTTGTGGAATAAGGAGTCCAGAGTGATTGCGTTCTTAGATGAAAATTAATTACCGGTTCGATATGCGAGACTGCTACGCACTAACGCCTATATTAGTGCATCTTTCCTTGGACGTGGGTGTAGGCGAGGGGAAATAGAGGTTGGTGCTTGAAGTCAATGGGTGCCCTAGCTCGCGGACCCAGAGTTTGAAACTGAGTAGAGTGCGAATTAAAAATTATCTAACCTGTATAAAAATATGAAATGTAACAATAAGCAAATGCTTTTCGTATTTATTTTATACCTTCTTGATAGTAAGGATGTAAAGAGTAATGTACCACTTACCAATTTTAAATTTGAATTTTTTAAATCACGTATACCTACAGAACACATCAGAAACATTCCTATTTCTTACAAATAAAACAATCGCAAGATTCCTGGGCCATACTGATATTCGGAACTGGACTACTTTAAAAAGTTTAATTGTGGTTTTTTTTTTAATAAAAAAAAGTCCATAGGCATACGAGAACATTTCTGGAGTACTCATACATTTTTAAATAAAACAAACATATTGTTTATTTCCATCATTAAATACCATATTTACATCATTAAATACCTTATTTCCATCATTAAATACTAGTCTCTTGATTAAGCACAGAGTATGAGAGTAAATAGACCGAGCTATACCACACAACAGGGAATAAAATAGACCGAGCTATACCACACAACAGGGAATAAAATAGACCAAGATATCCAACACAACAGAAAATAGATCACACTTCTAGTTGTAGATGTACATCTGATAATGCGATTGCTAATACAAAAATCAAAAAAATGCCTCGCTAAAACATTTATTTGTGTATATTATAACTGAGACAGATACATACATTCATACAGCCAAGTGCGAAAATAAATAACGGATGCATCGCTAAGACATGTATTAGTGTATGTTATAACTGCGTTACAAACATTCATACAGCCAAGTAAAAAATGTAGTCTACTTTTAATGTATACATTTATAATGCAAGGACAAGTAGTGACTTTTTATGACTGTATCTAGTATTTTGCAAATAATGCCCCTTCACACAATACATCAAAACAATGTTCACACTGACAAAGTATTTGCAGCACTGTCTATATTCACTAACATATCACATCCTAACAATTGTTATATTCAAACAATTCTGGTAACATAATGCGTTATTTTAAAAGTACAGGATTACTTAAACACAGACAGTGGCACAGGCATTTATTAATGAAAAACCAGTGCATTGTAAAGCAAACATTATCTCCTAGTCTGTTATTACATAATAACAATTATAGGGTTAGTTAGTAATATTCGTGTCGGAAAGATAAAGATTGTTTTTTAAAGTCTGAAGTTTGCAGTTTGAATCTTGGTTCTGGAAATCAGGTTTCTATATAAATTGAGACACCGCAGTATCTAAAGTAAGCCACGTGAAAAGCAAATGAAATATGTACTCCTCGGTCGCAAACATTTATACAGTAGTGTTTATAACAATTTATGCTGATTAAAGAACATATCAAGCAATCAAAATCCATCATTTGGCTAACAAGCTAGAAATTTGAAGTGCAAAAATAGAAAGGTACGTAAATAATAAAACAAATTTGATTATAAGTCAAGTTGTAAAAGTCTGATCCTGGGTGGTAGAAAAATATCTGCTGCAGACTACGCGTATCTACTTCCTCCCCGGTAGATGGTAAATTCTGATAGAACCAAAGATAAGAAACTTTACATGCCTAAGATCAAACATCATGATTCTGACAAAAGTTCAGTATAGTAGAATTTCGCGTATATAAACAATTGGTAGTGAAATTTTTAAATATTTTGCAATATTGCAAGTCAAATAAGTAAGCATGAAATCTGGCAGTGATCGACCATTTAAAAAACAAGTCAGAACAATACAATATCCCCATGCAATACCAGACTACAAAAGAACCGAGACGTATGAATAATCGAAAAATTGAACAGAATTATTACTGAACTACTTAGAGATTCAATTAGAAGGAACCTTTTTTTTTTCCTTCACATTTTACATAACAAATTTGAACAGGAAATAAGCGAAAATACAAAATCGATGTATGACAGGAGTGAATATTTTACTTTGCAAATAATTTGGCATCAGCTACTCTGAGACACTTGTGCATATATTTTTGTTTAAGACTTGTACAGACGTCATAAATACAAATGATACCTTTTTTATGATGTAGAATCTGTGTTAAATTGACCAAATGATAGACCATAAGAATACAATTTGCATGTATGCTGTCACCGATTCAGTAGTTCTGTTGTGAAAATAGAAATTACGCCCAAAATCTAAAATTACTTAATATATATGGAAATGTATTTTAAATATGAATTGGTGGTCAGCGACTTACAGAGAAATCACATTTAACTGATCATAGTAACTAAGACCGAGTAAATCTGACACGTTGATTTATTTGTCACATTCTCTTTATGCGATGCTACGCAAATTTAATCCGGTAGTAATCGTATTGTACAAAATGTGCAACACTTCACCGGGAACAATTTTGAACCATGTTTTTGCGCAGGTAACTCGATAGATGCTTGAAAAGGCCCAGCTTTAAAATAAAAAAAATATCAGCATCAATTTAAAAGTTCTTTTCTAGCTTGCGTGATTTTAAGACTATCTTTGTACTATTAGGACAGAATATTTTAGTACAAGTAATAAGATTGAAATTTTCTCTAAATTGTATTGAACGTAAGTTGATAAATTACATTGAAAGTAAATTTCTATTAAAATATATTGAGATTGAATCTATTTGTTCGTTGTTACAATTATATACTACTATTCAACAATGATTACGCTATTATGATCAAGTACGAACCGTATTATACACACATTGCTTGTATCTCAGACTCAGAAAAAAGTACATTCATTAGGTTACGTAAATAGACGAACTAGACAGATTCCATAGATTTTTCTAGAGGGCAAATGTGCTGATCTTGCAGAAGTACCTACGTAATAATGTACATAGACCCAGAAGATAATCTGTAGAGACTATGAAGCCTCGTTTTGAGATTCTGGCCAACGCAAAAGAACTAAGTCTCAGACCCATATTTGGCTTTGTCTTAAGAAACTGGTATATAAAGCCCCAGGCACGGGCTGACGCCAGTTTTGCTGGCCAGAAGCTCAAACAGACTTTTGTCTTTACAGGTAAGATTATGATCTATGTACAATTTTTCATAGTATAAGACTTTTTAGTGTTATAAGAATTTTTAGTGTTAAGATGTTAACTTAACATCAGTATGTTTAAACATTAGATCATTTTAATATTCCTTTACTGTTATTTAACATAATGTATCGGAAAGTTTAATTGTTTGAAGAACTTATATTTACTTATAATTATATTATTGATTATAGTAAAAGTAACGTTCGCTACCAACTTCATACTCAGTAATAGTTAATTTAGAAATAAAATACTCTTTAAATAATAGAGTTTAATATGTTGATTTTTTAGAATAAATTCAGTAAAATATATTTCAATTACGATATTAGTCTGAAATATTGAATTTTAGATTCTTTTGCTATCGTGAATTTATTCGACATTTAATTATCTGTATTACATTCTAAACGACAGATATTATACAATGTATGATGTTGGTAAGTGAAAGAATATCGTAGTTTTATATGTATTTGTTATATCCGCAAAGTGAGCTTGTTGTAGTTTGATATTGAAATGTAAGTTTATATGTTGAGTATTTCAATAAAGTGTTGCTGGCCAGAAGCTCAAACAGACTTTTGTCTTTACAGCTCGATCCCGAGTACTCTCGCATGCCCCAACATGTAGCTGCATTTACAACATCATCAAGTGTCACCTCTTTCAAGAGGATTGAACTTCCCTCCTTTCTTCTCTCTCTCTCTCTCTCTCTCTCTCTCTCTCTCTCTCTCGGGTTTGAGGAACAGATTGACTTAGAGTTTACGAAACAAATCTTCACATAAAAGCTGGTGGAGAACGAACAAATCTTTCGTAAAAGTACCACAAAATAGTACTAACAAATATACGTCATGCGTTTGGGAAGTTAAATCTAACACTTAATCACTTGACCAGTAAATACGGAGTTCCTTTATATAATGGATGGAGTTCCTATATATGTAAATTTCCAATGTCGAAAATATGTCTCATTTTCACTTGTTTGTCAATATGTTTGTGGAAAAAATTATTCAGATGAAGAGGTCCAAAATCATAGCGAATAACACTGAGAAATGTTTAATTCAGCTACATATTTTTTTACTGCGGAAGGTTCATCAAAGATATTTAAAGAATTAAATGTATATAGATTGATTAAGTTTGCTGACAGCTTACTGTGTTAAGAATATTACCCAATGAAATGGTTTCTGCGTTTGCACTTTAACTTTATGAGAAACGACAACGAAAGGACAATTACCAATATGTATATAATGCGATGCCATACTCCAACCTTCAAACAGTATGTGATCTACACAACTATCAGATAGACAATATATTTTAATATTGTGTGGCACTTTCTAACAATTTAGGAATATATCTTTGGCAACATAGCATCTGATTCTGTGCACTATTACAGCACACTAGATTTAGCGCATGATGCAAATTTAAAGATAACCGGTGTTCAGGTTGAAATTGTGTCAGTCTGTTATTACTGAAAGTGGAATTCGTGCCGGAATTATGAGGGTGCTGCAAAGGTATGCAAAAGCCAACAACGAACTATGTGCGGGTGAAAAATGAGTAGATAACAAATGATGGAGAGTTGGATGAGACAAAACTTTATTTGTATGTAATGTACCTAGATACCACGAATATTTATGTTTAGGGTATGAACTCACACGTGCCCGTAAATAAGTCTGATGAGCAAATACTATCTTGGAAATACATTTAAGGACACGTCATCTGTGCCTTTTATTGAGAAGGAAACTCAATTTTTCTTCTTTCTTTTCGTATGGATCAGCATGGTTATCTTCAAACATTGTCTTTGTTGTTTTCTGTCAGCACTACAGAAGACGATCATAACATATATATTTTCTCTATTTCTCTGACCCCGAAGTTGTATTTTTGCAAGATCACCACGAACTGATATTTCAAAATGTCTAACCCAAAAAGCTATCCAAGCTATCCCAGTTAGGTTAATTACTTCATCAAAATTCCCACATTCATCAATTAGAGACAAAGTATTGGTTCCTTGGTACAAATCACCCAATAACTTTAGCCACGTAAGTTCATAATTTACTGAAATCAGATTGGTCATGAATTACTCAATACAAATTTATGTTTGCCTTTGAAAATAAAATGGTGCCTTGCCAAAGAAGTTTTATATGTTGCTACATTTCAAAGTTCCATGCATTATTTGAAATTTTGGAATACCTGTGATGTGTAAGAATACATAGTTGCAAGACATTAAGAATACAGAATTGCAATACCTTATCTCATTATACGTACGATTGCACTCTTAAAGTTATGACAAATTATGTATGGCCTTGCATTAGTCATTGAATACAGTTTCCTTTGCCTACACCCGGATCTATAATTGCAACCTTTTATCTTTTAGTAACTATTTTTCCATCGTAAGTCTTGTTGCACCATAAAAATGGACAGAATATAATCATTTGATGAAAAAAGTATTTGTAATCACTTTTTATCAGATTTAGTACAAGCATCATTTACCACAACTAGGCATTCCGCATATTATAATCTTAAGTAGGCACTCCACAATTTATACTCTTAGGAAGGTCAAGGAAGTAAAGGCCTTGCAGTTCTTTCAAATGCATTTATTGATGCCTAAAATATAACTGACTAAAGCTGATTGTTTCATAATAAATTAAAAGTGAATACATTGTATGATGGCTAATTTATGACCGCTGCTATGCAGTCTGTTATCGTATGTACTTCAAATCAAGCCAGGTGCGATGATTGTTAAAACCTTTAACACCTGTCTTACTATTGTACCTTTATTGCTAATCAAGGAAATATATATCTGCTTCTGTAAATTGTTAAATGAGTTGAAAATTCTGGGAATAAACAATGCTTGCCAGACCTAATATGTCGTCACTGAGATTTTCGATATTACTGAGTTGGAAACATTTCTGGATGACTTCCCCACTCCTATTATACCTTATCTGACCATCTTCGAAGTTATTCTGGGAGTAATAGTTGTGATGTTCCTTTAAAACCGTATTTTGGTATTCGCTTCGTTTGCTTGTACACCGTACAAAAAGACAAACAGAAATGATACAGAAAGTCCAGAAAACCTAATAATTTCGCACCCTCGATGCCCTTTACCATTGCATTTTCTTTCTAATGTACCTGATCAATTGGAAGAACTACGAACCTCTGTGTGATCTTGTTAAGCACCCAAAATTTGTCACCGTATTCCTTACAAATTGACAGTAACGACTGCATTTCGTGGATCTGCACAGCGATCCAACGACATTAATTGGAGTGGTCAAGTGCAAAGAAGAGGAACATTAGAGCTTACAAAACTTCTAGATTGAGATGAAAATCAGTGTGCGTTAATGAAGATGAGATTCAAGATTTCAATCTGGAGGACTAAACGTCCCAAGTAGTGAAGGGGGTCACTTTACGGACAATGGGAATTACCATTAAAAACACCCCTGGGTCACTTTACGGACAATGGAAATTTAACATGGCGAAAAATCGTGGGTCACTTTACGGACAAGGGGAATTTAACATGGGAATAAATCGTGGGTCACTTTACGGACAAGGGGAATTTAACATGGGGAATAGAGTTTGGGCTTGTTTAGGGACAAGGGGAATTTAACATGGGATTTTTTTTAAAAAAAGTTTTTTTAAATTTAAATTTAAATTTAAAAAGGGGTAGGCAATTCAAAGACTATCTCTTTTCGAGAAATATGGCTGGCCCTGAAAAGGGCCTTTGGTTTATGTTAATATGCCCTTAACATAAAGGGCATTTGCGACATCTTCTTTTCCTCAAACTTCGTCTTACAGCAGGGCCATACATCAGAGTCCTCTTGAGGCAACCTTGTCTCTCTATATAGACTCTTCTTATCCACAGGCTGCTGTTGGTCCTGTGGACAACGGTCCACTTGGATCGGACATACATGAGCATGTCCGTCCTGAACATCATTGTTGACACAAGGGTTGAAGATTCAACGTCGGTCCACATGTTGAGGCTCCGAGAATAGGTGAATCAATGCAGTGAACGGCGCTTATTTATAGGGACAGGAAGGATTGAAACGGATTGAGTTCATTCACCAATCCGAACACGCGTTACAGAATTCAGTCAGCCCGCATCCAATCCGAAGAGAGCAGTCTGTGACGTCACGTAGTCTATTTAGATTCGCTAGCGCTTGTGTGCAGTCAATCTATGCGACAGTGATTCAACATGACGGAAACTCAGAAAACGATCCATTGGGGTGCACCAGCAGGGGAGACTGCCCAAGGGAACTCGGACTTACTTTCAGAAGAGGTGAATTGGGATTTTGTGGATTTTCTCTCCTCGCAAGAATTTGTTCCGGAACCTTCGTTACCTTCTTCATTACCGCAAGTGGAAAATTTTAGACAGAGACAAAAAGAAGAATTGGAGAAATTTATACAACGACAAAAGGAAGCGGAACAGGCTTTTCTCCTACAGCAACAGCAACAAGAAGAAGAGGTAAGAAAAAAACAACAGCAGCAACAGCAAGAAGAAGCAGCAGCAAAGAAACAAGAGGGTGAAAATCAAACGGTCACGGTACTGTTGGACATTTTAGCGGAGTTAAGAAGTCTGAAACAAATGTATCAGACTTCTTTATTACGACCGAAGAGAATACGACCTTCCCGAGCTAAACACGTTAACCCTGTGACTAAGCCTACCGTACCACCCTTAGTGATTTCAACCCAATCATCATCAACATTACGCAGTCCAGAAGTAGGCCTTGGCCGTGGCAAAGGCATAAGGCAGTTAAAGTTGATTGCTTAAACTCACCCTTTCACCATAAAGAAAAAAGGCCCTTTTCAGGGCCACCCACATTTCTCGAAAAGAAATACAATTTCAATTTGCCAATAACTCAAAAATAAACCCCACCCATGTTACCCTTATAGTACGTGTCTGTGTATGAGTGCGTGAGTGTACGTTCTTATTTTAAAATCATAACTCAAAGACACTTACCTTATATCATTCATTTATTCTTTTCTCTATTGTTACAGTCCAATTCACAATTCACAACGGAACACTTTAATTGAAAGTTCATTGACTTCTTCTTTTCTCCATGTTTAGTCTCTCTGTTTTTTGAATTTCTTCACCGTCACACGCTTTTCCTCTTCTTCTTCCTCCTCGCTTTCTTCCCTTCTTCTTTTTTTCTCCTGTTTCTTTTTCTTCACCTGTCTTCTTTCTTCCTCAGAAGAATCCCTCTCTTCCTCTGAAGAATCCCTCTCTTCTTCTGAAGAATTCCTCTTTTCTTCTGACTCCTCTTGTTTCTTTTTGGGGCAATCTGGAGACCAATGTCCTTTTTCTTGACAATAATAACAGGTATCTTGACTTTTGTCTTTTTTAGCCCCTGTTTTTGTTCTTTTTTGACGGTCTGGACACTCTGAAGACCAATGCCCTTTCTTCTGACAGATATAGCAAGTATCTTGACTTTTATCTCTAAAGGAAGGAGAGTAGTCCGTAGGCTGGTCTGAAGAGAATTTTCTAATGACCCCTCGCAAAGCTCTGACGAAACGTTCCATCTGGTTAGTCTCTTCCATCGTTGTGCTCGGCTTGAGAGTGAAATGAATAGTGAAAGGACAAGACACATACCCTTTTATATACGCTGGTCTGCTATGACTATAAAGTAGCTCATGGTGTTTGAACTTGAGTCATTTGACTTTTTGCTTTCAAGATGAAACGAGCCCATTCATTCGAGAAGAAAGAAGAAAGTAAGAGGCAGAAACGTGATCTATCGCCTCGTACCAGGGCTGAAATCTTGGCACAAATTCATGCTAGTGATTTTGAAGAGGACATGAGTGAACCAGAATCCCAACCCTCTAAACCAAGTTCACCACCCTTAGTTAACCCTGAAAAGTACTATTCCATTCGAGAGACGGAAAAGCGCTCCTCTAGAAAATTTAGAACCACGGCTTACAAATACACGGTGAAGTTTAAAGATTTCAAGGCTGAAGTGCCGTTAGAGAAAGCAGAAGTGTTCATCACCGAGGTGTGGGATTCTTTGCTCACTGCACTCAAGCGACAATGTCAACCCAAAGAAGACGATCGCTTGAGACTTTCCATACAACACGACGGTTTGAAATCCCCTGTTTGGATCGAGTTTAGCACCCCTGCAGAATTGACTGCTTCCAAAGTCATGGACAAGATTCAACACGTACAACAATCTAATGATCAGTTTGACATCACCGATGGTAAAGCCACACTGGACATGACCCACGTCTCTCCTCCTCAAGGGACAGGACGCAAAAAGATGTTATTGGTGGACGACCTTCGCAACACCAAAAAGAGTCTCGTCCGAATTAACAACCCTCATGACCAGATGTGTTTAGCCCGTGCCATCGTGGTGGGACGAACCTATGCCAACAAGAACGACACGGTAGAATGGAAAAGAACCTGGGACACTATTGAACGTTCCGACCGAGCCAAACAACGAAATGAAGCAGAACTCCTGTTACAACAAGCCGGACTGCCCAAAGACACACCCTGTGGCATTCCTGAGATGCAAAAATTGCAAGATGCCCTAGCTCCACGATACACCTTGAAAGTGCACCCTCAAGAAGTGCGCGGACCTCTGTTGTTTCGAGGCCAAGATTTTAAGGATGGAAAATACATTCACCTTTATCATCACGATGACCATTTCGATACCATTACCAGTATCACTGGATTCCTGAGATATGTTTATTATTGTGAGAAATGTGACCATGGTTATAATAATCGAGAGCAACACAAGCATTGTGGATCGAAATGCACAGGATGTTTGGCCTCTTCACCCTGTCTGAGCGAAGAACCAGTGCCTTGTTCCACTTGTCTGCGCACGTTTGTCAGCCCTACCTGTTACCAACAACATCTGAAAACGCAAGGTTCACAGAAGAAATGCGCTTGTCAACTGCTGAGATTGTGCTCTACGTGTGAACAAGTCATACGTACCAATAATACCAAGGCACACGTATGTTCAGGAAAGAAAAAATGTCACATTTGTCACCACATCGTGGACTTGGAACACCAATGTTACGTGCAAAGATACCAACCCCCACCAGAGAAAGAGGACGGTCACAAGAAGAAAGGCAATTTCATCTTTTTCGATTTCGAATGCATGCAAGAGACCGGCATTCACATTCCTAATTTCTGCGTGGCTCATCGAGCGTGCGAGAAGTGCATTCAAGAACCTATCTTCAGTCATTGCCCTCACTGCAGCAAGATTCCCGGAGGGCGTGAAAAAATCTTTCGGGGACCCAACACGTTAGCCGATTTTGCCCAATGGGTCTTAGACCCCGTCGACAAGACGTGGAGCCAAGAGGACATCGAACGTTACGGAGATTGTCATCGTCATGCCACGGTGATGGCTCACAATTTCTCCGGATACGATGGACAGTTTCTTTTGAGGTACTATACGGAACAAGGCACCGAGCGTCCTAAAGTGACTTTGAACGGAGCCAAAATCATTTTCATGCAAGTGGGACAAGTACAGTTTAAAGATTCGATGAGCTATTTGGCCATGCCTTTGAGTCGAATGCCTAAAACGTTTGGAATGACAGAAATGGCTAAAGGGTACTTTCCACACTTTTTCAATACGGAAGCCAATCAACACGCCGTTCTACCCCATTTACCTGAGGCTCACTATTACGACCCCGACAACATGCGTACCGAACAACGAGAAGCTTTCTACGCTTGGTACCAGGCTCACGCCTCGGACCCTTTCGACTTTCAGGAAGAAATGCTAAAGTATTGTCGTTCCGACGTGGACATTTTACGGCGTTGCTGTGGAAAATTTCGAGAACTGTTCATGGAACACGGAGGGGTCGATCCTTTGAAAGAAGCTTGCACCATTGCCAAAGCGTGTTCCTTAGTGTATCGACAACGATTCATGCCTGAAAACACCGTGGCTGTCATCAGTCCTCAAACGACCCACTATGTCAAACGTCAATACTCGGTCAAAGCCTTACGCTGGTTACATTACTTGTGCGACAAGGAAGACAAGTGGATTCAGCATGCCCGCAACGGAGGGGGCGAAAAGACCATCGGAACGTATTCGGTCGATGGCTGGGACTTAGAAAACCCCAAGATCGTGTACGAGTTTAATGGTTGCTTATTTCACGGATGTCCCGTTTGTTACCCTGACCGTGGCACTAAAAATCAGTTTTTGCAACGAACCATGGAAGACTTGTACCAGGACACTTGTCAGCGACGCCTAAAGTTAGAACAGGAAGGATACCAAGTGGTGGAAATGTGGGAACACGAGTACGATCACCGTTTGAAAACCGATCCCGATTTTAAACGTGCCGTGGAAAGTTACCAGTTCATGGACCCGCTGAACCCGAGGGATAGTTTGTACGGAGGAAGGACCAATGCCACCTGTTTGCTGTACCAAGCCGACGAAGAGAAAGGGGAAGAAATCAAATACTTGGACGTGTGTTCGCTGTATCCCTACGTGTGCAAATATTGTCGCTTTCCTGTAGGGCACCCGCAATTGCTGACGGAACACATCGACCTGAAAAACATTCGACAATACGAAGGCTTGATCAAGTGTAAAGTTTTGCCTCCCACGAACCTATACCATCCCGTCTTACCTCACCATTGTCAAGGCAAACTGATGTTTCCCTTGTGCCGTACTTGTGCCGAAACGTGCAACCAAGACCAACCTTGCCATCACAGCCAGGAAGAACGGGCCTTGACGGGAACCTGGGTCAGCGTAGAATTGTTCAAAGCTCTGGACATGGGATACCAACTGTTAGAAGTGTACGAAATTTGCCACTTTCCCAAGACACAACAGTACCGCAAGGGTGATCCCAGTCAGAAAGGCATTTTCGCCGACTACGTGGATGCCTTTTTGAAACTGAAGCAAGAAGCCAGCGGCTATCCTTCCTGGTGTCACACTCCCGAAGACCAAATAAAATTCAAAGAGAAATACTACGAACAAGAAGGCATCACTTTAGACCACATCGAGAAAAACGAAGGCAGGCGATCGTTTGCCAAAGTGATGTTAAATTGCTTGTGGGGTAAAATGGCACAACGACCGTGTTTACCCAAGACGGAATATTTGACAGAACCTTCCCGCTACTTCCAGATGATTCACGACAAAACCAAATACATGAAACACGTGGACGTCGTTCGAGAGAATTTGATCTTGGTCAATTACGAAGAAGATCTGGACTTTGTACAAGACGACCCTTTTGGAAATGTCATCATTGCGGCTTACGTGACAGCCCATGCTCGCTTAAAATTGTACGAAGCTTTAGAACTGTTAGAAGAACGCGTCCTGTACTTTGACACGGACAGTTGCATTTACATCCATCACCCGATTCAACATCACCCTAACATCGAAGGAGACCGTTTAGGAGCCTGGACAGACGAGCATCCCGACGACAAGATTCTAAGTTTTGTCAGTGGTGGTCCCAAAAATTACGGCTACGAATACCGTGACAAACAAGGAGAAGTGCACACGATGTGCAAAGTGAAAGGACTGACTCTGAATTATCGTACCAGTCGAGTGGTCAACTTTGGGGTATTGAAAGAAGCCTTGCAATCGGGAGAGGATGGAAACTTTAAAGTGACCACTTACCAACCGAACAAGATTGTACGTTTACCCACTCACCACATCGTCAGTCGACCTTTGGAAAAAGTTTATCAAATCGTGTACCAGAAGCGAGTTCGACTTCCCAATCATTTCACCTTACCGTATGGACACGTTGGTATAAAACATTGGTTGTAAGAGGATAGTTACCCCACCAGAAAGATGACTTCGCCACAGCAAGAATCGAGTGAGAAACCCGATGAGAACTCCAAGTTCAAACCCTACCATTTTCCAGTCTTCTTACCTGACTATTGTGATTGTGCCCGTCGATTGGACACGTTTCAGAAATGGCCTACGGATAGGGAAGGATTACCTTCTTCGCATGTTTTAGCTAGAACAGGATTTGTCTACTTGGGACCTGAGTCAGGATTGGAATACGAGGTACAGTGTTTCGCTTGCGGACTGAAGTTACGAATGGATCTATGTATCTATAAAGATTCAGCTATTCTGGAACATACTCGATGGTCTCCGCACTGCCCTTACCTTTCTATGGCCTTTCCACCCATCACACTACGGTACAATGCTGACGGTACCTTAGAGACGGTACCTTCCAGAACAGGACATAAAAAACGTAAAAAAGGAAAGATGTACAAGCTGGAGACTGCATTGCGACTAGTATAAAAAGGGGCTATGGTCAAGATCGATAGTTCATTGTGACTACCAAGACCGAGCGAACAAGATGAATACTTTCAGAGAAACACAGAACAAGTTGTTTAGAAGGGCACAATTCAAGTGTGAGGCTTCGGAAGTGGAATGCGATTGTGAGCCTTGCGATGGATACGATGCTGTACCTTGTGACCTGAGCGATGCCGTAAAGCATCATGGGAACTTTAGTGCCCCTACCCCTGTCATGGAAAGTGATGCTGTGCGTGTCAAACCTGTGGGATGCGAAAGCGATGCTGCTCGTCCTCTTGGACATTTTACTGGGTTTCGTTTTAAAGGGGAATGTCGACCTTCACGTTTACCTCCCTACGGATGTCATCCAGCCCTGAGCAAACTCCTGCCCATTTGACTCAACCCTCATCGAAACGAACCTGTGAAAAACGAATATTCGTTTCCTGTGCGTTTGTCGGAATACTGCGACTTTGAAAATCGTCTTCAATCGTTCAAAGGAAAATGGCCAAAGTATCTGGGAGGACCGACCCCCGAAGAATTAGCCAGAGCCGGATTTTTTTACTTGGGCGAAGGAGATAAAGTCAAGTGCTTCAGTTGCGGTGTGTCACTTCACCACTGGGAACCGCAAGATTCGGCCTACGTAGAACATGCTCGATGGTCACCGAATTGTCATTACTTACCTTTAGTGGGACCGAGACATTGAAGTA
Source organism: Sinohyriopsis cumingii (assembly GCA_028554795.2). Lineage (NCBI taxonomy): Eukaryota > Metazoa > Mollusca > Bivalvia > Unionida > Unionidae > Sinohyriopsis > Sinohyriopsis cumingii. The sequence continues at coordinate 41,117,804 of CM068827.1, forward strand.
ACTTCTTACCATAATAATCTGTTCATGGATACTTTACAAGAGAACATTCGTGCTTTGCCTGTGGAGTTGAGAGAACGCATTTATCGAGAACTGGTCAAAATACAAGTGAAACGTAAAGAACAATTGCATCCGATACGTCACCGGTGTTTGAACCACTGGTACCTGAAGGCTATACAAGGACTGATTCAATTGAAAGTGTTCCATTGGACAGACATTGATCAACGATCCTCTAGTTTTAAAAAGGATTGGTTTGGTATGGACGATTGTAGTTACATCATTGTAAACGTACTGCATCGAATTCCAGAGGAAGAGTTAACGAATTACCAACATCTTGAACACAATGTCAACTTGGTGAAAGAGGAAACTTCTGAACGAATTGTAATGTGTAGATTAGTGACTCAACGATTTAAATTCGACACTGAAGTGAAACCATGTTTGTGCAAAGAGTACATTTCTTGTGTCAGACCAAAGAGGATTTAGTATGACCTATTCATGGATACTTTGCTAGAGAACATTCGTGCTTTGCCTGTGGAGTTGAGAGAACGCATTTACCGAGAGCTGGTCAAAATACAAGTGAAACGTAAACTCAAAGTGATTCATCCGTTTTTAAATTATGCTCTGTTCCAAAGTACAAGAAGACTGATTATGAGTGGATATTACATTAGGCACATAGTTAAACGAGGCTATTGGCTACCACCCAACGATTCCAAAAACAGTGTATATACTTATGGATACTTTACAAGAGTACATTTTGGGCTTGCCTGAGGAGTTGAGAGAAAGGATTTATCGAGAGTTGGTGAAAATACAAGTGAAACGTAAAGAACAATTGCATCCGTTACGTCACCAGATCTTTAACCACTGGTACCTGAAGGGTATAAGAGGACTGATTCGTCAGAAATTTTTTCACTGGTCAGACCTTGTTGAATACTTTCAGTATATGAATGATGATGGGCTAGACGTTCGTAATTTTGGTTACTTGGAGATTCACTTACTGCAACGTATTGAGGAAGACGAGTTAAAGGATTACCAACATCTGTTACATGGAATCTGCTTAGAAAAAGACGAAACATCTAGACAAACTCTGACGTTTCAGTTACAGTATGTAACATTTAAATTCCCTACTGGAGAACGAACGTGTTTGGTTAGAAATTACCTTTATTGCTTCCGAAACAAAGACACTATAAAATCAAGTTGCCATGCCACGGATTATGTCACATATCATTCAACAGATTCCGTGGAAGGAACTCAATGACCATATTCAAACCGTGGATCATTACCATCAATTATTACAAGAACTATATCCATTCAATTTGGGACGACAAGTGGTGTGTGTCTTAGTGACTTGTTTTCTGGGATTTCGTTTACCAGCCGATTCCTTGTGGACTCTTTACGATCAGTACTTACCACCTCCATGGCCTTAAATGGTCACGAAAAACTCCTTTTGCTCAAAGCCTTGCGTTTTCATCTGGATACTTCTCGACCTCAACAGGAAAAAAAGATTCGTCAACTTTTAGCTACCCAAGACGTGTATGACGATGTGTGTGTAGCTTGTGACTTACATCCCCATTGGACAGATGTTCGTGATTGGAAAAAGGGGGGTTTTGAGGCTTGGACCCAAGAAGTGGCCCAGTATGCACAAGAGTTGTTCAAGGAAAAAAGTTACTTTTCAACCTGTGTTAGTGACGGTGCCAGAAGAACCCGTCACCGAGAACAACCACTCGCTTCAGGACAGGACTGTCATGGACATGCCTGAAAGGTCATTCCGGGAGGACACTTGTGTGACAATACCTCATGTAGAGACTGTAAGAACATTACACACTGTCCCTAGGACATCTTGGTTACCCAAAACATGTTGTACAGACACTTGTTTATATTCCACTTTGATCGCTTTGCTGTGGTCTAAGGTTGACATTGCCCGGGGTGGGAGTGGGAGACAAGCACCCCAATCCTCCAAAATGCCCCATACGGCCTGCGTCTCCTACTGCCTCTGTCAACTAAAATCCAGCTCCTGGCCTTCGCGAGTGGCTTAGATTTGAAGCCCGGCAGACCATGTTTTCTACTAACAGGAGAAGGGGTGAAGGCGGCCCACTGGCGCCTTAAAACCAGTTGCTTCGGGTAGATGGGACTCGTAAACCTTGGATGGTAGCTCATCTAGGAGAAGGAAAACTCCGATTCCAAACCTCTGCTGCCTTGTGGCTATACCCACTCATGGGAAAGGCTAAGGGAGTAAACCCCGACAGAAAATCCGGAGATGGAGTCCCTAAGGCGGTATGACATTGACTTCAACGTCATTCCGGCAACTCCTGCGACGCCGTTGGTGCCAAGCTGTATCGGCATTCGTCGTTCCCTTGGGCACACCAGCTGCGTGGAGAGGGGGGATCTGCTGCATGGGCAACAGCTGATTCTCCATACCACCCTGCCCAGGCTTCATAGCTCCACTGGAGAGGACACTCCAGCGTCGTCGTACGGCGTCGGCACAACACGAGAAGTAGCAGTTTACCGGTTCTAAGTCAAAGCTCGATTGGCGTAGAGCTTGGCGCCAGGGGTTACTTCTGACGGTGGGAGAGATCATCAGGTCTCACTGGACAGCTACCGCCCGCCTCAAGCTGGGCAGCCCCCAGTCAGTAAGGTGCTGCCCGCCATGGCCTGCCTGCTTCACTGGGTGCGTGGAGCTTAGAGAACCATCTCGACAAGTGGGCCACAAAACTCTGCACCAGGAAAGACTAAAAGAAGAAATAAACAGACTCCAACTCTTCGTTTTGCAACCTGGAACATCAGGACCATGTGTCCTGGATTGACCACTGACCTACAGCAGATCGACGATGCACGGAAGACTGCCGTCATTGACAGAGAACTCTCCCGACTGAACATCGACATTGCCTGCCTCCAGGAGACCCGACTGGCTGACAGCGGCACCATCAGGGAAGCCAATTACACATTCTTTTGGCAGGGGAAGCCCTTGGATGAACCTAGGCAGCATGGTGTAGGCTTTGCCGTCAAGAACACGCTAATCGCCTTCATTGAACCTCCATCATCAGGTACTGAGAGAATCCTTGCCCTCCGGCTGTCAACATCCTTAGGCCCGGTCAACATCTTCAGTGTGTACGCCCCAACCCTCTACTCCACCTACGAGGAGAAAGACAAGTTTTATGAGGCTCTGGATCAGGCAATATCCAGTATCCCCAACAATGAAAGCCTTTACTTACTAGGAGACTTCAATGCTAGAGTGGGAGCTGACCATGAGGCCTGGTCCACCTGTCTTGGTTTTTACGGAAGGGGCAAGATCAACGAGAATGGTCAGCGACTGCTGGAGATGTGCTGCTCCCACAGCCTATGTGTGACAAACACTTTCTTCAAATGCAAGGAGATCCACCAGGTGTCGTGGAGACACCCACGTTCACGCCACTGGCACCAGCTAGACCTCGTCATCACCAGGCGTGCAGAACTGGCCAGTGTCCTCCTTACCCGCAGCTACCACAGTGCCGATTGTGACACGGACCATTCCCTGGTGGCCAGCAAGGTGCGAATATTACCCAAGAAGCTGCACCACGCCAAGAAAAAGGGTCACCCACGTATCAACACCTACTGTGCAAGCAACCCAGAGAAAACACAGCAGTTCATCAGCAAACTGAAGGAAGCCCTCACCAAAGTGACACCTGATGACACCATTGATTCCAAGTGGTCCCATATCCGTGACTCTGTGTACAAATCAGCCGTCACAGCTTACGGGAAGAGGGAGCGAAAGAATGTCGACTGGTATGAGGCAAACTGGGAGGAGATGGAGCCCGTGACTGAGGCAAAGAGGAAAGCCCTTCTGGCATACAAGGCTGCACCTAGCCCCAGAACACTACAAGCCCTCAGGATTGCAAGGAATAACGCCCAGAAGACCGCCCGCCGCTGTGCCAACACCTACTGGCTGAACCTTTGCAACAGTATACAGACAGCTGCTGACACCGGGGATACAAGAGGAATGTATGAGGGTATCAAAAAAGCGACAGGCCCCCCCAGCTACAAGACCGCCCCCCTCAAGTCCAAGACGGGCGAAGTCATCACAGACCAGGGGAAACAACTGCAGCGATGGGTTGAGCACTATCTTGAGCTATATGCAACCCAAAACAATGTCACTGGAACTGCCCTGGACGCCATTCCAGACCTGCCTGTCATGGAGGAGCTAGACACACAGCCCACCCTGGAAGAGCTCGGAAAAGCCATCGATTGCCTTGCCTGTGGGAAGGCTCCTGGAAGCGACGGCATTCCGCCTGAAGTCCTCAAGAGCGGAAAACCAGCACTGCTCCAGCCCCTACACACACTCCTCTGCCTTTGCTGGGAACAGGGGTACATCCCACAGGACATGCGTGATGCCAATATCGTCACTTTGTACAAAAACAAAGGAGACCGTAGCGACTGCAACAACTATCGGGGCATCTCCCTCCTCAGCATCGTCGGAAAGGCCTTCGCCCGTGTTGCCTTGGCACGCTTGCAGATCCTAGCCTCCCGCGTCTACCCAGAATCCCAGTGTGGATTTCGAGCCGGCAGGTCAACTGTAGACATGATCTTCTCACTACGTCAGCTGCAGGAGAAGTGTCGCGAGCAGCGGATGCCCCTCTACATTGCCTTCATAGACCTGACGAAGGCATTTGACATGGTTAGTCGGAGTGGACTCTTCAGACTCCTGCAGAAGATCGGCTGCCCCCCACGTCTGCTTGCTGTCATTATGTCGTTCCACGAGAACATGCACAGCACAGTGTGCTTCAATGGCGCAACATCTGAAGCATTCCCAGTCGTTAGCGGAGTCAAACAAGGCTGTGTCCTTGCACCGACGCTCTTTGCCATCTTCTTCTCCATGCTTCTCCAGTACGCATTCAAGGACTGCAGCGAGGGAGTGTACATCCATACCAGGGCTGACGGCAAGCTGTTCAACATCGCCCGTCTCCGTGCTAAGACTAAAGTCACAGAGGTACTCATCCGTGAATTGCTCTTTGCCGACGATGCAGCCTTGACATCACACACGGAAGATGGACTCCAGCAGCTGGTATGCTGCCTCTCCCATGCATGTAAGGAATTTGGACTGACCATCAGTTTGAAGAAAACAAATGTCATGGCACAGGACACAGACTCCCCTCCCTCTGTCTCCATCGATGGGTACAATTTGGAAGTTGTCGAGAACTTCACATACCTCGGGTCTAACATCTCCAGCTCACTCTCCATTGATTCTGAGGTGGGCGGCAGGATTGCCAAGGCAGCAGCAGTGATGGCCAGACTTAACCAGAGGGTCTGGAACAACCCCAACCTCACAGAGAAGACCAAACTGCGTGTCTACCAAGCGTGCGTGCTCAGCTCACTTCTCTACAGCAGCGAAACATGGACCACCTATGCAAGACACGAGAGGAAACTCAACAGCTTCCACCTGAGATGTCTGCGGCGCATTCTGCACATCCAGTGGCAGGACAAAGTACCCAACACAGAGGTTCTAGAACGCGCCAACATGAACAGCATGTTCTCCATACTCAGCGAGAGGCGCCTTCGCTGGCTCGGCCATGTCAAGAGAATGGACCCAGGTCGCATTCCCAAGGACCTGTTATATGGGGAGTTAGCAGAAGGTGCACGACCAACTGGACGACCACATCTGCGCTACAAAGATGTTTGCAAGAAGGATATGAAGACAGCAAACATCAATGTCAACGACTGGGAGAGCTGTGCAAACAACCGTCCCAGCTGGCGTCTAGCTGTCAGGCAGGGAGTTCAAAACGCAGAGGAAAAGAGAAGAATAAAGCAAGCTGAAAAGAGAGCTAAAAAGAAGGATAAGCAAAAGCGTACTTTGGAGCTATGCCATCGTCTCTCGTACACGGACGGATGCCAAGAAAAAAAAAAGATCGCTTTGCTGTGTTTTATATTCCTGTACATCACTATTTGGGTTGTATGTATTTTTGTCTTTCGTGTTCATATTTGAAAAAAAAAAACATTCAATAAACGTGTTCTGAAAAAGTATATAAACTCTTGTCTTGTTTGTTTTTCGTGTCACAAGTGACATTTCTCATACCATGGCTACCTCTGCTGTCTCTGCTCCCTCTTCCTCTACTGTCAAAGTCATCGACGAACACTTAGATCGTGCCAGTTGGGAGGCTTTGTATCTTCGCCATCCCTTTAACATGCTCATTGCTGGACCTAGCGGTTCAGGCAAAACCGAATTCGTCAAACGTTTGATCGAACATAAACATCATTTGATCGATCGGCCCCCTCAACGGATCGTGTGGTGTTACAAAGAGTGGCAATCGGCGTACACCCTCTTGCGAGAAAGTCAAGGCGATTCCATCGTGTTTGTGGAAGGCATTCCTAAAGAAGACGATGGCATCGTCTCTGACTCCCGTCAAACCCATTTGGTCATTTTCGACGACATGTTAGGAGAAGACGAAGAAGAAATTAAATTGTGGTTTACGCGCAAAGGGCATCACCGTAATGCCAGTGTCGTTTACATCACCCAAAATTTGTTTCAACAAAGTAAAGCCCATCGCACCATCAGTCTCAATGCGCATTACGTGGTCTTGTTTAAAAGCCCTCGAGATAAATCGCAAGTGCAAGTCTTAGCCAAACAGTTAGGAACGCCTTGGCTGACTCAGGCGTACGACG